>CM044013.1:2474393-3074393 GCA_024085815.1 Flaveria linearis
CAGACAGTTTGTTTTCCTGATGTCTGTACAGAGAGAGGTGGAATAAGGTCTTCACAACCTCTTCTAAACTCTTCAGACTTTCATTTGAACCCCTAGGGCATTCTCTTCCCCACATACCCACCACCCCACTCCTCCTCCCCACATTTCCACCGCCCCCTTCGCCCACCGTCGCCACCCACCACCTCGCCACCTCGCCGTCGCCGCCTCGACACCTCGCCACCTCGCCGTCGCCATCGCCCCCTTCGGCCACCGTCGCCACCTCGGCCCGCAGATCCCCTTTGGCCCGCAGATCCCCTTCGGCCGCAGATCCCCTTCTGTCACACCCCAACCTTGACGGCGGAAACGTCGAGGTGTGAGGGTTAAGATTGTTCACAGCCACATAACGCTATGTTAAAGTATAAAATGCCATTAATCAATTGTGTTCAATCACCACATACATCAATGTCTCAAAATAAATCAAACAAAAACAAGAATTCAATCGTCTTTATTAAGCCTAGGTCCATGATCTAGGTTTATGCATTCCTTCAATCATTGCTAAGCTTGCACATTACCTGAAACATGTTGAAAATAAAGTCAACTAACTAGTTGGTGAGTTCTCATGGTTTTAAATACAATAAGTAAACAAAATGTGGCAATTCTAGTCAATGGTCACAAGATAGAAAGTATATAGAACATGCATAGTTACAATCAAGCCTCGACTGAATAATATGAATAAGCATGATTAGCTAAGTGTATTTGGTTCCCTAGTGCAAAGCATACGGCTCCTAGGAGTCGGCAATACATCGACTTTAGCACCAAATAGGCTTGTCAGGCCCAAAGATCTAAGACTTCGCTAGGCTAGCAATAGTTAATGATTGCACACGTATGTCACATCTGTATAATACTAAACATATCCAAACAACCACGACTATGTAAGAATTGCACGTGTGAAATAAGTATCAAAACGTGTATGTGTAAGTTTGTATAAGCAACATGTTTCACCCCGAAAGATGTGAAATAATCGTAAAGCGGGGCATAAGAACTCACATGTTTAATAAGGAGACTTGTAGATGTAATAAGAATAACCACGAATAAGATTTCCAACACAAAGTCACAACGCACCTAAACGAAATAAAGTAGCGCGTTATAATTTGTTTGATGATTAATTGTAGGTCTAATATGATTTAATAATTATTCGTATTTATTACATGTTAATAACGTGATCGGTTTAATGAATGGATTATACTTGGTATAATCAATTGTTAGCGCGTAAGAGAATTAATAAATAAAAGTTGATTAATTTGTACGTTAAACCGTTTTATAAGGATGGTATATAATAGTGATTTAGCTATTATAAGGAACTATATATATATTTATAGGTATAAGTAATTAAACAATTTAATTGTTTGAATTTATACATATAAATATATATACTAAACAATTATGATATTGTGTATAACAATCAATATAAATGATTTAGCTATTTAAAAGAACTATATAAATATATATATATATATATAGGTATAAATAACTAAACAAGTTAATTGTTTGAATATATATGTAAATATACATACTAAACAATTATAATATCATGATTTAGTTATTAAAAGAACTATATATAATATATTTATATAGGTATAAGTAATTAAACAATTTAATTATTTAAAATATATATATACATACACAAGTATTATGTTTACTAATTTCTTTTGTATTTTTAAAACTAAATGGTATTTATAAATACAAAAGTATTTTATAAAAATTAATTTGGCTCACATTTATTAAACAAAAGTAAGAAAATAAATCTGCATCTTATAAATAAATTTTAGAAATTTTCAGAATTTAAAAAGGTTAATTAAATAAAAAGAAATGAATAAAAGTAAAAAAATTGCAAAAGAAAAAGAAAAGAAGGAAAAGGGGCTGCCCGGGGTCGAACCCGGGCTCCCCTGGAGTCATGGAGCGCAGGAACCAGTGACCCAGGGCTAAGGCCTTGGTTTCACTTGGTTTGTTTTAATTTTAAACCAAGTCTCCAATGTTTCCCCCAATTCTAATGAACCCTAGGTTCAACAGATTCGAAATTGACCTCCGATTCGTTGTTAAACACCCGAATCATCATGGGGCTTTTGATCCTGGACCAAATCGAGTCACTAACAGGCTCTAATTACCTGTTTCGATTAAGCTTCAAGTGATTTCGAGATCGGTTTTGTATCGGGTGTTCTTGGGTTTGGGGTTTTCTGATCGTGTGATTTTTTTGTGAAATTGAAGGTTTGGAGAGTTCAGGAACTTCGAAATGATTCCGAAACCCTCAATATATAACTTTGATTACACGGTTTTGGCTCTAACTTGTTCAATTTTGAAACCGCGTCCGAATTTACCAAAATTGTGTGATTCGAGCTGTTATTTTGCGATGTTGATTGATTTGTTAATTGATTAGGCCGCGTACTATGATTAAGGGTGATTAATTTGATTGAAATGCAGATTTAGGCAAGTTTGATTGTGGTGTTTGATTCGGTTGGTTCGAGGTTCGATTTGGAAAGGTTAACGAGCGGGAATCTTGATTTTTGGAGTTGGTTCGGGTTCGAAACCCATGGTCGAAGGGGTTGGGTGGTTTAATTGGGTCAAGATTGGTTTGAAATGGGGTTTTGGGCATTGCCGGAGCTCGGCCGGAGCTCCGGCCGATGGTTACCGGAAAAGCGGGAGAAACAGAGGGGGGGGGGGTTTGGGTTTGTTTAAATTACACAATGGTCCCTGTTCTTTCCAAATTTATGTTTTACCCCCTGCACTTTAAATTCAAAGTTTTATTATTATTATTATTATTATTATTATTATTATTATTATTTATACTATTGTTATTATTAATATTATTATTTTTATTATTATTATTATATATTATTATTATTATTATTATTATTATTATTATTATTATTTTATTATATTATTATTATTTTTTATATTATATATTATTATTATTATTATTATTATTATTATTATTATCTATTATCATTATTATTTAATTTATTATTATTATTATCTATTATTATTATTGTTAGTATCATTATATGTATAAAAAAGAGATTCACTAAAGATGCTATAAAATGGCACGAACAAAAAAATACAGGATGTTACAGTCTCCCCAACTTAAAAGAATTTCGTCCCGAAATTAAGAATAAAAAAAGGTTACAAGAATAAGTAAGGGTAAGTCTTCTTCATATGTTCTTCACGCTCCCAAGTGAATTCCGCTCCTCGTTTATTCTCCCATCGAACCTTTACGATTGGGGTCGTAGAGGTCCTAGTCTTCTTCATAATGCGATCCATGATTTCGACGGGTTTTTCAACGAAGTGTAGTGACTCGTCGATCTGAATGTCTTCCAATGGCACATGCAATTATCGTCAGCCAGACACTTCCTCAGATTCGAGACGTGGAAGACAGGGTGAATTCCACTAAGGTCGGAGGGTAGCTCTAGTTTGTAGGCCACCTTCCCGATCCTTTTCAAAACCTTGAAAGGCCCTACAAACCTAGGAGCTAACTTGCCTTTCCTTCCAAAGCGAACCACACCCTTCCACGGTGAGACCTTGAGAAGGACCATCTCCCCAACTTGGAATTCCAGTGGCTTTCGACGTTTATCAGCGTAGCTTTTCTGTCGACTCCTTGCCACTTCCAGGTTCTTGCGGATGATAGCGACTTTATCGGTCGTCTCTTGTATGAGCTCGGGACCGGTAATAAGATTTTCGCCAACGTCGGTCCAGCAGATTGGTGAACGACACTTACGACCGTAAAGTGCTTCGAACGGTGCCATTTGGATGCTTGAGTGGTAACTGTTGTTGTAGGAGAATTCTGCGAGCGGTAGGTGCGTATCCCAGTCGCCCCCAAAATCAAGGACACAGAGACGTAACAGGTCTTCCAAGGTTTGGATCGTCCGCTCGGTTTGGCCATCGGTTTGGGGATGGTAAGCCGTGCTTAAATCCAATTGTGTACCCAGAAGTTCTTGCATAGTAGACCAAAAGTGAGAAGTGAATCGAGCGTCTCGGTCGGATATAATGTGAAGAGGCACACCATGACGGCTTACGATCTCGTCGATGTAAATCCGGGCTAATCTTGATGTCTTATATGTGTCGCGTATGGGTATGAAATGTGCCGACTTAGTCAATCGGTCGACGATTACCCATATGCTATCGTGCCCGCGAGATGTCCGAGGTAACTTGGTTATGAAGTCCATGGATATATGTTCCCACTTCCACATGGGAATTTCGGGTTGTTCGAGTAATCCACTTGGACGTTGATGCTCCGCTTTAACCTTCGTGCATGTAAGGCACTTAGCAACATAGGTTGCTATGTCTCGTTTCATTCCGGGCCACCAATATTGACTCCGTAGTCCATGTACATCTTATCGGAGCCCGGGTGAATAGAATAACGAGTCCGATGTGCTTCGTTCATGATAGAAGCCCGAAGGTTATTGCGTTTGGGGATCCAGATTCGGTTTGCGAAGTACATTAGCCCATTGGCTCTTGTTTCTAATTGGGATAAGAGATTTGGCTCGAGCTCTTCCTTCATACTCCCTTGGTTTGCACCGCTTGCTGTGCTTCTCGAATACTCGCCTCGATGTCACAATCGATCCTTAAGTTCTGCAATAACACCGTAGCATTGCTGACATCGAGTCGGACTTCAGTATCAAACTCTCCCAATGTATCGAACCATTGGCGTCGGTCGCGAATCTCTTGAACGGAAACCATCTTTTGATGCGTCTTTCGACTCAATGCTCGGCTACGACATTTGCCTTGCCGGGATGGTAGCGGATATCACAATCGTAGTCGCTAATTAGTTCCACCCAACGACGTTGCCTCATATTGAGGTCCTTCTGATTGAAAACGTGTTGGAGGCTCTTGTGGTCCGTGTAGACTATACATTGCGTGCCGTATAGATAGTGTCTCCAGATTTTCAAAGCAAAGACCACCGCTCCGAGCTCGAGATCGTGCGTCGTATAATTTACCTCGTGAACCTTCAATTGTCTCGAGGCATATGCGATGACCTTTCCCCGTTGCATGAGAACACAACCAAGGCCTTGTTTCGACGCATCGCAGTATACCGTGAAGTCGTCATTTCCATCCGGTAGCGTCAGAATAGGGGCATTGCACAACTTGTGCTTCAATGTCTCAAACGCCTCTTCTTGCTCGGCTTTCCACTCGAAAGGCTTGTTCTTCTGAGTCAAGGACGTGAGTGGTTTTGCGATTTTTGAGAAGTTGGCAATAAATCGCCGGTAATACCCGGCTAGACCAAGAAACGACCGAACTTCCGTCGGAGTTGTGGGAGCACTCCAATTCTTTACGGCTTCAACCTTCGCAGGGTCGACGTGAATTCCTTGACTATTCACAACGTGCCCTAAGAACTGTACTTCTTCAAGCCAAAACTCACATTTCGAGAATTTCGCGTACAGTTGTTCCTTCTTCAACAGTTCGAGGATTTGACGGAGATGAAGTTCATGATCGGAGCGAGACTTGGAATAAATAAGAATGTCGTCAATGAAAACGATGACGAACTTGTCTAGGTATGGCTTGCACACCCGATTCATAAGATCCATGAAGACCGCTGGAGCATTGGTTAAGCCGAAAGGCATAACCATGAACTCGTAATGCCCATACCGGGTGCGGAATGCAGTCTTTGGGATATCGTCGTCGTGGACTCGCAGTTGATGATAACCCGAACGCAAGTCGATTTTTGAAAAGATTGCAGCTCCTTGAAGTTGGTCGAAAAGATCGTCGATACGAGGAAGAGGATACCGGTTCTTGATAGTCAACTTGTTGAGCTCCCGGTAATCGATACACATGCGGAAAGACCCATCTTTCTTCTTCACAAATAAGACAGGTGCACCCCAAGGAGAAGAACTAGGGCGGATAAACCCCTTCTCGGATAATTCCTGGAGTTGGCTAGAGAGTTCTTGCATTTCCGATGGTGCGAGTCGGTAAGGTGATTTAGCCGCGGGGCTTGCTCCCGGAATCAAGTCGATTTTAAATTCTACTTCGCGTACGGGAGGTAACCCGCTAAGATCATCGGGAAAACCTCAGGGAATTCTCGTACAACTGGAACATCTTTGAGTTCCTTCTCCTTGGTTTTGGTGTTGACTACATATGCCAAGAATGCCGGATAACTCTTACTTAGGCATTTCTGAGCCTTAGTACATGACATAAGCTTGAGTCCTTTGGAGGACCGTTCACCGAACACCTTCAACGTGTCCCGGAGGGTAAGGGCATGCGAATGCACTTCTCGAAACAAATGATCTCGGCATGGTTCTTAGATAACCAATCCATGCCAATAATGACGTCGAAACTCCCGAGTTTCATAGGAATAAGGTCGATAAGAAACTTATGGTCATCGAGACACAATAGACAATCGCGGATAACCACGTCGACGGTGATGGGTTCTCCATCAGCAACTTCGACGGTGAGAGGTCTCTCTAGATTTGAGCGAGGTTTAGAAAGTGTCGGCTCGAACTCTAAGGAAACGAAACTTCTATCGGCGCCCGAATCAATAATACGTATGCATAGGTGTCATTAATAAGAAACATACCTGTATAGGTTTTAAAGGCACTTAAGGACACAAGTAAGGAATTTTAAGAGAAATTCTATAGGGATAGGGTTGCAATTTTTTTTTACGTACCGTTCACCACCTCGTTGTTCGCCTGGGCTTGGTTCGCGTTGATGTTGAAAGCACGTCCACGAGCTTGTGGAACATTGCCCACAAGACGAGGGCACTGGGGTCGGTAGTGACCTGGTTCTCCACAGTTGTAGCAGACCCGATTTGTTTCCGTCACTGCGTTCCCAATGCTCGCGACACGTTGCCACAAGGTGCCCGTACTTGCCACATAGTGTGCAGATGCGACATGGAAGATTGCCCGGATGGTGATACCTACACGTGTTACACATAGGTAGAGGGCCCGCATAAGCCCTTGCCACGGGCACTTGTGCTGCCGGTGTAGCCCCGGTAGTACACTGTCTTTGGGGCGGTTTAGGAGCAGCCACGGCATAGTTCCGTGCCGGTACAAACTTCCGTTTCTTGTTATCAGGCTTGACCTCCTTGACCTCCTCAGGGGTCGTCTTCTCAGTCTTCTTGGCACCCTTTGCAGACATGGTGCCCGCTCGGATGTGGTTCTCCGTCAATTGGGCAGTGATGGTGATAGCTTCTTCCAAGGTTGCGGGCCGGCTACCCACAACGGCATCCTGAATCTGAGGCGGCACACCCTTAATAAATTTTTCCACGTTTCGGGAAACAGTATCCACCATGTGTGGCAGCAGTATGCTTAGTTCATGATGACGGGTAGAATATGCCAGATGGTTCCCGCCATCCTGTTTCAAATTCCAGAATTCCTCCTCCAGTTTCTGGATTTCACTCCTCGGCAAAACTTGGCTATGGCTATGTTTTTGAATTCCTCCCAAGTTAAAGCCAAGATTGCATCGGGGCCTCGGTTCCTCTTTTCACTGTTCCACCATGTTAAGGCCCGTTGTTGTAGCATACTGGTGGCATACCTCACTTTGAGTGCTTCGGGGCACTCACAGTTGACGAAGGTGTTCTCCATCCCTTCAAACCACTCTAAGAGACCGGTGGCACCTTCCTTACCACTATAACTGGGAGGCTTACATGAACTAAATGCTTGAAGGTGCAAGACTGGTGTTACGCCGTTGGTTTGCACTATTCTCCCCTTGACCATTGCTATTGTTCGTGACGTTTGCGATCATAGTGCTGCTGAGTTCAGCCACCATGGTCGGGATGACCGCAGCCATTTGCCGAGCAATCATGGCAGCAAGCTTACGGCCGGATCTTCCTCGGTTTCCGTGGAAGCGAGACATGCTGGAAAAATACAAATTGGGTTAGGATCGGTTAAAGGATATATGGGTAGGCAATTAAGGTAAGGATCATGAATTATACGGAATGATTCCATTTGGTGACGCATCACCATTTGGAAACGTTGACACGTCAAGATGAATTGACCCATTCACCTCAGAAACTCGTGTATGTTGGTCATAGTTTATCACTCATCCCGGAAATCCCCAGGTAGCGTAACGGTTCCCTCAATGAGATTTATACGTATACGCTTGCCTTAGCCCGAGGGCTTTTGCCAGAAAATCCAGAATACAGGTGTCTATGTACCACACTAGTTCTTTGGTTTATGAAATCAAAAATCTTGATGGGATATTTACAAGATTAGACATAAAGTCTAAAGAATTCCTATCAATAGATTCTACTTGGAGACGAGAATAAGTTTAAGAAATAGTAACTGTCGGGGAGAATTAACGTTTAAGAAAGTCTATGGGAGACGGGTAACAATATGTAATCATGTAGAAAGGCACCTATGCTAAGGCATCACATTGCACATAATAAGGCATAGCGTTAGGCAGCATGCAAACAATAAGTATGTATTCATAAGAATACTATTCTATAAGGATCATGCATAAACTATAGCCTAGGTCACCATTTCTAATAACCTAAATCCCTATAGTTATGGGCTCTGATACCAATCTGTCACACCCCAACCTTGACGGCGGAAACGTCGAGGTGTGAGGGTTAAGATTGTTCACAGCCACATAACGCTATGTTAAAGTATAAAATGCCATTAATCAATTGTTTTCAATCACCACATACATCAATGTCTCAAAATAAATCAAACAAAAACAAGAATTCAATCGTCTTTATTAAGCCTAGGTCCATGATCTAGGTTTATGCATTCCTTCAATCATTGCTAAGCTTGCACATTACCTGAAACATGTTGAAAATAAAGTCAACTAACTAGTTGGTGAGTTCTCATGGTTTTAAATACAATAAGTAAACAAAATGTGGCAATTCTAGTCAATGGTCACAAGATAGAAAGTATATAGAACATGCATAGTTACAATCAAGCCTCGACTGAATAATAGAATAAGCATGATTAGCTAAGTGTATTTGGTTCCCTAGTGCACAAGCATACGGCTCCTAGGAGTCGGCAATACATCGACTTTAGCACCAAATAGGCTTGTCAGGCCCAAAGATCTAAGACTTCGCTAGGCTAGCAATAGTTAATGATTGCACACGTATGTCACATCTCGTATAATACTAAACATATCCAAACAACCACGACTATGTAAGAATTGCACGTGTGAAATAAGTATCAAAACGTGTATGTGTAAGTTTGTATAAGCAACATGTTTCACCCCGAAAGATGTGAAATAATCGTAAAGCGGGCATAAGAACTCACATGTTTAATAGGAGACTTGTAGATGTAATAAGAATAACCACGAATAAGATTTCCAACACAAACGTCACAACGCACCTAAACGAAATAAAGTAGCGCGTTATAATTTGTTTGATGATTAATTGTAGGTCTAATATGATTTAATAATTATTCGTATTTATTACATGTTAATAACGTGATCGGTTTAATGAATGGATTATACTTGGTATAATCAATTGTTAGCGCGTAAGAGAATTAATAAATAAAAGTTGATTAATTGTACGTTAAACCGGTTTATAAGGATGGTATATAATAGTGATTTAGCTATTATAAGGAACTATATATATATTTATAGGTATAAGTAATTAAACAATTTAATTGTTTGAATTTATACTATAAATATATATACTAAACAATTATGATATTGTGTATAACAATCAATAAATGATTTAGCTATTTAAAAGAACTATATAAATATATATATATATATATAGGTATAATAACTAAACAAGTTATTGTTTGAATATATAAGTAAATATACATACTAAACAATTATAATATCATGATTTGTTTATTAAAAGAACTATATATAATATATTTATATAGGTATAAGTAATTAAACAATTTAATTATTTAAAAATATATATACATACACAAGTATTATGTTTACTAATTTCTTTTGTATTTTTAAAACTAAAATTATGTATTTATAAATACAAAAGTATTTTATAAAAATTAATTTGGTCACAAATTTATTAAACAAAAGTAAGAAAATAAATCTGCATCTTATAAATAATTTTAGAAATTTTCAGAATTTAAAAAGGTTAATTAATAAAAGAAATGAATAAAAGTAAAAAAATTGCAAAAGAAAAAGAAAAGAAGGAAAGGGGCTGCCCGGGGTCGAACCCGGGGCTCCCCTGGAGTCATGGAGCGCAGGAACCAGTGAACCAGGGCCAAGGCCTTGGTTTCACTTGGTTTGTTTTAATTTTAAACCAAGTCTCCAATGTTTCCCCCAATTCAATGAACCCTAGGTTCAACAGATTCGAAATTGACCTCCGATTCGTTTGTAAACACCCGAATCATCATGGGGCTTTTGATCCTGGACCAAATCGAGTCACTAACAGGCTCTAATTACCTGTTTCGATAAGCTTCAAGTGATTTCGAGATCGGTTTTGTATCGGGTGTTCTTGGGTTTGGGGTTTTCTGATCGTGTGATTTTTTTGTGAATTGAAGGTTTGGAGAGTTCAGGAACTTCGAAATGATTCCGAAACCCTCAATATATAACTTTGATTACACGGTTTTTGGCTCTAACTTGTTCAATTTTGAAACCGCGTCCGAATTTACCAAAATTGTGTGATTCGAGCTGTTATTTTGCGATGTTGATTGATTTGTTAATTGATTAGGCCGCGTAATATGATTAAGGTGATTAATTTGATTGAAATGCAGATTTAGGCAAGGTTTGATTGTGGTGTTTGATTCGTTGGTTCGAGGTTCGATTTGGAAAGGTTAACGAGCGGGAATCTTGATTTTTGGAGTTGGTTCGGGTTCGAAACCCATGGTCGAAGGGTTGGGTGGTTTAATTGGGTCAAGATTGGTTTGAAATGGGGTTTTGGGCATTGCCGGAGCTCGGCCGAGCTCCGGCCGATGGTTACCGGAAAAGCGGGAGAAACAGAGGGGGGGGGTTTTGGGTTTGTTTAAATTACACAATGGTCCCTGTTCTTTCCAAATTTATTTTTACCCCTGCACTTTAAATTCAAAGTTTTATTATTATTATTATTATTATTATTATTATTATTATTATTATTATTATTTATACTATTGTTATTATTAATATTATTATTTATATTATTATTATTATTATTATTATTATTATTATTATTATTATTATTATTATTTATTATTATTATTTATTATTATTATTATTATTATTTATTATTACTATATATTATTATTATTATTATTATTATTATTATCTATTATCATTATATTAATATTTTATTATTATTATTATCTATTATTATTATTGTTAGTATCATTATATGTATAAAAAGAGATTCACTAAAAGATGCTATAAAATGGCACGAACAAAAATACAGGATGTTACACCTTCGGCCCGCAGATCCCCTTCGGCCGCAGATCCCCCTTCAGGTATCGATTGTTTCTAGTAATTGATTGTTTTTCTTTCTTTGTGGTGATCTAGTTATCGATTGTTTTTTTTCCTTTGGTGGTGAATCTAGTTATCGATTGTTTCTATTGTTGACTTCTATTAGTAAGAAGTAGTTCTTCACAGGCTGCTGTTAGATCTAGGTTGCTGCGTTCATCAAAGCCAACTAGGCTGCTGTTAGATGTTTATCGATTGCTGTTAGATGTTCATCAATACGAATAGTAGTTCCTACTCATAGTATAATTACTATTTTTTATTAGTTACTACTCATGGATGGGCACTAGTAATGGTTTATTAGTTTGTATATGGTTTGTTGTTTGTTGATTAGTTTGTATATGGTTTGTTGTTTGTATGAATTGGTTTAGTTGGTTGCTTTATGGATTGTATGATTAGTTTGTATGATGTGGTCCGCAGATGTTAAACAAAACAAACAGTCTTTTTCTTGCAGACTACAGACATTTTGGTCCACCTCTTCTGTTGCAGATGTCTGCAGATGTGATCCGCAGACTGCAGACGTTTTCCTGCAGAAAAAACAAACAGCACCTAAGTCTCATTTTAGTATTTGAATATTTGATTTAGTATGTGATTATTTGCTTAATTATTTTATTGTTAGCTTGAGTTTTAATGGTTGAATATCTTGTTAATGATAGGTTTTCTGTATACTATTTTAATTTACTTTAGAATATTTTTTCTAGATGACATAGGCGTATTGATGACAGTAAATTAAAGCGATAGTTGTGTTTATTTTATATTATATTAAAAACAATTGTTTAGGAATATTTCTCTAAATTAGCTAAGGTCTAAATTTCAAAATATGACACTTGTTAAGAGCAATATTAGAGATGTTGTAGTTCTATAATACATTTCTAATGATAGATTGGGGTATTTTTATTATGTATTTAGTATTTTAATTTGTTTATCTTTTTTATATGATCCAACCCGACTCAAATAAATAAAAAAGACAGGTTAATATGAACAATTGACTACTGATCGACCTCTTAAAACTTCCTAATCTCGTAAAAAAGTTCTTGGATCCGTCACTTACCCAACTCATCTATACTAAGTTACCCCATTCGCCCCACATCGAGCATATTGCATATTGTCTCTCTCTACTTTTTGTTATCCTATACAGGCATAAAATAAAATATTATTCTTTTTATTAAAAAGGAATTGAAGGTGTATAATAATAATGTTAGAAAATGGAGTATTTTAAGAATGATGGGCGCACGGGGTGGAGAATGATTACCGTCGGTGGTGGAGACGAGGCTTATATGTGACGAGCTGTAGAACGGGGTCCGTTCAATCATTTCCCGTACAAACTTTTTGCTAAAATAATAATCAACATAATTTGTATTTTTATTCATAAGTTTATTTTATTTATATAACAATATCTATATTACATCAGACAAATTTGGGCCTTTCCAATTCACTGATGTCTAATATCTATGGAACTAATGATAACATAGGCCGTTATTAAGATATATATTTCTTTTAAAAGTTAAATTAAAGTCAATTTAATTGTACATAGTGTTGTTCACAGTAATATATCAAGGTTGGACGTGGACCGTCGATTATATATAGCAGTTTAATAATTACTAGTAGACGTAAACTCACATGTTGCGACTGTATAATGTTACGGGACGTTTGTAACGCTCGATTTAAAACAAATTTTATGTCAAGACGTAGACAAAAATAAAAATATCACAATGGTATCTGAAATTTTATGAAGCGAATGATAAATCATGACACTTTATACAAAATGAACCACGAACAATAATATGCTTATGATGTTTAATACCTTTTTTGAAGTTGAAACATGAAAACAATTAAATTTGTCACGATTGGTACGGTTTAACACCTTAAATTTGTGTATTTTAGTTGTAACCGTATTGTTAGTTTTTTTCATTATATTTGTTTTATATTCATATTGTATTTTTGTTTATTAAGTCGTAAATTATAACCTTACCTTATATTTGATAAGTTTCTTACTATTCAGTATTCCCTAAGGTAATACCTTATATTTAGTTCTAAGAAATCGAGATACGAATTATTTTGTAGGGGGCCTATGATGTGTTCGAAGAATTCGTTTAACGAGTCCTCAAGCTGCAATACGAAAAGTAAGGAATCTATTGCAAGTTGTAGCAACAATGATGAATCCTTAAACAACCGTTTGAAAAGTTGGAGACAATTAAACCCTAATCCCTTCAAATGACTATTTCGCGAATCCTAAAACGATAATTTGAAAAGTAGGAAAGCTATGACGCAAACTCTAATTTTCAAACGAACGTTATTAGACAAATCCACAAGCCCTAACCTTCGAATCAACGTAAAAAGCCCTAACTTACCAACTAATTTAAGAATTAATGAACAAAAACTCAAACCTCATGTGTAATTAATGGGAATTGAGAGACTATATAGGGTCTCCATCAGTTGCTGGTGATCGAGATATTTGAGGAAAAAAATCTTGGCCATCAATTAAGCTTTAGCCCCCCATATGACAAAGATAGCCTACAACAAACATTTCTAGACTTTACTTGCCCATATGTCATCATCTCTCATCATTAGGGTTTCAATTCTTTTGTCATTATTTCTCTCTCTATACATACCTTCATTTTATCTTACTTTTTCTTCCACCTTCTCTTATATAACCCTATTACTTCAATTCACTCTCTTTAGCTTTCCATTTTAACACTTCTCATCCAATCAAATTCATTCCCTCGGGGCTTGAACCGAAAGACGGAAACCGGTTCAAATCCTGAGGAAATCGAATATCTTGGTATGTTCTTGGATCAAACAAATTCCAAAGCATTTGAGAACCTCAATTCTTCATTTCTTGGTCTTTGAGTTATCATATGCTTGGAGAAGTAGAACTGCACTCAGATCTTCCCAAAGATAAAGATTTTTCTCAAGTTGCTTACATAGATTTCAATATTGTTTGTAAGCTCCATATCTCTCTCTCTCTAGTTCTTGTATTTGTAGTTATATTTGATCATTAGATCATTTTTCATGGGTTTCAATTCCATGGTGTGCAGATTTGGTGATTATTTTTATGTTAATATGAATTGTTATTAAAAAATCATAATTCATGAATTGTTGTTATAAAAAACTCATATTTCGTGAATGGCCTTTCAGTAGATTGATAGATTCCATGTGTGTTTCTAAGCTAGCAACGGTGGTTGACTTATATGTTCATCATGGTGAAGCTTAAGCTTTTTTCCTTTTGTTTATAACATTTGGTTCATTTGATGAACAAAATTTTTCTATATATTGGAATGGTAAAAAGGTTATTTTCGAACTTAGTGATTGAATTTTAGCCATGTATGTCTACTGAGAAAGCATGATATGTAATCAATCAATTGATCATCATATTTCCTTTTATGTAATACCACTTGTTGTACAATGTATGAGTTGAAGCAAACATTAATGTATGCACAAATCATAGTTCAAATCACATGTTCGTGTATTAGTTTGTTGATGAAGTTATAATAACTTGATCAAAATTGTTCATTAACTTGAAGGTGCAAGCTAGTTCGATATACACGAAAGGCGAAACATGAATACTTTTTCGCGTGTTCCACCTGGCTTTCGGTTTCATCCCACTGATGAAGAACTTGTGGACTACTACCTTAGGAAAAAGATTAACTCGAGAGCGATTGAATTAGATGTCATCAGAGATGTTGATCTTTACAAAATTGAGCCATGGGATCTTCAAGGTATACTAACCACACCATAGACTTTGTTAACCTCTCATAAATGATATTATTTTAGTTGAAAGATATATGATGCTAATATGTGAGCTTAAATAGAGCTCTGCAGGCTAGGTACAGAAGAGCAAAATGATTGGTATTTCTTTAGTCATAAAGACAAGAAGTACCCGACAGGTTCACGCACAAATAGAGCGACTGTTGCTGGATTTTGGAAGGCGACCGGAAGGGATAAAGCTATTTACTCCAAGCATGATTTGGTTGGGATGAGAAAAACATTGGTCTTTTATAAAGGGCGCGCGCCAAATGGACTAAAGTCAGATTGGATCATGCATGAATATCGCCTTGAAACAGATGAAAATGCAACCACAACACAGGCAAGTTTACGATGTCGTCTTAATAAATCTATCAAAACAATGTCTTCATCTATAATTAATGATGCATTTTCATAGCATACATTTATTGGATGATGCACGAAATAGCCAACTTTTATTTTATAATTAAGCCAAAGATTTTATTAATCCAAACTATGACATATTTGGCTGATAAATAATCCATAATGAAAATTTGAACAATGACACGCGGTCTTTTTTTTTTTGAAAACAGGAAGAAGGATGGGTGGTATGTAGGGTGTTCAAGAAAAGACTACCCATAATGAGAAGAACAAGTGAGCATGAAACAATGTGGTATGATGATCAACAAGTCTCATTCTTGCCCGAAATCGACTCACCGACAACATAATAATATTCTATCCAACGTAGGCAACAATGCTAATTACCAATACCCTTATGGTTCTTGCAAGGAAGAACTAGATCAGCAGCAAATTTACCAAATTACCCCTGTCGCTGCCTCCAACTCCCTCTTCTAGAGGCTCCAAAACTTCATTCAACTTCCAATTCTTCCATGCCCCTTTACAATATCGACATAAACCAAGGAAACATCGATTTGGATCCTTCGTTGATCAGACAAGACCAAAGTTTCAATAATGATCAAATGACAGATTGGCGCGTTCTTGATAAGTTTGTTGCATCACAGTTGCTCAACCAGGAGATGTTTCAAGTAAGGGAAATCATGATCTATCTTACCCAAATACAGACGAACAAATCATTGCACCAGAAGATGCATCGAGTTCCATTTACAATTGCCTGCAGATTGATCTATGGAAATGATGAAAAATATTATCCTTATTAACACTTGTTAAATCTTGTACATAATAAGGATCTAAACTGTTACATGTTCAAGTAACCTTATTAACTCTTATACGTAGCTTTACATAGAATATTATTATATATTCCCCGTGATTAACACCCTCAGTCAATTAAACTAATATTTGATGGGTATTGTTGTCTTAAATCCATCAATATGTATAGGCATGAGGGTGCTGTTGTATTTTATGATTACTTGGGATCACAGCATTGTCTGTTATATATGTGTAATACTAATGGTCTTCATTATGATGCCTGTAATTTGCAGCTGCATGCGCTGTTATTTCATTAAACTGTTATTTATTTGATAAAAAGAACTTTAAACTTTCTTAATAATTAACGTTTAACTCTTGTTTGTGTTTCTACCATCTATTGTTAGATGCCATTAATTTTTGTCCTTTTGGTTTATTATTTAGAGCATCTTAATGTTGGTTTCAGGCCCAAGATTATACTCAAAACTCTTTTCTATTCATTCATACTAAAGAATTTACATTATATAGAAAATAAACATGCCTCCTAAAAATAAATACCACTACTCCACTAGACCCACCAACTTGCTAACTACCCATGACCTAGTAAAAACATGTGACTAAATATTAATTAAACTTGACCCACTAAAATAAAAGACTCATGCTGACCCATTACATGACCTGATCAAGATTAACCCAACACTTAATGCATCTCCTTTCAAACATGTAAAGTCAGTTATCACATCAGATTTCTATCCATCCTTCAAACATACTCGTCCGTCAGGACGAGCAACCAAACATCCACCACATCCAATGCATTTGTCGCCTTTTTAGCCGTCTGCCGGTTCCACCTAAATGTCTGCTTTTGTGCTATGTAGATGCTCTTATAGGAAAGAAATACAGTGTGCTTGGAGATGAAGTTTGCCTCAAACAATATGGGCAGATAGATATGAGATAGAGATAGAGAGAGAGAGAGAGAGAGAGAGAGAGTGCTTGATGGCTACATAAATTAATCTATAGAACTTTCCTTTGAAGGCAGATGGATGTTATATATGTTTTTTTAAGTTCTGTTGTTTCCTTTTTTACTTTTTTAAACAGTAAACATATACTACTCTTAATTAGAGCATAAACGTCTGTTGTTTCCTGAGGCCAATGTTCTTTACAAACAATTGCAGATTCTTTTAACAGGAAGGCAAGTGTCTAGAGTTGTAGTTAGAGTTAACTGGATTGTCAAAGTGTTGTTATTATAACTTAACTTAACAGTTTGAATCATATGTATATATAGTCTAGCTGTCTACTAATGAAATTGCAACAAAATCATCATAAATGTTTCACCAACATTAACAAGGGTAAAACTGAGCCAAGTAGCTTGAAATCGGCTTGTTAAATGCTCAAATTGTACAGAGCCACTCGTGAGCTACTGATTCATTAGAATCTTGAATTGAGCCAAACATAAACAAGCTCAAGCTAGAGATACATACAAGCATACACTAAAAGAAAAAATAGTATCACTGACAAAACCCAAATAGTAGACAAAGGTAGCTCTAAAATATTTCCTGTTATTGGTTGCATATTACCAGTGTACCATCGACCCTTATAAATCGATATTGGTTCGTTGTATGTGGGAAGAGGTTTCCGATGGGCAAGCGCTTGCTATTTCGCTAGTAGTGATAATAAGGATATGATTTCGAGATTCTCGTCCAGCCTATTGAGCCTTTTGTGAGTAAGACTAGTTTGAAACACGCATGCCATCGGTAATCTATCAAAAATATATACTATATATAGTAACGAATATCTACTATATATAGTAACGAGGTTTATCATAAGTGCAATCTCTTTCAACCTATATATAAACAGTAGCAAAACATGGGTTATACTCTTTTAGTAATTTCATGGCAAACACTACGTTATATAATAGTGGTCTCGGAATTAAGTGCATCCAGAATGGCATACATATGCATCCAAGCATCAGCGCCCATGAGCCTTAATTAGGGCTTATTGGTATCCTTTTAGTGGTTATTAAAAGCCTACCTTTTAATGGTTTATTGTCTCTTATAGTTAAGAGGTAACCTGGCTAAATGGTTAATTGATATGTAACCATTAAGATGTTACCTAGCTCTTAATTACCGTTCATACTTAAGGTTACATCTTAACTATTAAATGTCTATGAACCATTAAAAGATAGCATTTTAATAACTATTAAAATGCTATCAAACAACTCTTTAATGGTGATGGCGGGTGTGAGATGCGGACATCTGTGTTCTTGGATATTGAAATTGACCAGTTCTCGGAATTTAAATCTAACAAAAATGGTCTTAGAATCCTCATCTTTATATTCGGCCCAATTATGTATATGCTAGTCCATATTTCCTATGCATTATATTCATAAGTATAAAAAAATTATATCGGTAAAATATTATATAAAAAGCTAGTGACAAGTTAGAAATTACACACAAAATGTAATAATGTACTTGGAGAGATCAACACTGTTCCTTACCAGTGAAGTTGGAGAGCAAGCATGCATGCATCAGAAGCAGGCTGACATTAAAAGCATAAAAGACGAATGACCATTATATTAGCCACACACCTTCTGTCAAGTAGTGGTCCAGAAACATAGGGAGAAATATTGTACTTATGTATGACCATATGGATATAAAACATGTGTTGTTTGCTGGTGGGGAAAACAAAATCTTAAAGAAATCTTTTTAAAGCAATCACCAGCTTTCCACACACCCAACATCTATCATTCACCTTGTCTCTTGTTACATTTTATTTTTGCCAAATTGAATTATAGTTTATGCATATGAATCTCAGAAAATTTTATTAATGCGAATACATGATATGCAACTACTAACTACAAAACCAACTTCTTACTGATACAGAGCTGAAACATAATTAAAGAGTAGAATAGAATAACTTTTTGATAGGAATATCTAAATATTGTTTAATGATTCCACTATTACATCAATTATCATGGTTTTTATAGGGAAAGTCCATTTGTTTGTTGGTTTAACCAAATCTAGAAATTTGAAATTGACGGTCTATGAATGACACCAAGTGTAAATATAACACATAAACTAATAAATTTCAAGGTTTACATGTTTTTATAATAAAAAGGTAATAAAAGAAAACTACAAAATTTGAGAAACAACTATCAAGCTAAAGTTGGGGATTTAGGTGATGAATTCAAGTCCAATAGTTAAACCTAGTTTGGCACATGATATGACTCAACAAGGTTTTTTCGTCCACTAGTTATGAGCACCAAAACTTTAAAAGTAACACGTTATGTCTTTTTTAAGTTAAGTAATTTTTTGTCCATACCTAAAACATGAAAATACTTGATTTTCAATATACTTGAAATAGTTGTGGTTTCAAGTGCATTTGGAACAACTATTGATCTCTTATCAAAATTTATAATTTTATAACCACTACAAGATTTTTCCCCTATCGCGACGACAAATGTCGTCGCCATAGGTGTCATGTGTCGTCGCCATAGCCTATGGCGACGTCGCGATAGAGGTAGTAGCCATAGTTCCGTCGCAATAGGTCAAAAAAAGTCGTCGGCGTAGACCTTGTCGCCATTGTCACCTATCACGATTAATTTTTTTCCCAATTTTTTTAATTGAAAAATTAAAACAAAATATCTAACCCGTCGACCCTATGGTGACGACATGTCGTCGCCATAGGTGTTTTGATTTAAAAAATAATAAAATATTAAATTAATAAAATTATTTTCTAATTTTAGCTATAGCGACGACATGTCGTCGCGATAGGGTTTCTGGTTAAATAATTTATTATTTAAATTTTGATTTTTTCCAGGTTTTTACCTAAATAATTAACCAAATCAGATACGCAGAAATAAAACCTAAACATTACCAATACTTAAACGTAGATCAAACAAATCTAATTAAGTACATACCAAAAAAGACAAAAGTACCAAACTAAACATATCTTAAGTTTTTACAAACCTAACAAATTAACTACCTAATTGTCGTCATCTTCATCATCTTCGTTGTATTGGGATTATATTTTCTTCTTTCAAATTCATTCATCTTTTCTTGCATTTCTCGCATTTGTTGCTTTACTGCTTCCATTTCTTCATTCGGATGTGATGATGACCGACTTGATTGTTCATAACGAGAGATATTTTTTACTTTTCGTCCAACACCTCTCGTATGACCACGCCTTTCTCCTAATGCAAGCTCTAAACATTGCATCTCATTAACGGGCGACTCTTCCGCCTCCATTTGCATTTGGGCGTATTGATTTTCAATTTTTGCCTGCAATTTTAAAGAATCAAAATGAAAAGGTATTAAGATTTTTATGAAATTTCAACAGCATAATTGTAACAAATAAAAAAAAACCATCCAAAATCATAACTAAATATAACATAAAATTCCCAACTTTCAAGATATAAACACAACTTATCAAAACCAAACAGTTCTCAAATATGTATAGCATATAGACTATATTGGGTCAGGATCACCAAACATAATATATTAAATACATATGAACATATGATAATAACATTCTTAACATATTAAACTTACCCAATCTTCTTCTGCCCTTTGGTTGACCCACCCTGACCATTCTCTGTAATGCGACCTCCTCTACGTTTCGATGTAACTTGGGGTCCCGGTTTGTTGCTCCTATTAAAGACAATATTCATAATAACAGAAAAGAATTAATAATACATAATTAAATAATATATGTTTTTTTACCTGAAGATATCGTCTTTAAGCATATGATCGACTACCATGCAGACTTGGATAGAGTTGTTTTGCCTTATTCTCTACGCCTTTTTCAAAAAGGCGTTTATGTTCTTCACTTGAGAAAAACTCAACCACCCGCTCCCATGCCTCCCGACTTTGACCTTCAGGTGGATTATTTAAAACATGCTTAATATTATCATAGCCTTCATGATTTAAGAAATGTTGTTTCATATTATAGTTTCTATCTCGAAATGCTCGCTGGCAATCCATATGGATACCAAGTTGGATTCCATACCAATGGTCTGAACCACGATAAGCTTTCTAAATCAAAATATTCTTGTTGTTGTTATTGTTATTGTTGTTGTTGTTGGTGGTGGTGGTGGTGTTGGTGTTGGTGTTGGTGTGTTGTTGTTGTTGGTGTTGTTGTTGGTGTTGTTGGTGTTGTTGTTGGTGTTGTTGGTGTTGTTGTTGCTGTTGCTGTTGTTGTTGCTGTTGATGTTGTTGTTGTTATTGTTGATGTTGTTGTTGTTGCTGTTGCTGTTGCTGTTGCTGTTGCTGTGCTGTTGCTGTTGCTGTTGCTGTTGCTGTTGCTGTTGCTGTTGCTGTTGCTGTGCTGTTGCTGTTGCTGTTGCTGTTGCTGTTGCTGTTGCTGTTGCTGTTGCTGTTGCTGTTGCTGTTGCTGTTGCTGTTGCTGTTGATGATGTTGTTGTTGTTGTTATTGTTGTTATTGTTGATGATGTTGTTGTTGATGTTGTTGTTGTTGCTGTTGTTGTTGATGTTAGTGTTGTTGTTGTTGTTGTTGTTGTGGTTGTTGATGTTAGGGTTATTGTTGTGTTGTTGTTGTTGTTCTTGCTATGGTTGTTGATGTTAGTGTTGTTGTTGTTGTTGTTGTTTTTGTTGCTGTTGTTATTGCTGTTGATGTTGTTGTTGTTGTTGTTGATTTTGTTGTTGTTGTTGTTGTTAATATAAAAAAGTCCATAATGTATTATTGTTAATATTATTATTTTTATAAAAAATATATTATTACGACTTATAATTGTAATAAATATATTATTATTTTCTAAGTATTATTTTTATAAGTATAATAAATATAAAAAAGTCCACAATTTATTATTGTTAATATTATTATTTTTATAAAAAATATATTTACGACTTATGATTATAATAAATATTATTATTATTTTATAAGTATTATTTTTATAAATATAATTATAATAGATATACAAAAAGTCCATAATGTATTATTGTTGATATTTTTATTTTTTTAAAAAAAGTCCACACCCTATGGCGATGACATGTCGTCGCGATAGAGATTTCAGAAAAGGCGGGCATTTTTACCGCCTATTTATTTTAGAGGAAGTAAAATTAAAAAAAAAGTTACCTATGGCGACGACATGTCGTCACTATAGATAAAAGAAAATTTTTGAGCCATCTGAAATAAATAAAAATTTTGATAAAATTACCTATAGCGACAAAATGAGGCGACAACTTTTTAGTCGTCGCGATAGGTCACCCTATGACGACGACATGTCGTCGCGATAGAGTTTTGGTAGCCAAAACCCTAATCAACCCTATAGCGACGACATGTCGTCGCCATAGGGTGACCTATAGCGAGGACAAGCTGTCGTCGCCATAGGTCTAGTCGCGATAAGGTACTATTGTTGTAGTGAACATAGATCAAGTCATTAATCTATAACTACAACTGAATGAATTGCATCTCTACTTAAAAACACTAACGCCTAAATTTATTATTAGGTTAGAAGGGATGTGAAAATACCGGAATATAGGCCGGGTGACCTATAACATGAAAAACAAAGAGGCAACGATATATATGTTATGATGTAAGTTTGATCGGTTAATTGTTAGTGACTTGTTAGTAGGCAATAGTCATTAATTATTAATGCAACTAAAACACAATCTATGCATGGAATGAATTAAGTTGATATTTATATGTCGACTCTCTTATACTTTTGTTACATCTCTTATTTCATAAATCTATTTATATAACGAGTACAAAACCATTAAATTAATTTAATAATACAACCTTACTTGATAATTTTAGTTTTGTGAGGGCTTTTCGTGGCTTCTAATTAAGCTTGACAGGTTTCTTTTATTTAGCCAAAGTTTTAAGTTTTTTTCTTAAAACAAAATAAATATAACCTTTAACACACTCCAAACCTACTTTTAAATCTACATTATAGGTCTACTATGTGAGTTAACCATCAACATCTTAGAGATACTTCATCATGTAACATGTTAATTCGTCATTGGGCCAAATGCCCTTTCTCCGTCTTTTTTGTTATTATACATAATTAGACCATAATTAGACCTCATATAATTATGTATAAAAACAAAAAAGTAGAACAAAAAGCAAAAAAGGTCCCTAATTTAAGTACAAATACAAATATGACTGAAAACACTTAGCAGCCAAGTAGATAGTTTATATATAATATAGATAATGAAAATTAACAAACTTTACATATATAATATTTAAAAAGAGAATGTAAATTTACAATTGGAGAATAGGGGACTTTGGAGAAGAGCTCATTTTTAACTACTCCAATTCCTTTTGGTTTATGCTTTAAAATGATCTTCCTATATATAAGTTAAATTATAGAACCGACTTCTTATGCATTACCGGCCGGTGAGTTGATAAATTCCATCACCTGTAATAAAAGAACAAATTTTTATGTTAATTAATTTGGTTATTATATTAAATAGGTTTAAGCTTTAAAACTTCTGTTTGTGAACACCCAAAATTACATTTTAATTGCTGATTTTAACTATTTGAACAATGATGCATGAAGAGAAATACAAACCTCTGATGGATCTCTGAGAGAATAATATGCATTGCTTTCTTTTGAGGCCGGGAGTCACCAATATGCCATAACCACAATTACCCTCTCTTAGAAACTGTTTAGCCAACTCATTCATAAGTAAATGGTTCAAAACTCTCAAATCGATATATAGATTTACCTTGAATGCATCTTCATCGGTTCTGTCATCCCCTACATATATGGGGAGCATGTCATCACAACTACTTAAGCCTGCAAAGTAAACATTCCTATTCAGATTTTATGTTATATAAACAATTTTATTAAAGGAGATAGAGTAACTTCACTAACCAAGTGACTCAAGTAAGAACTCAACAGCAATCTCTAAAACCTAGGTATTGACATTAGAGAAATATAACAAAAAATATTGAGCATATGCAAATTCAGAAGAATAATAGAATTTACTCCCAAACAGTTTTCTAGTAAATAAAGACTTCATACCATTTGCCCATGTGTCAATCTCAGACGCGAATAGTGTTTTAAAATGTCATGGACGTATTCTGCCACTGTTGTCCAACTCTGTAATTATGAGAACAGGAGATTGAGAATATAATCATCTTCAAACAATAATATTACAGTATGGAAGTAGAATACTAAAATGGTACCTTCTCATCTACATTACGATAGCGCACCGAGACACAGAACTTGTTGTTTTCAACTTTTGCCCCTTCTATATTTTTGGTTGTCTCAACAAGCGAGACAAAAACCTACTTCAAACATACACACGCCATAAGCATCTTCTAGAACGAAAATCTATGTATAATATGTCTGTATGATATAAAAGCAAGTTTGAAATATTAACCTCATTGATAATTGGTAGAAATTCACTAGCAGGCTGGTACAAGTTTCCTTCTTTAATCTATTATCAATAACATTACAAGATTTAGATTGTTGACGAATTAGCCAATTCTAAACCGTAGATTACACACAAACAAGTACGAAACACCAATGATCAACTCAAGATTCCAATGATTTCACTTAGAACAAGATTACAACGAAGAAAGGATTACAGAATTGACTTAATGAAAGTCAAAATCGCAACTAACTATTCTGAGCATCAACTAACTATTAATACTCGGAAATAAGAAATAACAATCCTTAACTATTACACTTTGACATAAGTGGATTGTAAGAAGAAGGATAGGCTCTAATCTCCACCTTAGTTCAAGACCTACTTATAACCAACACTTAACAACTCCAAACATTTATTAAACTTGAAACCTGGCACAACTTTAGTTAAAGCATCAGCTGCATTGTCATCCGTATGAACCTTCTCAACCTTTACTTCTTGTGATTGAACAACTTCACGAATGAAATGCAATCTAACATTAATATGCTTTGTTCCCTCATGATACACTTGATTCTTTGAAAGACATATTGCACCCTGATTATCACATAATACCACTGTGTTTAGCAACATCACACCCAACTCAGTGATAAATCCCTTCAGCCGCAATGCTTCTTTGACAGCTTCAGTGAGGGCTATATATTCAGCCTCTGTAGTTGACAATGCAACTACATGCTGAAGTGAGGACTTCCAACTAACCACACCATCATAAACTTTGAATGCATAACCAGTGACAGATCGACCTTTGTCCATATCTTTGGCAAAATCAGCATCTACATAACCCAATACTTCATAACCAAGACTTTGACAATTACCAAACACAAGCCCAACCTGCTTAGTTCCACATAGGTACCTCAAAATCCATTTTACAGCTTCCCAATGCACCTTACCAGGATTAGATAGGAACCTACTTACCACACTTACATCATAAGTTATATCTGGTCTAGTGCATACCATCAAATACATCAAACTGCAAACAACATTTGCATATGGAATCCTCTTCGTGCTTTCTATCTCACTAGATAACACAGGTGAGTCTTTAGATGAAAGCTTAAAATGTTGACCAAGAGGAGTACTCACTGACTTGCAGTTAGTCATTGAAAAATTATTCAGCACCTTTTCAATGTAAGTAGTTTGTGTAAGATACAGCTTGTGATTTACAAGATCCCTTGAGATTCCATGCCTAGGATCTTCTTGGCTACTCCCAGATCTTTCATTTCAAATTCACCATGTAACATCAGCTTGGTAGCATCTATCTCAGCTTGATCTTTACAACATAACAACATATCATCAACATATAGTAGCAAGTAGACATAATCCACTGTAGTGTACCTTTTATAATACACACAACTGTCATAGCTACTTCTATGAAACTGCTTACTCATCAAGAACTCATCAAACCTCTTATACCAACATCTAGGTGATTGTTTCAATCCATAGAGGGACCTTTTAAGCAAGCATACTTTCTCATCATTCTTATGATCAACAAAACCAGGAGGCTGCCTCATATAAATCAGCTCATCTAGGCTTCCATGTAAGAAAGCCGTCTTGACATCAAGCTGCTCTAGCTTCATGTTACCGGTAGCCACCAAAGACAAAATCACTCTAATGGATGAATGTTTGACCACCGGTGAGAAAATCTCATTGTAATCAACTCCTTCCCTTTGAGTAAAATCTCTAGCCACTAACCTGGCTTTGAACCTTGGTGGGTCTAAATCAGCAACTCCTTCTTTGATCTTGTATAACCACTTACAATCCACCACTTTTTGACCTGCTGGCTTATCTACTAGTTCCCAGGTTGGTTCTTTTTCAATGAGTCCATCTCATCAATCATAGCCTCCCACCACTTGTCTTTGTCATCAGACTCCATTGCTTCATCAAATGATAAAGGTGAGGTCATACTATCCATCTCTGTAACATTAAACACAAAAGCAGATATGTCTTCATTTGTTCTGTATCTGGCAGGCACAACAGGCTGCCTTCTAGCTCTATTTCTAGCTAGACTATACTCAGTTGATGTATGATGATATGACCCTTCTCCCTGTTGTAAACTTCCCCCAACCTCTGAGAGACTGTCAAGTGATTCCATAGGCTCCACCTCAATCAAGATACCATCACTATGTTCATATTGATCCTTCTTCTTATCAATTAAGTATTTATAAACAACTTCTTCTCTGAACACCACATCTCTACTCAATATCACCTTAGGTGAACCATCACCCATTCTCCATAATCTGTAACCTTTAACACCCTCCGGATAACCTAGCAACACACATTTCTATGCCCTTGGGTCAAGCTTATCTTTCTTATCATAAGCATAGGCTAATGACCCGAATACCTTGAGATGGCTGCAATCAGGCCTTTCATTTGACCATACTTCCATAGGAGTCATCAAGTCAATAGCAGCTGAGGGTGATCTATTGACTAGATATGCAACTGTATTAACAGCCTCAGCCTAGAATGACTTGGGCATCATTGAATCAGACAGCATGCATCTCACCTTGTTGAGTAGAGTTCGATTCATCCTCTCAGCTAATTCATTCTGCTGAGGGGTCCCAGGCACAGTCAAGTGCCTTCCAATCCCTTGCTCCTTACAAAACTGATTAAACAATGAGCTACAAAACTCCATACCATTATCAGTTCTAAGCCTTTTCACCCTCTTTCCTGTCTGTGTTTCAACCAACAACTTCCATTCCTTGAAATTTTGCAGTGCTTCACTCTTATGCTTGAGTATATAGACCCATACTCTTCTTGATCTATCATCAATGATAGACAAGAAGTATCTTCCCCCACTGAGAGAATTGGTTCTTGCAGGACCCCAAAGGTCTGCATGAACATACTCAAGAACATCCGTTGTAGTGTGAGCTCCCCTTCCAAATTTCACCCTGGTTGACTTGCCAAGTACACAGTGTTCACAGAACTCCACATTTGTATCATTCACACCTTGGATGACTTGTTGTTTTCTGAGTTCTGCTAACCCCTGGTCACTTATGTGACCAAATCTCCTATGCCACAGGGTTGCATTGGTTTGTTGACTATGGCCTGCAATGTTTGCAGAGCCACAATTAACATCCCCATCAAGGACATAAATGTTGTTTTCTTTTCTTGACCCATACAGCATAACCAAAGATCCCTTTATCACCTTAACTTTGCCATTCTTAAGACTTATAGTGAGACCTTTGCTTTCAAGTGTGCCCAGAGAGATCAAGTTCCTCTTGAGTTCAGGTATGTACCTGACTTTCTCAAGAGTGAACTCCACCCCACTCTCCAATCTTAGTGAAATAGAGCCTATCCCCTTAATGTGACAGGGTCTATTATCACCCAGTTGCACAGTTCCTAGGTCCTGCATCTCCAATTCAGCAAAGAACTCCCTCTTTGGTGTCATGTGATAGGAGCAGCCTGAGTCCATTATCCAATCTTGATTAGTTTGGGCGTTTGATACCATTAAAACATCAGCACTTTCATAGCCATCAGCGCTTCCATCCACAGACATGCTCCCATTACTTCTCTGATGTTGGAACTCAAGTTTCCTCTTTCTTCTATCCGGGCAATCTCTTTTGAGATGCTTATCTGAGTTGCAGACATAGCATCTCCTTTTTGTCTTGGACTTGGATCGTGGGGTCGGCTTGAATTTTGAAGTTCTTGTGTCTAATCTTCCCCTTACAAACAGACCATCACCACCCTCATCTTTGACATCAGACCTCCTCTTCAGTTCCTTTGAGTTGATTGCGGCCAAGACCTCCTCCATAGTCAAGGTTTCCCTACCAAACATGAGCGTATCTATGAAATGCTCATATACCTGTGGTAGGGATGCCAAGAATATAATGGCCTGATCTTCATCACTTAGTTCCACCTCGATGTTTCCCAGGTCAATCACCAGCTTATTAAATTCGTCTACATGATCATCTATAGACTTTCCAGGTGTTAATTGGAAGGTGTATAGCCTTTTCTTGAGGTAGAGTCTGTTGGCCAGCGATTTGGTCATGTACAGACTCTCGAGTTTAGCCCAAATACCTGATGCTGATGTCTCCTTTGCCACTTCCCTCAAAACGCGATCACCAAGGCTGAGATGATCGTACTGTGGGCCTTTTCGAGGATCTCCTTCTTCTCCTTCGCTGATAAGTTCGCCGGAAGGTTGTTCTCCCCTTTCAGGGCTTCATCAATACCTTGATGTACTAACAATGCCCGCATCTTCACCCTCCATAATCCGAAATCATTCTTCCCATCGAACTTTTCGATCTCAAACTTGGTTGATACCATCTTGTACCTGAATCGAATTTCTTCCCCTAATCTTCACAGTTTCGAGCCAAAACCAGGCTCTGATACCAATTGTTGAAGAATTAGCCAATTCTAAACCGTAGATTACACACAAACAAGTACGAAACACCAATGATCAACTCAAGATTCCAATGATTTCACTTAGAACAAGATTACAACGAAGAAAGGATTACAGAATTGACTTAATGAAAGTCAAAATCGCAACTAACTATTCTGAGCATCAACTAACTATTAATACTCGGAAATAAGAAATAACAGTCCTCTAACTATTACATTTTGACATAAGTGGTCCCTGAACTATATATTTCACATAGATGACCAAAAGATATGAGGAAATGTTGATTCTAATAGTCAAAAGAAAATAATAAGAGTTGTTACTTCTGTGGTATGATCAGCTTGAGGCTGAATAGGACCCATTATGTCCATCCCATGACTACCAACATAATAGAGTTCTTTCAGTCCTATAAATTTGTGTACCTGAAAAAAGATAGCAAAGTAATACATATAAGTATCCAACCAGAACTTTGAGTAAAATATTAGTGAAGCAAGATACTAGAAAGTACCTTTTCATGGCTTCTGCTACTTATAATTGCTGTTGGAATGTATCTAGCCATATTTCTCACAGCAGCACGCATCTGTTTATAAAACATGAAATTAAACATATTTCCCAGGGTCGAGTCGGGTGTGTTCCTAAGTGCATGTAGCCAAGATTATGATAATTAAGAAATCAGATTCTCACAGCTTTAGACATGAAGGCATGATCTGGATTGTCCACGATCGGGGATAACGTCCCGTCATAATCTAGAAACAATGCAATTCTCTTTCCATTTGTATTATCCACTATTTATTCAATGGATGTAAGAGCAGATGGATACTTAAGCTACACAACAAAAAAATTAAAATAACATTCAATATCTGGTTTGGGTAAACAAGTTAAACAAAAGCATGATAAGTAAAAGTATGATCCAATTCTGATAAGCAGCATCCACATCATTTGATGAAAAAGCATTGACATTATACTAAATTGTATTTCTTGGGGAAGAAGATTTCATAGCATCCAACCAGCTAGTAGAAGAACATCATCAAGCAGTCTAGGATTTTTCCATGGAATTATCAAAAAAGGGCCTTGAGAGAAGACTCCAGAAGATGAATATGGTAGCAATGAGTCATGAATTCCTAATCTTGGTTTGGTAATGGGTACGGGATCAGTGAGTATGAGGGAACCATGATCAGACATAAAATCCATCAGATCTCCTGAACAAATGGCTGTTAAATATAACTTAATTGGATAAAATAAGGGTCCCTTTATTTAGACACCCCCCAATTTTAAATCAACACCCCTGTACCCTATACGCCGCGTATGGGTCCATACGCGGCATATAGGGTGCGTTGTTGATTTGACGTTTTATACCATATACGCCGTGTATGGGTCCATACGCGACGTATAGGGTGCGTTGTTGATTTGACGTTTTATACACTATACGCGGTGTATGGGTCCATACGCGGCGTATAGGGTTTGACATTTTATACTCATACGTGACTTATGACCCATACGTGGAGGAGCTATACGCCGCGTATGGGTCCATACGCGGCGTATAGCTTATATATTTATTTTTTTTAATTTTTTGAGTTTTAATATATATATATATATATATATAATATTGATATTTGAAAGGTTAAAAGATATTTTGTTTTTTTTAATTTTTTTTAATATATATAATTTGAATTAAAATTATTTAAACAGTTTAATATTAAATAATATAATACAATAATAAAATTAAAATTAAAATATGTAATTCGCATATTACAATTATGAATTAAAATAAATTTATATAAGCTGGGGGTTCTCGGTTATTCTCTATTATTGCGTTGTATTCCGAGATACGAATCCTATACATAATCTCCCATTCTGCAGCACGTACGCTTCGTTTAAGAATCCAAAGATTATTTAATGTTGGCATCGGATAATCTCCTTCTAACTTAACGTGGACGAAATGATTATTGTTGACATGAACAATCGACACGACATGATGAGGCATGACAGTTTTCGGATCAGCCCATAATGGGAAAAATGTTTGACAACCATTATTGCTTAGTAAATGAAGAATAACCCCAAACTTTTGAGCAACCACTATTCCCGTATACGGCATTATCATCCAATGTTCTTCTGGTGCAGGTTCCACACTTTGCCAATCGATGGTGTGACGTAATTCGTTATACTGTCCGGGGTACAAAATATCGAAAACTTCTCTGTACTCCAATTCATGTCTGTCCAACTCTTCTAAAAGCTGTGTCCGCTCATACATCCACTTATTTTCATCAAACCCTAAGCCTAAAGCTATTGATCGAAAACCACAATTCCCATCGGGTCGGACATCTCGTATACATGAAATATACTGATGAAAGATTGACGGAATCCAATTTTTAACCTGTTTATATTGTTTAATTGGCGATCTCCGACAATCGAAGAAAACTCATTAGTACCCTGTGATACTTTAGAAGACGTTGAACGACTATGTTGCATGGAAGGCTTCTGAGGCTTTACAGCTGAACTTGTTCTTCCGGAAATGTGAGACGCAATAAACGAGCTATGTCTCGGCATGTCGCACGTACTTTGTTGAGTGTCATACTTTTGTTGTTGAACCTTTAACGTTGGACGACCGCGAATATCTGTTTGCACAACAGGCGCTTTTTTGTTATTTTTCCATGGATACACAATTTTTTTTTATTTTTTCCACCAAACTAAATTTTACAGCTGTGGGTTGTGTCATTATTTGTTGTTTCACCCGTTCCATTTCTTCTTCAACATCAACTTTTCATCCACCATATATGATGGTTTAATTTTATCAAGCTTCGTCCAAAATACATCAATTGCATCTAACGGAATTTTAGTGCCTGCATTAAAATGTATAAATTAATATATAATTTGTTACTTTAATAGAAAAATGATAATGATGGAGCGGCTATTACCAGAATGTTCATATTTTTCCAGCCGACAAGCACAAGGCAAGCCACAACTAGTGAAAAGATGACAACCACATGTTGCATTTGCAGAGCGCATCACACACAATTTAGTGTTTTCGAAAACTAATAAATCAAGAGCTATGTGTGAAACCTTGCCTCTTAAGTAATCAAACAGCGGAAGTTTATGATGATTCATGGTTTTAATTTTGCTTGTCTCAAAGCTTTCTTTTAAATTTACCTCTTGTGCGTTCACCAATTGATCTACAAACTCCACAAGTCTATCCAGTGAGCTATTTGTTGATTTAAGATATCTTTTTAAATTTGCATGCTGACTCTCCACCCTATTTGTTGTGTGTTGGCCGAAATTGCGGTTCAACTAGTCGTTCGTAAAGAAGGTTATAGTTATACTCGTAAATCTCCGTCGTGGGAGACTTACACAAACGTGCCCATGTGTATTTAAACTTTCTCCAGTCATCTTTCGTAAAACTTGCTTTACAGTGTTTCGTGATATTTTCATCAATATGCCACCTGCATAAACACTTTGAAGCATTCGGAAACACTTTAACACATGCGTTCATTAAAGCGAGATCTCTGTCTGTTATTATGACGCGCGGCTCCATACACTTGTTTAACGTATCTTTCAATCTATTAAGCACCCATTCAAAATTATCTTCCCGTTCTTTGCTAATAAACGCATGAGCAACACAAAATGTCTTGTGTGTGGAGGTCACACCAACAATCTGAACAAACGGAAGCTTGTACATGTTTGTTTTATATGTAGCGTCTATCATCAGCATGTGCGGAAATGCACGCCAAGTGTCGTAGATTTAGGATGACAAAAAATATATCTTCTACGACATTTGTATCGGGATCTTCTCGGGTGTAATAAACATACTTTTTAATAGATAAAAGGTTTTCTAAGACTTGCATTGGTGTTTCACCGACTTTTCTTTCACTTCTTATCTTATATTGAGCGTTGTATACGTCTCTGGTTATTGATGCGTTATTAGGATTTTGCTTTTTAATAGCTGATAAGATGCTACGAGGCTCCATGTTCTGTTCAGTAAGCTGCTCCACCAAATTGTATCGTTTTGAGAAAACCTTCTTACAAAAACGCTTTAAAGGACGTCTGATGTATATTCGTACATGGTACAAAAACGCTTTAAAGGACGTCTGACAACTATACGTAGCGTATGGGCCCATACGCCACGTATAGGACTCCTATACGCAGCGTATGGGCCTATACGCTGCGTATAGTCTTGCCACATTTGCCCCGTATGAGCCCATATGTTGCCTGTAATCTACATGGTACAAAACAGTACGTCTGACACCTATACGTGGCGTATGGGACCATACGCCACGTATAGTGCACAAGCCTTGGGCGCATGAGCACTATACGTGGCGTATGGACCCATACGCCACGTATAGTGCTCATGCGCCCAAAGCTTAGCCTTTGTTTAGGCACACGACCATTGTTAAGGCGAATGAGCACTGTTTACGCGCTTGACTTGGAAAATTATTTGCGAGAAGAAAATATTGAACCATAAAACCCAAATTTCTTGTGATGTTGAATCTAAGCATCAATCACTAACACCGATCGAACCTTTACTTTTTTTTTGTGAGTGCGCGAATGCGTTGCCACCCATTATATACACAATGAAAAATGAGCCTATACGGGGTGTATAGGTCTATACGCCACGTATAGGTCGATGCCGTACATGACAAGTGGGTAGGGCCCTGACTGCTGCACCGACAGCTATACGCGGCGTATGGACCCATACGCCGCGTATTGCCACCAACTTCTGCACATGTCAAATGTGTGGGACATGTACGACACCACCTATACGCCGCGTATGGGCCCATACGCGGCGTATAGGTTGGGATGTATGTATGTATATTTTTTTTAAAGATTTTTGTGTATAAATTTTGTGTTATTTTAACGTATATGTACGTACGTATGTACATACGTACGTACGTATGTACGTACGTACGTACGTATGTATGTATGTATGTATGTATGTATGTATGTATGTATGTATATATGTGTGTATGTGTGTGTATGTATGTATGTATGTATGTATGTATGTATGTTTGTATATGTATGTATGTTTGTATGTGTGTATGTATGTATGTATGTATGTATGTATGTATGTATGTATGTATGTATGTATGTATGTATGTATGTGTGTGGTGTGTGTGTGTGTGTATGTGTGTATGTATGTATGTATGTATGTATGTATGTATGTATGTATGTATGTATGTATGTATGTATGTATGTATGTATGTGTATGTATGTATGTTTGTATGTATGTATGTATGTATGTATGTATGTCTGTATGTATGTATGTTTGTATATATGTATGTAGGTATGTATGTATGTGTGTGTGTATGTATGTGTTTATGTATGTATGTATGTATGTGTGTAGGTATGTATGTGTGTTGTATATGTGTAAAGATTTTTGCATATAAACATATAAGATAAACATAAACAGATAATAAACATATAAGATAAACATAAACTGATAATATAAATAACAAAGTTTTTAAATTACATAACAAAATAAAAATTACAACGCTATCAAAACTACGGGGAGTCAGGGTAATCTCGAGGCGGTGACAACGGCGGAGGATCAATACCAGCAGCACGGGCTCGCGCAATCTCTAGCTGAACGTGCCACTCCATAAGATCCTCAACTCGATCGAGCCGTCGACTCTGCTGCCGTAAACTCCTAGAAATGTCCTGCATAAATGTCTCCATACGTGCAGGCAGCCTCACATCTCTATAAATATGTCACGGGAACTGAGGCTGAGGAGGCGGCTGATGTGGCTGAGGTGGCGACTGATCATGTGGCTGCTCGTCGGGTGGAGGCTGATCATGCGGCTGCCCGTGCTGCTGCTGTGGATCGGCAATGCCGAGCTGCTGAACAGGTGCAGGCTGCCAGATCTCCCCGGGTCGAAGAGAGAATCGTATGCCACCCGGAAACTGGCGTATAATACGCATGCCGAATAGCGTACCACGATCTAATCTCACCGGCTCGATCGGCGGAGACACGTCACCAAGATGCCGAGGAAGATAACCTAAAGCTCGGGCAATCACCGTGATGTACGCGCCGCCGTACACCGCTCCTCGCTCCTGCCGATGATAATACGACGCAAAATACTCTGCCAAACATCTCGCCAGGTTGCACCTAGTCCCCGTAATCAAACAGTATAAGTAAAATAAGTCGGGAATGGTACACCACTCCCGACTCTTGCCACGTCCCGTGATGGACGTGGCGATCATACGATGTAGATAACGGATGAGAGGATCTCGAATGCCGGTGACCCTGCCTTTAGTCCTCTGAAACGGACCTCCGGCAATCTGAGGCCACCACTCTCTCAATCCCTCCTCCATCTTAGTAATACCCTCGGTGAACAGAGGGGTAACAGTCTCCGGCTCAAAATACAGCCCTGAGAGAACGGCAAATGCTCAATGGACATCTGATATGCATGTCCACAAAGCATAAAAGAAATCTCGAAGCGCTCATCGTCCTCCTCCACTCGTCAGGACGAATATAGGTAAATGTGGATAAAAACTCCACAGTCAGCTCACGGTAGGACGGCAAAAAAGCGATCTCAAAGAGCCGTCTTCACGGCGTATCGTCTCCGATAATAGCAGCAAGACGATCGCGCTCTATCGGATGAAAGGGAGCGAGCGAGCGTAGGCATAACCTCCCAATCTACGGCCTTTTGATGACCGATCTTCATACGAATAAATTTTGAGCACTTAGCGTGCTCAATGGAACCGGCCTCAAACTGCAGCCAAGGATGCTCAGCAATATGGTCAACAACGTCAGCCTCAATATCAGAATCAGAAGACATATCTGCATAAGAAAACAAATAGGTCAAAAACAACGTATACGTATATATATATATACATATACATATACATATGTATATGTATACGTATATGTGTATGTATATGTATATGTGTTTGTATATGTATATGTGTATGTATAGTGTATGTATATGTGTATGTATATGTATATGTATATGTGTATATACATATATATGTATATGTACATGTATATGTATATGTATATGTACATGTATATGTATATGTATATGTACATGTATATGTACATGTACATGTACATGTACATGTATATGTAGATGTATATGTATATGTACATGTATATGTACATGTACATGTACATGTACATGTACATGTACATGTACATGTACATGTATATGTATATGGATATGGATATGGATATGGATATGGATATGGATATGTATGTGTATATGTATGTGTATGTGTATCTGTATGTGTATGTGTATGTGTATGTGTATGTGTATGTGTATGTGTATGTGTATGTGTATTGTATGTGTATGTGTATGTGTATGTGTATGTGTATGGTATGTGTATGGTTTGTGTATGTGTATGTGTATGTATTGTATGTGTATGTGTATGTGTATGTGTATGTGTATGTGTATGTGTATGTGTATGTGTATGTGTATGTGTATGTGTATGTGTATGTGTATGTGTATGTGTATGTGTATGTGTATGTGTATGTGTATGTGTATGTGTATGTGTATGTGTATGTGTATTGTATGTGTATGTGTATGTGTATGTGTATGTGTATGTGTATGTGTATGTGTATGTGTATGTGTATGTGTATGTGTATGTGTATGTGTATGTGTATGTGTATGTGTATGTGTAATTGTATGTGTATGTGTTGTGTATGTGTATGTGTATGTGTATGTGTTGTGTATGTGTATGTGTATGTGTATGTGTATGTGTATGTGTATGTGTATGTGTATGTGTATGTGTATGTGTATGTGTATGTGTATGTGTATGTGTATGTGTATGTGTATGTGTATGTGTATGTGTATGTGTATGTGTATGTGTATGTGTATGTGTATGTGTATGTGTATGTGTATGTGTATGTGTATGTGTATGTGTATGTGTATGTGTATGGTGTATGTGTATGTGTATGTGTATGTGTATGTGTATGTGTATGTGTATGTGTATGGTATGTGTATGTGTATGTGTATGTGTATGTGTATGTGTATGTGTATGTGTATGTGTATGTGTATGTGTATGTGTATGTGTATGTGTATGTGTATGTGTAATGTGTATGTGTATGTGTATGTGTATGTGTAGTGTATGTGTATGTGTAGTGTATGTGTATGTGTATGTGTATGTGTATGTGTATGTGTATGTGTATGTGTATGTGTATGTGTATGTGTATGTGTATGTGTATGTGTATGGGTATGTGTATGTGTATGTGGTATGTGTATGTGTATGTGTATGTGTATGTGTATGTGTATGTGTATGTGTATGTGTATGTGTATGTGTATGTTATGTGTATTGTATTGTATGTGTATGTTATGTGTATGTGTATGTGTATGTGTATGTGTATGTGTATGTGTATGTGTATGTGTATGTGTATGTGTATGGGTATGTGTATGTGTATGTGTATGTGTATGTGTATGTGTAGTGTATGTGTATGTGTATGTTATGTGTATGTGTATGTGTATGTGTATGTGTATGTGTATGTGTATGTGTATGTGTATGTGTATGTGTATGTGTATGTGTATGTGTATGTGTATGTATTGTATGTGTATGTGTATGTGGTATGTGTATGTGTGTGTGTATGTGTATGTGTATGTGTATGTGTTGTGTATGTGTATGTGTATGTGTATGTGTTGTGTATGTGTATGTGTATGTGTATTTTGTGTATGTGTATGTGTATGTGTATGTGTATGTGTATGTGTATGTGTATGTGTATGTGTATGTGTATGTGTATGTGTATGTGTATGTGTATGTGTATGTGTATGTGTATGTTATGTGTATGTTATGTGTATGGGTATGTGTATGTGTATGTGTATGTGTATGTGTAGTGTATGTGTATGTGTATGTGTATGTGTATGTGTATGTGTATGTGTATTGTATGTGTATGTGTAGTGATTGTATGTGTATGTGTATGTGTATGTGTAGTATGTGTATGTGTATGTGTATGTGTTTGTGTGTATGTGTATTGTGTATGTGTATGTGTATGTGTAGGTGTATGTGTATGTGTATGTGTATGTGTATGTGTATGTGTATGTGTATGTGTATGTGTATGTGTAGTGTATGTGTATGTGTATGTGTATGGTTTGTATGTGTATGTGTATGTGTATGTGTATGTGTATGTGTAGTGTAGTGTATGTGTATGTGTATGTGTATGTGTATGTGTATGTGTATGTGTATGTGTATGTGTATGTGTATGTGTAGTGTATGTTATGTGTATGTGTATGTGTATGTGTATGTGTATGTGTATGTGTATGTGTATGTGTATGTGTATGTGTATGTGTATGTGTATGTGTATGTGTATGTGTATGTGTATGTGTATGTGTTGTGTATGTGTATGTGTATGTGTATGTGTATGTGTATGTGTATGTGTATGTGTATGTTATGTGTATGTGTATGTGTATGTGTATGTGTATGTGTATGTGTATGTGTATGGTAGTGTATGTGTATGTGTATGTGTATGTGTATGTGTATGTGTATGTGTATGTGTATGTGTATGTGTATGTGTATGTGATTGTATGTGTATGTGTATGGTTATGTTATGTGTATGTGTTTTGTATGTTATGTGTATGTGTATGTGATGTGTATGTGTATGTGTATGTGTATGTGTATGTGTATGTGTATGTGTATGTGTATGTTATGTGTATGTGTATGTGTGTGTATGTGTATGTGTATGTGTATGTGTATGTGTATGTGTATGTGTATGTGTATGTGTATGTTATGTGTATGTGTATGTGTATGTGTATTGTAGGTATGTGTATGGGTATGTGTATGTGTATGTGTATGTGTATGTGTATGTGTATGTGTATGTGTATTGTAGGGTGTATGTGTATGTGTATGTGTGTATGTGTATGTGTATGTGTATGTGTATGTGTATGTGTATGTGTATGTGTATGTGTATTGTGTGTTGTATGTGTATGTGTATGTGTATGTGTATGTGTATTGTTATGTGTATGTGTATGGTATGTGTATGTGTATGTGTATGTGTATGTATGTGTATTTGTATGTGTATATGTATGTGTAATGTATATGTATATGTATATGTATATGTATATGTGTATATACATATATGTGTATTTGTATATACATACTTACCCTATACGCCGCGTATAGGGCTATACGCCGCGTATAGGGTACCGGCGTATGGGTCACAGGCCACGTATAGGTCAATCCCGCCCCTATACGCCGCGTATAGCCCTATACGCCGCGTATAGGGTCCCTCGTATGGCCGCAAGTCAGTATGGTCATCCCCCTATACGTCGCGTATATATCTATACGCCGCGTATAGGGTATGTGTATGTGTATGTGTATGTGTATGTGTATGTGTATGTGTATGTGTATGTGTATGTGTATGTGTATGTGTAGTGTATGTGTATGTGTATGTGTATGTGTATGTGTATGTGTATGTGTATGTGTATGTATGTGTATGTGTATGTGTATGTGTATGTGTATGTGTATGTATGTGTATGTGTATGTGTATGTGTATGTGTCTGTGTATGTGTATGTGTATGTGTATGTGTATGTGTATGTTGTATGTGTATGTGTATGTGTATGTGTATGTGTATGTGTATGTGTATGTGTATGTGTGTGTATGTGTATGTGTATGTGTATGTGTATGTGTATGGTATGTGTATGTGTATGTGTATGTGTATGTGTATGTGTATGTGTATGTGTATGTGTATGTGTATGTGTATGTGTATGTGTATGTGTATGTGTATGTGTATGTGTATGTGTATGTGTATGTGTTGTGTATGTGTATGTGTATGTGTATGGTATGTGTATGTGTATGTGTATGTGTATGTGTATGTGTATGTGTATGTGTATGTGTATGTGTATGTGTTATGTGTATGTGTATGTGTATGTGTATGTGTATGTGTATGTGTATGTTATGTGTATGTGTATGTGTATGTGTATGTGTTGTGTATGTGTATGTGTATGTGTATGTGTATGTGTGTGTATGTGTATGTGTATGTGTATGTGTATGTGTAGTGTATGTGATGTGTATGTGTATGTGTATGTGTATGTGTATGTGTATGTGTATGTGTATGTGTATGTGTATGTGATGTGTATGTATTGTATGTATGTGTATGTGTATGTGTATGTGTATGTGTATGTGTATGTGTATGTGTATGGTATGTGTATGTGTATGTGTATGTGTATGTGTATATGTATATGTATGTGTATATGTATATGTATATGTATATGTATATGTATATGTGTATATACATATATGTGTATTTGTATATACATACTTACCCTATACGCCGCGTATAGGGCTATACGCCGCGTATAGGGTACCGGCGTATGGGTCACAGGCCACGTATAGGTCAATCCCGCCCCTATACGCCGCGTATAGCCCTATACGCCGCGTATAGGGTCCCTCGTATGGGCCGCAAGTCACGTATGGTCATCCCCCTATACGTCGCGTATATATCTATACGCGCGTATAGGGTACACCTATGTGTCTTCGTCCCCAACTATAGAACTATACGCTGCGTATAGGCCTATACGCGGGGGCTGTAGTCGCGTATAGTTCTATGTACCAGTTTTTAACTTTCCAAAATACCCCCCTCCAAATAAATAAATAAATAAAAGGTTTATCTGTTTTTAACTTTCCAAGGACCTACACCTATAGTTACCACCTACAAAATTCTTTGCTAAATGAAAAAAATTTTACATAGGCAGGGAATAATGTTAATAAAAACAACAATAGTGAGTTCCCTATAGATGCATGTGAAAATGTCAAAGCACGTCATTAGTAAAATATCAAAATCAATTAAGAACCGGTATAAATAGCAGAGCAGATAGACAATCTAATTAGTATACGAGATAATCGTACCCCTCCATATTTCATAAGTTAAAACGTCCATAGCAGCAATGAAACTTAATGTGCATAACACCAGACCATTGCCCCTTCACACATTGTATAAAAAAATGAAGCAGAATATGTACATGATGATGAAAGAACTTTCACAAGGCTGTTTAGATAGTTTATACAATAATGATGCTTTCCCTTAGGAGATATATACTAAAAATAAGATTTTAAAGCACTTCGGTTGATTTGTTTGTCAATAATTGATAAAAGCTAAAACACCACCAAAAAGCTAGCTAGAAACAAGTACGTTGAGGAGAAAGGAGGCACCAGGCTTAAGTGTACCACTACTAGAAAAACTGCAATAGCGCGTCATCTTTGGGGTCAGATGACGCGCATTGCGCGCCATCTTTGGGGTCAGATGACGCGCAAATGCGTGTCAAAGAAGGGGTAGTCATAAATGATAGATGACGCGCATCCGCGCGTCATCTGTTATGACGCGCAAAAGATGACGCGCATTTTATGATGTGCAAAAGATGACGGGCAATGCGCGTCAAGGAAGGGGTAGTCATAAATGACTAGATGACACGCATTCGCGTGTCATCTATGAAATTTTTATGACGTGCAATAGATGACGCGCAATGCACGCATAAAATTAGCTACATTTTTTAATTTTTTTATTTTAATAAAGTTACATGTTGTTTTCTAAAACAAATTATCGAATAACATTAAAAGCGAAATCCATTAAATACCAACAAGTTTACAAAAGTTGTTAGTTAACAACTACAAAGCATAAAACAAGTCCAAATTCAATTAGTACCAATACTAATACAAGTCCAATACCAATACTAACACAAGTCCAAATATATCATTTCAGGCCTACATATAAATGAAATTCGATACATAGCGCGCCCAATCTTCACGAACTTCATCTAAATCACCATCAGCGTATTCTTCTTTACCTTCTCCAACCTAAGACAAAACCAATTTCATCAAATTAAACTTGTCAGTTTTGACCCAAAACCCCTTTATATAAAACACTTGTAATTTACTTGTCAGTTCTGTTGCTAGATAAAACGACCATTAGTTCATCCATCTTGCAGCCCATTAACCTAGCAGCACTTCAAATTGCTTCATATATACAAAAAAGAAAAAAGATGAAATAAACTTCCGTAATAATAGATAGGTAAAAAGTATAGAGTTTAAACTTAGAATGATTGAAAAGTGATGGATCCATTCATTGTCATTGTTTCAATATATAGTACAAGAGGTGGCTAAATAATAGGAGTTTTACAACAGTATTGACTAGGCTAATATTTATATTTAAAGTATAGAATATAAAATATTTATGAGTCTCTAATACGCCCCCGCAAGATTGAGGAGCCATTGGATACGCCAATCTTGGAACGAATATGTAGAAAAGATGTGCGTGGCAGCGGTTTTGTAAGAACATCAGCCAACTGGTCTTTGGAGCTAACATGTAGAACTTTGAGGTTGCCTGTTGTGACTTGTTCTCTGACAAAGTGGTAGTCTAAGGCGATGTGTTTCATGCGTGAGTGGTATACAGGGTTAGCACAAAGATACGTGCTCCTGTGTTGTCACATAATAGAGTCGGTGTATGATCAACCTTGACACCCAGTTCAGAAAGCAAATTTTTGATCCAAGATATTTCAGCAGAAGCTTCCCGATGGCTTTATATTCAGCCTCCGTTGAAGATCTAGATACCGTTTTCTGTCTCGAGGATCGCCATGAGATGATGTGGACCCTAGGTAGATTAGGTATGCTGTTGTAGATCGACCACCATCATTTATGCCTCCCCAGTCTGAATCAGAGAATGCACGGATATGAATAGGAGAGTCACGATGCAGAAATAAGCCATGACGTATCGTACCCTCAGATAGCGAAGTACCCATTTGAGAGCTTGCCAGTGCGACTGTTTAGGGTTGTGCATAAATTGGGATAGCTTGTTGACGGCAAAGGATATGTCGGGACGTGTAAGGCTAGGTATTGGAGTGAGCCAACAAGCTTTCGGTAGGGTGTGGGATCAACAGAGGGTGATGGGTCATTAGGTACCAATGGAGCAGAGACACTTAGAGGTGTAAGTGCCTCTTTAGCACCATCCATCTTGAAGGAGGTTAAGATGTCTTGAATGTGACGATGTTGGGTGAGAAAGAGACCGGATTTGGTAGGTATAACTTCAATTCCCAGAAAGTGGTACAAGGGACAAAGTTCTTTGAGTGAAAACCATTTGCCTAAGGTTGAACAAATGATCCAAAAATCATTGTTACTACCCGTAAGAACGATGTCGTCTACGTAGATGAGAAAATAACACGTGATGGTGTTGTTGTTATACACGAACAAAGAAGGGTCTGAGAATGATTTTTGAATCCAAAAGGAAGTAGAAAACGAAGTTAGTTCGCTGTACCAAGCCCGTGGTGCTTGCTTTAGGCCATAAAGCGATTTTCGAAGTTTGCAAATATGGTTTGGGTAAGCAGAATTTGTAAAGCGGGTGGTTGGATCATGTAAACTTCTTCATGCACGGTGCCATGAAGAAAAGCGTTGTTAACATCGAGTTGTCGAATGGACCATCGTTTGGTTAGAGCAATGGATAGAACCGTACGGATAGTTACGGGTTTGGACACGGGACTGAAAGTTTCGAAATAGTCTTTACCGTACTGTTGATGAAATCCTTTTGCGACAAGTCGAGCTTTGTATTTGTCGATAGTGCCATCCGGTTTACGTTTAATTCGGAAGACCCATTTGCAACCGATGGGGTTATGACCATTGTTTGGAACAAGATCCATGTATGGTTTTTGAGCAAGGCATTATATTCGAGATTCATGGCATGTCTCCAGGAAGGCTCTTTCATGGCTTGAAGATATGTATGAGGTTCAAGGGTGGCAGGAAGTGGGTGTGGAGGTGTGGAGTTCACAAAGTTTGGGTTAAAGTACTTGGGATTGGGCTTTGGTTGGCGATGAGTTGATGGGAGGGATTGGTTGGGGTTGGTCGGTGTAGGGAGTGATGAGGTGATGGGTTGTTCATGCAAGGTTGAAGATGAGATCGATGTGGGTGGGAGATTTGATGATGGAGGCGATATGGGTGTGGGTGGTAAAGGTGGGTATTATGTAAAGGTGGTGAGGTTGAGTTATTTAGGTAGTGACAGATGAGGGAGTAGGAGAGAGCGAGGTGAGAGGAGAGTTGGAGGGAATTTATGGGTCTTGTTGATTGTGACTAGACATAGGATTAGATAGTGGGTGTATAGGTATAGAGTGAAAATGTTGAGGGATGGAAGGAAGGTGAGTGGTGGGTATCGATGGGATGGTTTGGGTAGGGGATGGAGGGTTGAATCTTTTTTGTTGATTTGTTAGGGAAATGAGAAAGTCATCCACAGAAGGTAGCAGGGAGGTGGACAAATTTTTATATGGGAATATATGGGTTATAAATTCAACATGCCTTGAATGATACAACTTTTTGGACAGTGGGTCAAAACATTATAAGCAGATTTTGAGCAAGAATAACCCAGAAAGATGCATGTTTTGGATCGTGGTTGAAGTTTGGAAGTGGTGTAGGGTCGAAGCCATGGATAACATAAACACCCGAATGGTTTGAGTTGTGTCTTGTAGGTTTCTTTCAACATCGAGGAGCTTGTCAAACAGTTCTGGGAATGAGATAGTAGTCTCCCGAGTTTTGAGAGCCGCAACCGTAGTGTTAAATTCTTCACCAAGTTGATTCATAATATGGACGACTAGGTCTTCTTCGTCCACCGGGCTTTGAGCGATGGCAAGTTCGTCCGATATTGATTTCATATCATGAAGAAAGTCCGTGATTGAACGTGAGCCTTTGGGATTTTTGGCTAACCTGGACTTGAGAGATAGGATACGAGATCGAGATCAGTCTGCAAAACTGGAGTTGAGGGCACTCTAGGCCTGTCGAGACGTGTCAGCGGATGCAAGGATGGGTTGGATTTGATCTGAGCAACTGCCTAAGAGGGCGCTGAGGATGAGTTGATCTGGCGGAACCAAGCATTGTAAGCCGGGTTTGGTTCGTGACTGAGTTTTCGGTGAGAGTTTTTGGAGGTGGTGTTGTTTTACCGACGATGTGGGTGTCGAGTTGAAGGCCGATTAGTGTTGATAACACTTGTTTACGCCATGAAGGAAAGTTGTGTGAGGTTAGTTTGATGGGGAAGTGAGTTGATGCGGTGAGATGCACGATCTGGTTGTTGTTCATGGAAGCTGCCATGGAAGGTGAGATTGCAGGTTATGAAAGGGGAAGAAGATGAATTCTAAAAAAAAGAGGTTGGATCGACTAGGTTTTCTCGGAGGAGAGAGAGGGCTCTAGATACCATATAGAGTTTAAAGTTTGAATGATTGAAAGTGATGGATCTATTCATTGTCAGTGTTCCAATAGTATACAAGAGGTGGCTAAATAATAGGAGTTTACAACAGTATTGACTAGGCTAATATTTATATTTAAAGTATAGAATATAAAATATTTATGAGTCTCTAATAAAAAGTATGAAGTGGAAACTCAAATAAGAGATATTATAATCCTATTTCACACCAAGAAAGTACAAAGAAACAAAAAAAGGTCTTTATTAACAAAATAACCAAAACGAAATGCAATTGATAGAATTCCAGTTATATGCTAGTATAGTTCGCTAAAAACCCAAGTATGTTCACCCATTACAACAGTAAATCAGAAAGGAGGCACCAGGCTTAAGTGTACATGTATACGTAAAAAAGCAAAACCACATGGTGGGGACTGGATGTTAAAAAGAACAATTGCATATGGAACAATACAATATGGTCCAATGTATGGGAAGCATTAAAATGGACAACTATATGTGCTGATAAATAATGATATATATATATAGATAAATGATGAATCATAGCTTGCTAACTCCATACCTCTGTATATCAATATCACATTGTTAAATCTAGGAATAATAGGTTTAGCTATCATTCTATATAGGCTTAGAACATTAATCAATACATGTAATGAATGATTGTAATTCACTCTTGATGTATGCGTTATGTATATAAGTTAACCCATATATGTGTTGATTTATATGTATGATAACAGGTAAAAGCATTATACTTAATTGATTCTTGAAATCGGCTAAGTGTAAGAAACATCTACGGATGAACATTTGTGTTCTTCCGTAGATATGTTTCTTACAAGACCAAGCATCCAAAGATTGTCTATGGATGAACATCAGTATTCACTGATAGAATCATCATAAGATGAAGTGAAGACTATTGCGGAAGAACAAGCTCTTGCGAAAGACGAAGTTCCTGCGGAAGACAAACACTTGAACTTGCAATATACAAGTACAAGTCAACAAGTCAACCTCGAATCCCAAGAGATTTGGTGTTTCCTTAACAAGCGAAACTGAAATTGGAAGCCTTTTTAAACTTTATTGTTAAAAACCCTCCTACGTCATCCGAGCTTTGGTTAAAAAAGATTTTGTTAATATTTTGTTCATTATTATTATGTTGTTCATTATTGTTTGTTCTAGATTAATGTGTTAATGTTTGGTTGTTCATTATGTATGTGTTCATCATTAGATATAACACCATTTAAGTTGCTAAACTTGAACTAGCATTGAAGATTTAATCTAACTCAAAAATTCATTGAGAGAAATTAACTCAAAGAAAAACTTTAATTCATTCATCAAAACTGACAACCTCATGAAGGAACAAACTATTAAATATATCACTAATTACTACCCCTGTACTAATTTTAAAAAAAGGTACCACCTAAAATATAAAGAGTACAACCAAAGAAAACATTGTCAAAAGGGCCTCCGGATAATGTGAGACTTGTGAATTGGATCCAGATCTACATTACGATGGTGGTGATTCACGTGGGATTTCCAATTGGAATGAATTCAAATTTACCAAAAGGCCTCCGGATAATGTGAGACTTGCGACTTGGATCCAGATCTAGATTAGCTGGGCTACATAATAAATTTTTCATGGCCTATTATCATGAGTGGGCCTAAAGCCCTAACTTATATTTTATAACTAGTGGCCGCCCCTATGTGGGAGAGGTGTCATGTGTCTCTTAGTCATTGAAGAAGTAAGAATAGATGAGTTAAATGAAATAAATACTTGTGGGAATTAGAAGTAATTCAAGAAAACCAAAAAGAGTTTGACGTTTGAATTTGATGAGTTTAGGAAATAAAAGTGATAGGAATTTAGGAGCATTTGCCTATCATCTCTTAGGATGTTGGATGTCTATATCTTGTTTAAGTATGGAGTTGTCCAAATAGTATTGAGAGTTTGTATATGTTTCTTTATATTTCAGTTTAAACATGCCTCTTTCCCAACAACAATAGTGTGGCAAAAACTCAAGTTACATACAACATTGTCTGAAACTGAATCATGCATTCAACAAACATAACATCAAAAATCTCAAATGCAATAAATACCTTGTTAACAAAACCATACTAAGGATACATGCCTAACAATCAGTCAACTCAAAAACATGAACGTATGAACATCATTTCCTCTGTAGAAAGAAAGTTGGTTGTTTTTGGTAATCTCCTTTTCATCCTGTTGACATTACTGACTTGTAATTGGACCCACGACTAATAAATTATGAAAATCAAATGCTTCCATAATCCATTTATAGGCTTACAAGTAACTCCTAAATTTCCTGCATGTTTTATAAGTCTCCTAAAAGTATAGAATGAATAATGGACAGTTGGAACTCGTGTCTAAGTGTTTCATTCTTCAGTATAAGCGTCACTTTTTAAATGTCTAATTGATTATATCATATTCGATGACATTTAGTACTATAGCAATGTAATGTTTTCGTTTAGTAGTAATAAGTTTTAAGAGTGTTGTAGTTAGGTCACTCATGCGTATTTTGCTCAAATTGAATCGTTAAACCATCAAGTCGATTTATCATGGAAATTTTTATGTTAAGAAAGTAATGGAGGAGAAGATGTGGGGGTCGAGATTTTCAATATATGTTATTATATTTAAAAAAATCTAAAAAACATGATAATTATAAAAAAAGATGAAAGGGGTTCAAATACAAAGTGTATTTTGCTACAAAATGTGAGAAAGTCACAATGACTTTCATTGTGTTTTTATGAAAGACACTATGACGTCACTGTATCATTATGAAAGACACAATGACGTCACTGACTCACTGTGTTACTATGAAAGACACAGTGACGTCATGTGTCATTATAAAAACCAATGACATCACTGTGTATGGAAGACACAATGACGTCACTGTGTCATTATGAAAGACACGTCATTGTGTCATAAAAAGACACAATGAAATTTTTTATTTATTTTTTATTTTTTTCCTGGAAGAGGACAGCGAGAGGAACAGAGACTCCAAAGTAATTTTTTAAAATTCGATTTAGATTGTGAGATATAATTTTTTGTGACTTTTTTTGCATCATTGTGTCTTCTCCAATCTTGTAGCAAAAATACATTTTGTAAAATAACCTCACCCATTGAAGATTAAAAAGAAAATTAACTAAAATCCACATGACCATTCCACGTCAGAGTAAAAGAAGAAGAAAAAAAAAATCTAATTGAAATAAAAGAAAAACATGCTAAAGTCACGTTAAAACTTATAATTGAAATAAACCATGAAAGATTAGTGATTTAATTAGAACCTTTTTAAACTTGATTGGTCTAATTAAAATACTTTTAAAATTTGGTTACTATATTGTAAAGTTATCCTATAAAGGAATATGTATTGACTTTATACAACTTAATTATCAATGTATACCTACATTTTTATACACATATTTACAGTGATGATCGGAAGATCTTGCAATGTAACACTTTTTATAAACATGAACAAAGTCGGTCCATTGGATTCTCATGGTTAATGACTCGTGGGTGTGATACTCATTCATAATTCACAAACACCACTAAACAATGGTTATTTGTGAGGGTTTTGCTCTAAATTCTAGTTGTAGGTAGTTTTGTCACTTTATCCACTTGCGATGATCATTTGTGGCGAGATATAATTTTAATACATAAGTATTTTTAGTTTTTGTAATACATTAGATGTTTGCAACACAGTTGGCCATTCGGTTCAACGACATGGGGATGAAGAGTAGGGCGCTTGGCCTTTTAGGTTATTGGTTCAATCATGACTCCGGATAATTTCACTTAGTGTGTGTGATATCCTCTTCAATTGATGAAATATGGTGTTGTGTATGATGTACGTGCCAGCTTTAGTCATTCAAAAAGATAAAAGACAGTTTACAACAGCTTTTTATATCTTGATAAGATGTTTTGGTTCCCTAGTAGTTTTACATTAATCTTTAACAAAAATCTCCATAAAGGTGAAGAATATTATTTTGTAAATTCTACTTACCTTTAGACATGTATAAATACTATAAAATTCTCGACTTTAGATGTGGGCAAAAAAACTGGTTTGGGATTGAAACCACCTATTGAAAAGAAACAAAACAGGTTTGGAACTGATATAAATATAATAGGTACACTAGTTCAAAACCATAACTGACCTTGTCAAAAACCGTTGGTTTTAACTTCGAACCGTTATCTAAAGGAACTAACTTGAAAAAAAAATGGTTTTAATCACCTCTACTCGACTTGCCATCCAGATTGCTGACGTGTATAGATCTTAATAGTACTTAAAATATAATTACATTCTTATCACCACTTAATTGGTTGTTTTAACCATGAATATTATTACCTTATTATTTTACTCACCAAGTTGTAATTTAAAAACTATATGAACAACTACATATGAATAAGTTGTTTATACTTCAACTTTTGTTATTTTAATATTAATGGTTATGATAATACTTATATAAAATAAAATGGAATGTAATAATCAAAATATCTTTCACCCATCAGATGATCACACAATGCACTCAGAAAGTCAGAATATCACCAAAAGAGGCCCGAATTTCCATTTATGGACCTCTAATCTCTTTACATTAACCTTTTATGGCAGCAGGCTATTTTTGACATTTGAATCAAACCAAATTCAATGGTATCTGGGTTGGGCCGGCCCGGCCCGTATTGTATAACCCATGGCCCATGGAGTTGCAATTGGCAACATTTACAACTATCAATCTACCAATTTAGCACAAATATCTTTTTTTTTTTTTTACCAAAGCCTCGATTTTCTATCGTAAAATCATTACATTTTGCATCACGCGAGACAAGAACTCACGAGGAGATGACTTATCATCAGAATATCTTCAAATATCCGCTTAACTAACGGTTTCAATCTTAACGATTGACTTCCACTTCGGGCAAAGCTTTTATACTTCTCTTTTAGGCGAGCCGCTTACCGAACCAAATGAACCCGAAGTCGATGGCTCGGGTGACCTCTTTTGGACGTCACCCGAACCGGCTCGGGCTCATTCAACCCAATTCTATGCGGAAAGTTCAACACGCCTTCGCGCCACGCATCCGATACGCCGCTATATCATACGCCATAGCGGCTTCCTCCGCCGTCTCATACGTCCCGAGCCACACCCTCGCCCCGCTCTTCGCGGATCCGTATCTCCGCCGCGAACTTCCCCACGGCCGCTGCCGCACCCCGCGGTAATGCTTCCCCTTCGCCACCGCCGGAGTGGACGTCGACACCGCCTCTTCCACCTTCACCGGAGCCACCGTCGCCGGAAAATCTTCAACAGCCGCCGTCTCCGGCGAGAATTCAGGCGACTCTGTTTTAATCTCTTTGCCGGAGAAGCTAAACGGCGTCCATCCGACACTAACGGCGTCTCTCAAAATGCCGTAAATCACCATATCCTCTGAATCATCAACCTTTAACGGAAGATCACCCCAATTTTCCGTCAAACATGGCATCAAACTACTGAAGCTCGTGCTCCGGCAGAACACCGGAATCTCGCCAGAATTTGTCGCCGGAAAAGGCTCAACGCCGTACGACGGTATCTGCATCATTTGTGAAATGGGGTTTCGTTAATTTTGCAGTTGAAAGAAGAATTGAATGGAAATAAGGAAGATGATGGTGGGTTTATATATGCCATCATGGGATCGACAAGAAGGGGGTGGTTTTGTATATTTGATAAGTTGAGGGGGTGGAGTGGAAGTTTATTTGGGTGTTGTGGGCAAGTGGGCAAGTTGGGAAAATAATAATATTATTGCAGAGTCACGTGGTGAATGTATTGGACCATTAAGGTGATGACGGATGACGTCATTGCTTGACGCATAAATTATTATTAGAGTAAATTATCATTTGCATACCTGAGTTTTGGTGATTTTGACCATTTGCATTCATACAGTTTAAAAATCCTCATATACCCCCTAACGTTTAATTTTGTTCTCATTTGAATCCAAAACACTAACACCGTTAACTTATTCTGTTAACTTTTTGTAAAAAGACTAAATTGCTCTTTCTCTCTTTATATATTTCTCTCTATCTCTTAACCCTTAACCCACAACCCCCACCCACTCCACCACCACAACCACCGTCACCACTTCCACCGCCGTCACCACCGTCATCCACCACACCGCCATGACGCTAGCTCGCCTACTCATCCGCACCCTCCGCTGCACCTCCGTCACAACCACCACCGTCAACCTCCAAACCCTATCGATGTTGAAGGATGCAGCGGCAATTAAGATCCAGAAGGTGTTCAGAGGATTTGCGGTCAGGAAGAGCGTGAGGAAGATTGGTGCAATCAGAAACGAGGTTAGTATGGTTTAAACGACGGATTGAGGATGCTCAAGTTGTTGATTTGATTCGTAGAGATGCGAAGGAAAGGTTGAGAGTGAATGAGACGCTAATGTCGTTGCTGTTAAGCTGGATTCGATTCGTGGTGTTGATTCTGGCGTTAGGGATCTGAGGAAAGCGGTGACGAGGAAGGCGATTGCGTTGCAGGAGAAGGTGGATCCGATTGAGCAGGTTGAACAGTGAACCCTAGATTCACATGAACATGATAAAATTGATGTTGACAGTGATTATGTGAAGGAAAACAGAGAAATTCTGTGAAGGAAAACAGAGAAATTCTGCAGAATTCGAGTGAATTAAGGGGAAAAGATGATACTGCAACAGATGTGAAGAAGCATAAGGAAGGTGATTGCGCGATTAATGCGAAGGGAAACAGAGAAATTCTGCGGCATCTGGTGGATGATAATGAGAAGATGATGAAGCTAATGAGTCAAATTTCTGAGAGGAATGATATGTAGACGAGGATGATTAATTCGTTGTGTCGAAGAGTGGAACAGCTGGAGAAGGCATTGGTTATTGAGGTGCATCGGATAGGGTTGGAGGTTGACGGTGGTGGTTGTGACGGAGGTGCAGCGGAGGGTGCGGAGGAGTAGGCGAGCTAGCGTCATGGCGGTGGTGGTGGATGACGGTGGTGACGACGGTGGAAGTGGTGACGGTGGTTGTGGTGGTGGAGTGGGTGGGGGTTGTGGGTTAATGGTTAAGAGATAGAGAGAGAAGAGAGAGAGAGAGAAAGGGCAATTTAGTGTTTTGGATTCAAATGGGAACAAAAATGAAACGTTAGGGGGTATATGAGGATTTTTAAACTGTAAGGATGCAAATGGTCAAAATCACCAAACCTCAGGTATGCAAATGATAATTACTCTTTTATTATCTATACTAGCTTTAGTAAACCCGTGTATTACACGGGTTGAATAATAAAATATTAGAATAATAAAATTTATTAATTATAAAATATATTATAAGATATGATATGACTGAAATTACATATGAGAAATGACTATCACTAATAAAAGAGTGATATCAACCTTTTAAAATTTAGTTTTTAAATTTTTTTCAAAAATAATAAACATTTGTTCTAAAACAAACCGTATAAAATTATTTTTAAAAATTTTCTTATTATATCTGTCAAGTTATTATTTTTGCTTTTGAAAAATTGAATTTTAAAAAATACCACTTTTAAAATATTTTTAGAAAATTTATGCTTTAGAAAAAGTTTTATGCCAAATTAATTTATCTGCCAAATTAATTTTCTTATTAAAAAAGTTTTATGCTTTAGAAAATTTTATTATTTTATATTAAAATATTTATTAGAAATAACATTAATAAGTAAATCTCTTTTTTAAGTTATTAATGTAAAAGAATATTAAGTATTAAGTAATATATTAGTAATTAAGGTAATATTTAAGATGAGAGAAAGGCGGGAAAATTTTGATGAGGATGGTTGTGGTGCTGCCATGTGGTACTCCAAGTTACTCTTTTATTATAGTATAAAGATTTTGGTAGACGACACAAGTTATTTATTTAAGAAATGATAACTTTGTCTACTTTATTAAAATACTTTTTAAAATGTTAAAAAAATAAGTCGTTTGAAGTTATTAGTTTATGGAGAATTTTTATATATCAAATGACCATATTGGCTCTCGTCTTATAATAATCGCAAATGCTAATACACACATTAAAGAAAATGTACAATGTTTAGTGGATTTACAGGATATAAGTATTTTTTTTAAGTGTTTGATTGTAGGACCTTTTAGCTGACCAATATGCGTATCGGGTCCTTTTTATGTTGTTGTGACTATTAAAGTTTGTTATCATAAATGCTTCACAACCACTTTTGATGTGAATTATAATCTTAACACAATCTCCACATAAATAATAACATAAACAAAAGGGTTTGATGCTTTATATTATAGCCTAACAATTATCTTAACGATTATACTTAAGTAGTATGAGATACCGTTCTCTTTATTTTTATATTTTTGGAAAGTTATGGCTATGCGGTTAAAAAGATTATTTTAGCTATGATTTTCTTCTTATTCTATCTTTTTTATTAGGAAGATAATTGAAACTTTTTATACTATCAATGAAACCCTAAAATATTAGAGTTAAATTCAACCTTGCTCTCTAAAGTTTAATAAAAATAACATTTAGTCTCTAAACATTAAAAACATCAATAGCTTCAAACGTTTATTAAGTTACTTTAGTTTTAATCTAAAAGTTTTATCTGTTGTTTCAGTTTATATTCAAAATAATGAAACTTTTAAATTGAAATTGAAACAATTGATAAAAGTTTTGGATTAAAATTGATGTTTTAAACTTACGAAGGAAAATAATTACTTTTGTTAAATATTAGGAAACAAAATTAAAATTAACTCTAAATAGTATGATAAAGATTTACTTTTGTCAAACATCAAATATTTGATATTTATAATTTATAATGTAACTTTTTATTTTCCATTATTATAGTAATACGTAACTTAATATACAAATATTTATACATTTATGAATTATGTTGTTTTTATATTTTCAACACGTGTATTATACGGGTTGCTAAAACTAGTTTAATCATACAAAGGTGAGAAATAGGCGAGGTATGTTTCCTTTTATCTATTTCTGATACTTTAGTAAACGTTCTATGTTCGTCTTCGTCATTGATTTTACTTACCTAATCTTATTCTTTTTCCCATAATCATGATAAGCATTTCTTCGATCCTCTTTTCACATACATGCATTCGTGATTCAAAGAGAAGTCTTAATTAGCATCGCGTCATGGTGGTGCCCACTCACGTTCTAACTCATGGCGCATTCATTAAGTGTATTTGTGAATCTCTTAATCTTATATTTAATGGTTGTATGATATCATATATTCATATTATGTTGGAAAACTTGAAGAGGAGAATGAAAGCTTACATTGTACATTGGTAGAAAGTGAGAACATATAATTTGTTACTAATCAGGTTCATCTAGATACTTTCATTTCAATAAACTTCTAACATTTGGTTTTACCAATACGATCTTGTTTAAATATAATCAAAATGACACATATAATCATACTCAAAATTTGTAATCATATGAATAGAAATTGTCATGTAAATTAAGTGTGCCAATGCTAAAAAAATTAGTTTTCATTTAATCTACTTATCTCTATACTAATAAATAAAAATAAATCCGGACACTTGTCACTATTCTATGTTATCTAATAATTGATTTTCCCGCCTCTCTCTCTCCTCTTAATTATGAATACTATAATAGTTATTCATTAATTAATAACTATCCATAATTAAAATTAAAAATATTTTACTTAAAATTTTCAAATGTGTAACACATAGGTTTATTCAATCCGTATAATACACATATTAATACATAACTTTTTATATCATTAGCCATATAACTGGTAAAATTATTTATCCCGTGTATTACATGGGATTATATCCTAGTGTTATATATATATAAACTACGTTTTTCTAAACATTTCAAACATCGTTGTTACCTTTCCGTTCATTGTATGCATTTTTTTGATGCCATGTTCGTTTCTCACATTTTTTCAGCACCCTTTGTTGCACATATTTTTATTCATTTATTAATCCTTTTGGCAATCAACTTATATTTTGTTTAATGTAATTGGTCCGATTAGAAATTAAGCTATTAATTGCGAAAAGTTGCACTGCTTATGTTTTTGTTAACTTTTTAGGTGTCCTGTAATGAAAATATACATTTACCTTAGTGTTTTTTTTTCTGTTTCTTACACGAAAATGAGAAGTGATATAACAATTCTAAAAAATAATAACATAAATTTAAATCAACTAAGGTTTCCATGTTATTAATGCCATCAGCCCATTGCATTTTAAAAGAACACAAATTCTATGACCTGAACTCTAAAACTTGTTACATACTTTATTATTTTATTTTTTTTAACGGCAGTTACATACTTTATTTAGGTGCTAGTGTGGGTTCTAATCCTATGCGCCTTTCCAGGTTCAATAGAATAACCATGCGGAAAAGAAATGCTAAGCAATTAGCGATATATAATTTAAGTTAGAGTTATTGGATTTTAATAATCACAACTTTCATATATTGATCGGAATTAATTCCAACTCAGCAAATGTTTACGGACACTCCTAAATTTAAGTTTATTTTCCTGCAACAATCTCTTACTGACTACTAACTGAGAGTTCACAGCGTTAGTTTTTTGATGAAGTGAACTACTTATATGGTCAAAACACTAAGCAAAAAAATTGAAATCAACTGTAGGTCCGTCAAACTGAAACTTCTGTAACTTAAAACCCGCAATCTTCACCTTATGATTAGAATCACTTGGCTCGTTAAAGATAGATTTCAAGTGACGATGGATGCTATACACTAAAAAAAGGACCTAATAGAGGTTGGGTGGCGGCGGAGTTAAAAATGGCTCAAATTTCGCCCCATTTAATAAAAAAAATAACGGACGTTAATTCTCAGTTAGTAAGAGATTGTTGAAGGAAAATAAGCTCAAATTTAGGAGTGTCTGTAAACATTTCCTAAGTTAGAATTAATCTCGACAAATAAATAAAAGTTAGGATTATTAAAATCAATACCCTTAAAGTTAGAATTAATCTCGACAAATAAATAAAAGTTAGGATTATTAAAATCAATAACCCTTTTAAGTTATACCGATTCTCTTTCAATGTGGAGGGGTTCACAATCTAAAATAACATAAAACATAAAATAGTGAATCTAGATATTCATACAGATACTTTTTTAATCAACTCAAGATGATTTCTTATAAAATTATCACATGACTGGCTAGTACACATAGCAAAGTGCCAAATCGAAAAGGCTCTTTATTAAGTAAACTAGGTTTTATACCAGGACGCGCGTTGCGCGTCTTAAGAACGGGAGAACCCGAGGTTCAGACAACCTAGGCTCAGTGTAGGCTCAAAACTCCCAGTCTTTATCCTTGGGCTAAACCGATCATCTAATGCTCAGTGTAGGCTTAAAACTGCTATCGGTACCTAGGACCCGATAGCTTAAGGCGGTTAAAAATCCGATCAGAACACCACACAACGGTATAAATCAGGAACAGAGGGTTCAGAAATTATGTGTCGTGGCTGCAAAAGATCAGTTGCCCCGCCAAAACGACACCAACTTTTTCATATCATCACAACCCTAAACCATTCGGCCTCGGATGAATCATGATGCATAGCATCATCACTGACCCAACCATTGGATTCAGCGACCCAAACAATCACCGTGACCATTAGCACTTACATCATTGCCAACATATATCACAGATCAAAGACAAACTAAAAATATGAAACGGTCTCAGATGAGGAAAAACCCAACATTATTGACTAAAAACATTAATTTTATGTCTCAGATGAACGCTATGTCACCATCATCGACAAATCACATCAGGTATAGCCACTGGCGGCAGCAAGCACCACCATCAACGCATGCACGCCATGGCGGCGCCAGGCGGCGGTGGGCGCAGGCATCAGGAAACCCTAAAAGGGTAATGGAGACACTGTTAAGAGCCGACGGTACCCGGAGATCCGACCGACAGGACCACCACCTCCACCGCCACCAGAAAGGCATTGTTCTTTCTATTAAACCTCAGATCCGTAGATCTTAAGCCATACCGGAAGACTTCCGACAAGACACGACAGCGAGGGGATGACATGGACGACAATGCGGCCGCCACCTACACCAACACCTGCACCGACAACCACCGGCGAAAACGAAAGGACATAACAGCCGTACGACCACCGCCTCGGCACCACACCACCAAATCCGAGACACCACAACCCGCGCTATCACGACCGACGGTCGGCCGAAACAACGACGATTGCCTACATCCTGGCGCAGGCGCCGGAGGGGGCGTAGGCGGAAGGCGGTGTTGGTCAAGGCGGAAGGCGGCGGAGGTAAGGCCGATGGATGGTGCTAGTGGTTTTTTGGAAATGTGAAAGTGAGAGGTTTCCCTCTTTTAACTCATATGTGAGGGTAAGAACCGTACAATACACCAAAGTCGTGTGGCAAAACCACAAACACAAAAAAATCCACTATTCATTCAAGTCTTCTATTAATATTATAGAATAGTTCTAAATAGGAAATTAAACAAATGTCAAAACTATAGGCGAATGAACTGTAAACATGACGAATATAAAAAATTTTGGATGTTATGCATGTAGTTGATTAGGAACGAAGACATAATACCTCAGTTAAAAGCGTTCCAATATTAATCAAACTAGTTTTTTAACCCGCCGCGTGTTGCGACGGCATCGTACGCGGTGTGATAAAGTATAGACTAATAATCGACCGACTTGTCTCCAGACTAAATTTGCATTGAACCATAAAGCAACTCGAATTTATACCGTTTAATGACACTTATTATACTTGACCCGCCTATTTTCCAAACAAAATTATGCCGAAACGTAAAACAACTTAAAACATACATAAAACCATATATATACAATCGTCCCTACTTATTCCGAACTAAATTTAAGTTTAAACATAGAGTAACTCGGATTTATACCATCGAATGAAGAAGTTTTATATGTAGACTCATTTCTGTATAAATTTTTTCATGAAAACGTAAGCTAACTCAAAACGTAGATAATCTCAAATCTTATATAAAAATATGAATGAAAACGTTTTATATTTTAACACGATGCGTGCATAAAAATACCAATGTTAGAAATTAGTTTTTTTTTAATTAAAACTGCACTGGTGTAGAGCACTTAGATTTGAATTCAATAAATAAATACTATTATTATTATATTGTTAATTATTAGTTGAGTAAAATATATGTATTAAAATGGGATCCATAATGCAACTAACATGAATCAAAATGTAAACTCGAAGACTTACACTACTAGAAAACTGTTAATAGATGACGTGCAAAAGATGACGCGCGAAAAAAGATGACGCGCATTTATGCGTATCATAAAATATTTGTCATATTTTAAAATATTCTTAGAAAGGATAACACGCATTTTTGCATGTCATCTTCGTTTGTCATTGTTTAAACTTTTTATAACCTATACCCGCCTAATATCTGTAAAGCTCCATGTTTATGGTCAATTTGTTTCCTTGTTTTATGGTCCATGTTTTCCTTTTTTTCATTCTCCTAATTTTAGGAGTGATTACTGGAGTGATTGTTGTTTGTTATGGCTATTTAAAGCCTCTATTCTTCCTGTTATTTTGATTGATCAATACAAAAGAAATTACATCTGCAATCACCATTTCTTTACATGGTATCAGAGCGGGTTGAAAGACCGCTCGATATATCAACTCTATAACCGATTGTCTGATCCAATCCGCTGCCATGAAGACGACACCATGAACAGAAACGAACCGACACCTGAGGCTAACATGGCTAGTAAAGCAAACCAAGGAAACGATTGGATTATCGACTCGGGTTGTACCGAACATATAACACACCAATCCGAATTGCTAGAAGGCAAAATAGTGTCCACAAATGAGCCTCCCGTGATGATACCAAATGGTGACTCCATTCCTGTTATTGGAAAGGGAAGTTGTCACTTGCCTAACGGGACCACCATCAAAGGAGTATTGCACGTTCCAAAGTTTAGCTGCAACCTCTTATCCGTTAGTCGTTTGACAAGAGAACACCAATGTGCAGTTATTTTTTTGCCAGATTTCTGTTTTGTGCAGGACCTACATTCAAAGAAATTGATTGGAGTGGGTGAATGCAAACATGGTCTATATCGGATCGCGATGGTGGAACAAAAGAGAGAGGCTATGATGGCCACAATGGATGTTTGGCATAAGAGGTTAGGTCACACCTCTAGTAATAAACTTTCTCACCTTGATTTTGTTAAAACCAACAATTTTAAGACCATAGATTGTGATTCATGTGCAAAGGCTAAGCACACCCGTATCCCTTTTCCGACAAGTTTCATTAAAAGCAAAGAATATTTTGCTTTGCATTGTGATATATGGGGAAGGTATAGGAGACCATCACTCACGGGGGGAAGGTATTTTGACGATTGTGGACGAGTACAGTCGTTCGGTTTGGGTCTTTCTCCTAAAGAATAAATTTGATGCCAGTGATGTTTTGATAATTTTCATAAAATGGTCAAAACCCAATTTGGAAAAATGATCAAACGAATACGTTGTGATAACGGGGGAGAATTTGTTTCAAACCGCATGAAAATTTTTTATTCCGAACAAGGGATAATTCTTGAAACCACTTGCCCCCACACACCATAACAAAACGGTGTTGTTGAGCGCAAGCATAGACACTTGCTCGAGACCGCCCGTGCGCTCAGATTTGAAGCAAACTTACCAAAAGATTTTTGGGGTGAGTGTGTCATGACGGCTGCCTACATAATAAATCGTCTCCCTTCAAAAACTATCAATAATAAAACCCCTTTTGAATTTTGTATAAACAAAAGCCCGAGTACCAACACATGAAAGTCTTCGGTTGTCTTGCCTATTTTCGAAACACCAACACGGACGGGGACAAATTTGATTGGAGGGGTAAAACGGAAGTGTTTTTGGGCTACACAGTGGGAACAAAGGGGTACAAAATATATGACACCGATCACAACAAAATTGTGGTGACAAGGGATGTAAGGTTCGTGGAAGATTCATTTTCTTACAAAGGATTAGAGCCCTTGGACAAAGAAGAGAATAACAAGTTATTTTCTTTTCCACCTTGGTATTACCAAGAAAGCAACTCAGCCACAGAAGAAACCTCTGACCAAGTTTTTAGTGAACATGTTGAAGAAAATCATATGGGTGATGCTGATGCCCAAGGCCAATTAAAAATGAGCAAGATCCTTTTGAACAACATCATGGGCTGATCGCTCAAAATGACACCCAAGCCCAACAAGAGACGAAGCCCAAATGGGGCCGACGCTCAACTGGCTCAAACCGAAAATGAAACTGGCCAAAGTGATAAAGAATCACCTAGACGAACAAGAACCAAACACGACCAAAACACCTCGATGATTTTATTGTTCAACTACCACCATCTATTGATCATACAACACCCACTCCAGATCAAGAATCCTCAGATTCAACGGTACATCCTTTATCTAATTTTATCTCTTACAAACATTTTACTAATGCACACAAGGCCTTCTTGGCGGCCATTGGCTCAAATGATGAGCCAAAGTTTTTCCATCAAGCAATACGAAATGAAAATTGGATAAAGGCAATGGAGAAAGAGATTCAAGCTTTAGAAGAGAATGAAACTTGGACCCTTGAAGAGTTACCAGAAGGAAAAAAGAGCCATAGACTCAAAATAGGTCTACAAAATTAAATATAAGCCAAATGGAGAAATCGAAAGGTACAAGGCAAGGGTCGTAGCAAAAGGATTCACACAAATGGAAGGGTGGATTTTCATGACACCTTTGCCCCTGTCACCAAACTTGTCACGGTCCGTACTCTCTTATCCATAGCAGTCAAGAAGAATTGGCTCATACACCAATTGGATGTGAATAACGCCTTCTTACACGACGATCTTGATGAAGAAGTCTACATGAAAATCCACAAGGTTTTGATAAAGGCAAAGAAAAGTTTACAGGTTACGAAAATCATTGTATGGCTTGAAGCAAGCATCCCGAAACTGGTATCAAAATTCACTTCCGCTCTTTTAGTACTTGGATTCAAGCAATCTAAGGCGACTATCACTTTTCATTCTTAAAAAGGGCGATTCCTTTGTGGGAGCATTGATATATGTTGATGATGTCATCATCGTTGGGAATGACCCGCCTAAAATAAAAGAAACAAAGGCTTATCTAGACAAGAAGTTTGGTGTTAAAGACCTAGGAAACTTGAAATGTTTCCTAGGGATCGAGGTGGCCTGAACGAAAGAAGGGTTAGTTCTTAGCCAAAGAAAATACACTCTTGACATTTTAAAGGATAGTGGAGTGTTAGGGTCCCGACCGAGTGCATTTCCCATGGAACAGAATTTGAAGTTAGGAAAAGGGGATGAAGAGCCAAAGGTAAATGCGAGCCAATATAGGCGCCTTATTGGAAGATTGCTTTATCTACAAGCAACTCGTCCGGACATTGTCTACTCCGTAAATGTCTTGAGCCAGTTTGTGTCCGATCCTCGACAAAACCATTTGGATGCAGCCACTAGAGTTTTTGAGGTACTTGAAGGCTACACAGGGTCAAGGAATCCTATTACCAAAAGAAGGGGGCTCGAGTCTTGTGGCTTATAGTGATTCTGACTGGCTTGGATGTCCCGATTCAAGAAGGTCAAGGACGGGTTATCTACTTCTATTAGGAGGGGCACCCATCTCTTGGAAATCCAAAAAGCAGTCTGTTGTGTCTCGTTCCTCGGCCGAAGCAGAATATCGCACTATGCAACCACCGTGAGTGAAATTCTATGGATGCGTTGGCTACTAAGTGAACTCGAACTACATCAAAGAACACCAACACCGCTCTTTTGTGACAACCAAGCCGCTAGACACATTGCTCTCAACCCTGTCTATCATGAACGTACGAAACATGTTGAGATGGATTGTTTTTTCGTTCGTGAACGGGTTGAGTCAAGGGAAATACAACCAAAGAGAATAGACACAACCTTCAAATAGCCGATTTGTTCACTAAAGCATTGGGTTCTCAACAGCTGTCCACTTTACTTGGCAAGTTAGGCGTTCGTGACCTACACGCTCCAATTTGAGGGGGAGTGTAAGCTCCATGTTTTATGGTCAATTTGTTTCCTTGTTTTATGGTCCATGTTTTCCTTTTTTCATTCTCCTAATTTTAGGAGTGATTGCTGGAGTGATTGTTGTTTGTTATGGCTATTTAAAGCCTCTATTCTTCCTGTTATTTTGATTGATCAATACAAAAGAAATTACATCTATAATCACCATTTCTTTACACCCCACTGTAACACCCGCCTCCCAGGGCATACCCCGGGAGCGTTACGCATCGGATATACAGAACACAATAGTAATCAGAAATACACAGCGGAAGTCTAACTTTAATATACATCAACGTGTACAATACATTTGTTATAATAGATAATACCATTACATCAGTTTAACTATACTAGAGATCCAAATCTTCAATAACATTCTAGAACTTTATTTTTTCATAAACTAGCTCGTAATCTTCAAGCCCTGTAATCACTTGGCACCTAGGATGTGTGTCCATAAAATAGAAAACATTTGGGACTCAGCATAAAGCTTGTGAGTTCATAAACATGGCATTCTTCAAAATTCAAAACACGTTATTATTGACTATTGCATTAAGCAGATACAGCCATGGCAAACAGATAGGAACAGAGTAAGCACAGTATAAATTCACATAACCAGGCTATGTATACAAACTCCACTGGCTAAAGCAGAATCATACAAGCAGCCCTCAAGCATCCTATCAAGTATTGCCACATATCACAGATGCTATTGATAGTCAATTCTTCAATGTTACCAATTATCAGAACATCACATCCCGTTTTAGAAAAACAGTTCAGAGGAACTCACCTCAATCAATCAAGTCAATGATATCGTCTGCTCAGGTTCACTGCTATCAGGTATTATCCTATAAGCAAAATAACATTACTTAAGCTATATTCTAGCTAGTAACAACTTTAGGGATGATTCGTTATCTTTTCCTATTTGTTGGTTTTATTTGGGCACTTTCTTTTATCCTATGCCAACCCTTTGGTACAACCGTTACTAGTTGGCATAACTCGGGTGTTTCCATCATACTCGACCCAACCCTCGAGGTTACCCATACCTTCCCTAATGATAACCTTAAGTCTAATTACTATACTATTAATAAAGAAACGAAATGAACAGCATGAACAGTGATGTACAACTATTATTACATGATATACATGTCATGCTTCTTCATTTGGGGATGAACAGACCACTGTTCTCTGTGAGTCTTCCTCAACAATGGCCATCGACCTGTGCTCTGAAAACTAACATGAGCTTGCCCCTACAATTGTCTCTGTCTACCTTTCTCTCTTACTCGCTTGACGCTGGCTGATCCATGATGGCGGTGATGCTGGTGGTTTTCCCCTTCTCTTCTTTTCTATTTTGTACCCTTTTAGGGTTTTCGGTGGGATCTGCGACCGGTCGGCCTTTCCTCTCGGTTGAGGTGGAGGAGGCGACGTTTCGTCACCATGTTCGGTTCTGTCTGCTGCAAAAATCTAATCTTTTGTCTAAGGGTTCTTCACTTTCACAACAATAGTAAAAATGGCGACAGCGAACCCTTTCGATTTGCTTGTGGATGACGATAACGATGACCCTTCACAGCTTGTGCAGAAGATTGCTTCTGCACTGGTGAAGACGGCGCAAACGGCTCTACCAGCCGGTAAAGTGGCGGCGCAGCCGGCCAACTCCGCCGCTAAGCTCCCTTCGAAGCCTCTTCCTCCAGCTCAAGCCGGTGAGTCTTTTAGTTTTGCTTTATTACTTGGGGTGGGTAGAACTACTGAACAATATTGTAAAATTGACCCCCATTAATAAAGCTACATTCTTTAAGATAAAATATTAAAATTAGTGTAGTATAATGTTGGTTTATTGGGATTGAACTGATAATGTTTGCAAGTAATGAAGTTACTCTATTTTGTGTAATTGATGTTTGTTCTGGGCTTGTAAGTTGTAAATTTATATGGGTCAGGTTTAAGATGGTGATTTTGGTTTGTTTTTTTGATTCGTATCCATGATACATTTAGCAAGTTTTATTTTCATTGATTCATAATAGACCAGATAAATGGAGTTCTTATATATGCATTGTATTCATCGTGTGCCATTGTTATTTTTTAACTTTACAAGATAAAGATTTAACTAGGCATCTAAGTATGCAACATTACAACATATTTAAATGTGCTTTGTGATCGAGTAACTTGTAGAGCTTTTAAATGTAATTTTAACTTGCTGAGATAAAGCTTTTATCTTTATTAAGTGTAAGAACAAGAAAGTGATGTTGGAAGACATGTTGGTAATGAATCCACCAATTGCATTGCATGCAAGTTGGGAATCATCGTTCCTCTTTGAGTTCGAATTTTAGTTTTGTTATAGCTTGTAGAGTTAATGTGCAGGTCTTTATGTTCATGAAAAAGAATTAATTTACCTGTCATAGTTAATAGATGCTATTCTTTAGTTTTTTGCATAATATTGTGCTTTTATTTATAATGTAGTTTGACTGGTATTTGATTTTGTTTCTAACACTAGTTTATACTTAGGATGGTCAATGGGAATGAACAGTATGAACAGTGCCCGGGGTTATTATCGGTATTTCACGATGGTGGGTATTGTACAGTGCTCATCCTTTAAATGTGTTTCGTTTTCCCGAGGTCTTCTTGGTGGTGGCCGGCGGTTGTTTTAGAGAGAGAGAGGTGTGTCGCAGCCGCCGTCTCCGGCTTACCGGCCAACAACCTCAGACAGAAGAGAGAGGGAGTGTGTGATAGCGGTGGTTTGGGCACGTTTGTGTCTCCGTCGCCGTCCACGGCTTGCCCCTACAATGTCTCTGTCTACCTTTCTCTCTTACTCGCTTGAGGTTGGCTGATCCGTTGATGGCGGTGATGCTGGTGGTTTTCCCCTTCTCTTCTTTTCTATTTTATACCCTTTTAAGGTTTTCGGTGGGATCTGCGACCGGTCGGCCTTTCCTCTCCGGTTGAGGTGGAGGAGGCGACGGTTTCTCACCATGTTCGTTCTGTCGGTGGTGGTGGGATCCGCTGTCGCTCTGCCTCCCCTCTGTGGTCCCCGTTTACATCCATCGCGCAACGCGCGATTAGGAATATAACTAGTAATAATAAATATAACAACTACAACGCTAAAAATAACAAACAATAATAATACTAACTATAACAATAAAAATAACAACTATAATAATAATAATAACTATAAGATGATAATAATAATGTCACACCCCGACCGACGGCGGAATCATCGGAGCGGACGAGGGAATGATTGATTGTTCATAACACATGATTGTCTAATAGTGGAAATAATATTAAAATCAGATTACATGATAGCATGAATTTAACAGATACAAATACAACAGTTAAAGTCACAAATAGAAATTGTCTTTTGTTTGACTAAGTCCGGGTCTTATATGAGCATGTAGAAGTCCACTAACTTGCTTAACCTGAAATCATGTGAGAAAATAAAGTCAGCTAACGAATTAGCTGGTGAGTAATCACAGTTTTGAGTATACATATATATTGATTGATTGATTTAGAATAATCCAATTCACAAGGTAACGTTAAGACTTATATTGCAATAGTAAAGCATATAGATAAACCGACACAATAACAACCCCTTGACTTGACACTTGCATATAATAGACTCCACACATACACCATAGATTAACTCCTGCCTCTGGCACAATCACCACTCGTAAGCCATATGGGGTGGGTTATCCAAACCAGTAGATCTACATTGTTGCCAGGATTGATTGATTGATTGAATTAGGGTTTTACTGTCGTCCAGTTTATCACAGTATGTTCACATAATTGCAAGTAATAACATAACCTGTCGTGAATTGAATTTAGAATGAAATAACAATAGAATATCATGATTGAATATATTGTATCACATGATTTCCCCCAAATAAGAAATAATATAAAAAGGGGATATGAATACTCACCTGATTGATGGGATTGAATTTTGAACGTGATGATTTGACACCTACAATTTCCTTATGATTAACCTAAGGAACGGTGTCTCGAATTAGAATAATAGTGATTTGGGAATTTGGGAATGTGATAGGGTTTCCATTTGGTTTTGAATGGTAGTTTAAATTAACTAATTATTTAATTTGAATGTCTCGAAATAAATAAAATGAATTTATTGAAATGATTATGTTTAAAATTTAAATTAAACGTATCAATATACGTAACCGTTTGATTTATTGTTAAAGTGTGGAAAAAAAATAAACAAATAATTAATTTTATTAATTAATTATATCAATTAATTAAAGTATTTAATTATTTAAATGACTAAAAGAAATGAAAATGTTTTTGGAATGATTTAAATATAAAACTTTTATATTTAATCATGATTTAGGCAATAATTATTATTTGAATAAATAAAAGTAACACTGTGTCGAATAATAATTTAAATAAATTAAATTATTAAAAGTCCACTTTCGTATAAAATAATTTTTTGTATTATTTGTAATTTTATTTATTAAAACATTTAATATAAATGAATAAAATATTAAAATAAATTTCAGAAAAATAGTTAAGTTGTCTAAAACAATTTTAATGTTTATTAAAACATTTTTATAATTTTTGGGTATTTTTCTGGAATTTTTAAAAGCTTAAAAGAGGCTAAAAAAATATTGAGGTGATTGGGTCTCGAACCCGGGACCTCAAGAATGACACGGGCGCAGAACCAGTGGACCAAAGTCCATTTCGCGAAAGAAACCGGGTTCAACCCTTTTTAAACACATGTTCAAATCAACCCCAAATTGATATGAACCCTAGTTTCGATTGATCCCAAATTGAACATCGATTCGATTGTGATGGTGCCTGCAATCATGGGGCTTTTGTTCCCCATGATTAGTCGAGTGTGTGTGGGTGTTAAATTTCATGTATGATGTTCGATCGATGCCTTACCCAAGATGAAACAGGTCGCGGCACAGTGAGTAGTCGTTTGATGCTCAAATCTTGTTTATAATCTAATTAAACTTAGGGGAAGCTTCGTATGATGAAAGGATGAAAAACCCTATGGTAATTTTGATTGAAATTGATCGGAAATAGGATTTCAAAGAGGTTGCAGGTCGACGATCGGGTGGGGTTCGAATGATGATCAAATGAAGACTCTATGATCAAATTAACTTCGTGGGTTGCTTCCTCAAGGATGAATGATGATTTCCCTTCAATCAATTTGGATTAAGAGAGCTAAGAATGTTGGTTTTGACAAGTTGCAGGTCCGCGGGTGAAGTGGGTTTCGAGAGGGTGTTTTTGGTTCGTTTTAGATAAAATTCGTGATGTTAGTGGCTTAAGAATGGGTAAAAGCTCCTGCCACTTCGATTAATTTACTTATTTCCGCGTTTAATGCCCGATTTTTGGGGTGTGTCGGCCGACAATGGTGAGTGGTGCGAGTGGTGGGTTCGACGGGAAAGAAGGGAAAAAGGGGGGTGGGGTTGGGATGTTTGTGTAAATTACAGGATTGGTCCCTGTGGTTTAAGCTTTGATATTTCAAGCTTAAACTTAGTTTTTAAGTTTCAAAATTTACTAAATAACCCCTGAATTTTATTATTATTATTATTATTATTATTATTATTATTATTATTATTATTATTATTATTGTTATTATTATTATTATGATTATTATTGTGAGTATAATAGCAATTATTTTTAGGATTTAACACTGTTAACTTTTGCTTAACGAAATACGCGATGTTACAGTCTCCCCTGCTTTAGGAAATTTCGTCCCGAAATTTGTTCACGAGGAGGCTGAAACAGAAAGATGAGGATACTGGGTTTCATCTGATCCTCACATTCCCAGATGAATTCTGGGCCGCGTTTAGATTCCCAGCGAACTTTGACAATAGGTATCCGGCTACGTTTGAGTTGTTTGACTTCCCGATCCATAATTTCCACAGGTTTCTCAATAAAGTGCATAGATTCATTAATCTGTACTTCGTCGAGTGGAATGTGGAGATTTTCATCGGCAAGACATTTCTTGAGATTTGAAACATGAAACGTCGGATGTATATTGCTGAGCTCTTGAGGTAGTTCAAGCTTGTAGGCCACTTTCCCAATTCGCTCGAGCACTTTGAATAGACCTACGTAACGAGGTGCTAGTTTCCCTTTCTTTCCAAAGCGAATCACTCCCTTCCAAGGTGATACCTTAAGAAGTACGAGATCACCGACATTGTATTCCATGGGCTTACGTCTTTTATCAGCATAATGCTTTTGACGATTTCTAGCAATGAGCAAATTATCACGGATCTTATGAATTTTGTCGGTTGTTTCTTGTATCAATTCCGGACTAGTAATTTATGATTCACCAATTTCAGACCATACAAGGCCTCAAATGGTGCCATCTGTTGGTCTGGTAACTATTATTGTAAGAGAATTCAATCAACGGAAGATGAGAATCCCACGATCCACTGAAAACAGTGACACAAACCCGGAGCATATCCTCGAGGGTTTGTATCGTTCTTTCAGTCTGACCGTTGGTTTGCGGTTGATAAGCTGTGCCAAGATTCGGTTGAGTTTCGAGAGCTGATTGGAGACTTTTCCAGAAACGAGAGATGAAGCGACCATCACGATCAGTGATAATATCTTTACTTGACAATAGATTGTTTAGGAAGACTACCATCACGTAATCAGGTTTTGACGATAACTCACAATGAAAGTCGATAGATAAGGAATAAATGGTTTGATGTAGCTAGATCAAATCAAAACATGAGAATAAAGGAAAAGGAATCGATTTAAGAATTTAAATGCTCCAAACTTGAAATCAAAATCAACCTAAAACGATCGCGTCTCTTTCAAGTTCAGAGATCATGCTTTGGCTTGATAGGTCGAAACACTAACATTATTTCACCCTTCAAGCTACTACATGCGTCTCGTCACTTGATTACAACCATGGTAAGTTGGAGATCAAGAAATGAGAATAGTCCTCAAGGTATGGTTTTCACCCCTAACTTGATGGTGTACTCTCAAGGTATAACCACTAGCTTACCAATCCAAAAAGTTCGATCCCAACTCATTGTTTAGGATCCATAAAAATAAGACGAGGTAACTCACCATTAAGGCAAGGGAAATCACTCCTATCTTAACGATGAATTTTTTTATAAAAACAAAATATAATAAGATAGACTTCCTCGTCAAAATCCAGAATTCACTCCTACTTTGACGAGGTCGTTCATTTGAGAAAATACAATCCATAAAAATGAAATTATCATCAAGGTATGAATTTCACGCGTATCTTGATGATTGAACTTCAAGAAAACAATCGAAGATTGACATTTGTCACCAAAGTACGGGTTTCAATCCTATTTGGTGAGATCATGTCATTTGTGAAATGTAAATTCCAAAGAGAATATTTGAAATCAGTCCTCGTGATAAGGAAATCACCCTAATCCAGAGGATGAAATTTCATAAAACACATCATTGAAAACCATTTATCGAAATGAATAAAGATTCATCACCAAAGTAAGGGAATCACCCCTGTTTTGATGAGTTAGAATCATTTATGAGATATGAGTGTCCTTAGTCATAGGTTGACTTGCAAACTCTTGCATCTCCCGCGGTGCAAACGGTTCAAAGTTAGACTTAACAACGAAAGGAAAAATATCTCAGTTAGAAATTTAGAAATTTTCAAATTACATCAATGTAACAAAAGGAAATCACGATTACAAATCTTGAATTAAATCAAGAAAGACGAAATCAAGGACAAGAATTATTCAACACCACATCATTGGTGGCTTGAGCTTGTTGAGCATTAATGTTGAAAGCACGTCCTTGAGCCGTAGGAACTAGGCTGACAAGTTGAGGGCATCGATTGCGAAAATGGTTCGGATCACCACATTGATAGCATGCGCGACCCTGGGTAATTGCAAGAGGATGTTGGTGAACTGGTGCATTGGTCGGAGCTTTAGCAGCACTCCTGCACACGTTGAATGTATGACCCAAACGACCACAGTTTGTACATTGACGATACTGAATGTTAGCGAGATGGTGATAACTGCAGTTGTTACACTGCGGATAGGGTCCAGCGTATGACTTTTTTGTTAGCGATTGGTTGTTTACTGCTGGTTGACGAGTTGGAGGGACTTGATTAATTGGTACAGCAGGGTAATTACAGCAAAGTTTTGAGAATTAACCTTCCTCTTTGGTTCTTGGAAAGCTCGGGTTGGTCGGTTTTGACGGTTTCGTTATGAAGTTTATCGGTATTCTTCTTCGATCCTTTCCTGGTTAAGGAACCAGCTTTCACATGATTATCGGTTAACTATGCAGCCAGCCTGATAGCATCTTCTAGTGTGGAAGGATTCCTTCCTAGCACCGTATCCTGAATCTGCATAGGTAGTCCACCAATGTATTTCTCGATGGCTCGGGAGGTAGGGGTAGCAAGATGCGGTACCAAAAGGCTCAGTTCGTGGAATCGGTTAGTGTATGCGAGGTTCTCGCCATTGTCTTGGGTTAACTCCCAGAACTCAGCTTCCGGTTTTCGGACTTCATTTCTTGGGCAGAACTCTTTAGTCATGAGCTCCTTAACTTCAGTCCATGTTAAGGCTAGAGCAGTTTCAGTTCCACGGGTTCGTTTCTCTCCGTTCCACCAAGTAAGTGCGCGTTTCTAAAGAACACTTGTGGCATACCGGACTTTCAGATTTTCAGGGCATTCACTGTTTAGGAAAGTGTTCTCGATGCTTTCGAACCACTGTAGTAATCCAGTAGCACCTTCAGTTCCACTGAACTTAGTGGGGTTGCAAGAACTGAAATGTTTGTAAGTACAAGTTTTGGGAGGGTTTGGTGCAATTGGGTTTGGACAGTATTGTTGTCTTGGTTCAAATGGGTAAGTAGAGTTGGGATGACCGCAGTAACTTCACGTGCTACAATAGCAGAAATCTTACGGCCCGAGTTTCTAGACCGTGAACGGATTTGACGAGAAGCCATTCTGAAATATCATTAAGATATTTTATGAAATTGGGTAATATGAGCTATACAACATGAAAACGATAATCGGGAATTTGGCATAATAACAATGATATGTTCCGAGTGTAATCGTTTGATTCGTAAATCAAAGCGAGTACGTTGACTAATCAAAGTATTGGGTCATTCACAACTTTGTTGAAGACATGCGTACCTATAAGCAGATACTCATCCCGAGGGTTCCCAGGTAAGGTAGACAGGTCCATCGGTTGGTTTGGATTTATGCGAATACCTTGCCTAGACAGAACACCCCGAGATACAGGCATCCCACTCTTCCAGCATTGCATGTTTCAAGTTGTAAGACACAGACTTTGATGAGATTTGAAAACCATGAATAACAATCGAGTTTTGGAGTTTGAAATCACTTGAATTAGGCACACAATGCCTTAGAATATGGTTTAAGATTCGTGTGTACATTGATACGATTTAAAGTATAAGAAGAATCACGTAAGGCATATAATCACATAATCAAGTATAAACATGTAAGGCACATAAAATCCTATCTAAGCATGTAAAATACATGAGAGGACTCATGTGTAAAGGTTCTTAGTTATAGTCTAGGTCATTCCATTTCTAATAACCTAATTCCCTATAACCATGGCTCTGATACCAATCTGTCACACCCCGACCGACGGCGGAATCATCGGAGCGGACGAGGGAATGATTGATTGTTCATAACACATGATTGTCTAATAGTGGAAATAATATTAAAATCAGATTACATGATAGCATGAATTTAACAGATACAAATACAACAGTTAAAGTCACAAATAGAAATTGTCTTTTGTTTTGACTAAGTCCGGGTCTTATATGAGCATGTAGAAGTCCACTAACTTGCTTAACCTGAAATCATGTGAGAAAATAAAGTCAGCTAACGAATTAGCTGGTGAGTAATCACAGTTTTGAGTATACATATATATTGATTGATTGATTTAGAATAATCCAATTCACAAGGTAACGTTAAGACTTATATTGCAATAGTAAGCATATAGATAAACCGACACAATAACAACCCCTTGACTTGACACTTGCATATAATAGACTCCACACATACACCATAGATTAACTCCTGCCTCTAGCACAATCACCACTCGTAAGCCATATGGGGTGGGTTATCCAAACCAGTAGATCTACATTGTTGCCAGGATTGATTGATTGATTGAATTAAGGTTTTACTGTCGTCCAGTTTATCACAGTATGTTCACATAATTGCAAGTAATAACATAACCTGTCGTGAATTGAATTTAGAATGAAATAACAATAGAATATCATGATTGAATATATTGTATCACATGATTTCCCCCAAATAAGAAATGATATAAAAAGGGGATATGAATACTCACCTGATGATGGGATTGAATTTTGAACGTGATAGATTTGACACCTACAATTTCCTTATGATTAACCTAAGGAACGGTGTCTCGAATTAGAATAATAGTGATTTGGGAATTTGGGAATGTGATAGGGTTTCCATTTGGTTTTGAATGGTAGTTTAAATTAACTAATTTATTTAATTTGAATGTCTCGAAATAAATAAAATGAATTTATTGAAAATGATTATGTTTAAAATTTAAATTAAACGTATCAATATACGTAACCGTTTGATTTATTGTTAAAGTGTGGAAAAAAAATAAACAAATAATTAATTTTATTAATTAATTATATCAATTAATTAAAGTATTTAATTATTTAAATGACTAAAAGAAATGAAAATGTTTTGGAATGATTTAAATATAAAACTTTTATATTTAATCATGATTTAGGCAATAATAATTATTATTTGAATAAATTAAAAGTAACACTGTGTCGAATAATAATTTAAATAAATTAAATTATTAAAAGTCCACTTTCGTATAAATAATTTTTGTATTATTTGTAATTTTATTTATTAAAACATTTAATATAAATGGATAAAATATTAAAATAAATTTCAGAAAAATAGTTAAGTTGTCTAAAACAATTTTAATGTTTATTAAAACATTTTATAATTTTTGGGTATTTTTCTGGAATTTTTAAAAGCTTAAAAAGAGGCTAAAAAAATATGAGGTGATTGGGTCTCGAACCCGGGACCTCAAGAATGACACGGGCGCAGAAACCAGTGGACCAAAGTCCATTTCGCGAAAGAAACCGGGGTTCAACCCTTTTTAAACACATGTTCAAATCAACCCCAAATTGATATGAACCCTAGTTTCGATTGATCCCAAATTGAACATCGATTCGATTGTGATGGTGCCTGCAATCATGGGGCTTTTGTTCCCCATGATTAGTCGAGTGTGTGTGGGTGTTAAATTTCATGTATGATGTTCGATCGATGCCTTACCCAAAGATGAAACAGGTCGCGGCACAGTGAGTAGTCGTTTGATGCTCAAATCTTGTTTATAATCCAATTAAACTTAGGGGAAGCTTCGTATGATGATAAGGATGAAAAACCCTATGGTAATTTTGATTGAAATTGATCGGAAATAGGATTTCAAAGAGGTTGCAGGTCGACGATCGGGTGGGGTTCGAATGATGATCAAATGAAGACTCTATGATCAAATTAACTTCGTGGGTTGCTTCCTCAAGGATGAATGATGATTCCCTTCAATCAATTTGGATTAAGAGAGCTCAGAATGTTGGTTTTGACAAGTTGCAGGTCCGCGGGTGAAGTGGGTTTCGAGAGGGTGTTTTTGGTTCGTTTTAGATAAAATTCGTGATGTTAGTGGCTTAAGAATGGGTAAAAGCTCCTGCCACTTCGATTAATTTACTTATTTCCGCGTTTAATGCCCGATTTTTGAGGTGTGTCGGCCGACAATGGTGAGTGGTGCGAGTGGTGGGTTCGACGGGAAAGAAGGGAAAAAGGGGGGTGGGGTTGGGATGTTTGTGTAAATTACAGGATTGGTCCCTGTGGTTTAAGCTTTGATATTTCAAGCTTAAAACTTAGTTTTAAGTTTCAAAATTTACTAAATAACCCCTGAATTTTATTATTATTATTATTATTATTATTATTATTATTATTATTATTATTATTATTATTATTATTATTATTATTATTATTGTTATTATTATTATTATGATTATTATTATTGTGAGTATAATAGCAATTATTTTAGGATTTAACACTGTTAACTTTTGCTTAACGAAAATACGCGATGTTACAAATAAATATTAATAATAACTATATTAATACTAATACCTACAATGATAATAATAATAATAATAATAATGACTATAATAATAATTTAAACATAACCTTAAAGAAGTGCGTACATGAAAACTATCTACCGGCAATTTGATGTAGAGTCTCCCCTACTCGCGCTCCTAGTCGCGCTCCTACTCGAGTATCAAAACGACTACTAGCAACACCCAACGGGGTATTGAGAACTCGGGATTCTCTTTATATTAGAGCGTTCCCAAAGAAACTTATGTTCTAAATTCAACCTTAAGGCTTCTATTTATAAGGGAGTTGAAAGCAGACGAAAGAGTTTGAGAGGCGATGTGGGATGATGAAATTTTCAGAAGTCGATGTGGGACGCTGAATTCCAATTGTGAATTCTCAATTGAATCATATATTATTATTTTATTATATATTATTATATTATTATAATTAATTCAGCTGCTTAACTCGTTTTTCTCTTATAACTTTTAATATATAGCGTATTACGAAATTTCAAATATGTCGTTGTGACGAGCTTATTTTTCTCTACGAGTCAACCTAAGTTTCGTCAAAAACGGAGCAGGTTCGAATATAATATATTATTATTATATTCAAACGTTCTCTTATAACATAAAAATTTCATCTAAAAACTTTAAACTTTAAATAGACAATTTACTCATTACTTACTCGTTTGACAATATATGAAATGCAGAGTTCATATGACCCAAACGATCGGGTTGTTACACCCACTCCCTCGTTCTTCCCCAAATCCCCAATACCCAGCCCCAATCGACCGCCACCCAGCCTCAATCGACCCCAGACGCTCGGCCATCTTCCCCATCTTCACGGTAGTCGCTCGTACAACCCAAACAGCCCCAGTCGCTCGGCCATCTTCACCATCTTCACCACCGCAGGCCATCTTCACCATCTTCACCAGTCGCTCATACAGCCCCAATCGCTTGTTCTTCACCATCTTCTCTCCCACCGCGGATATTTCGACCCGGTTCATCTTCTTGGTGGAAAAACACTAAAGCCGCCAGATTGTTCACCATTATCGTTTGGATCTACAACAACGCTTCAATATTGGCGCTTGGATTTCACCACCGCTTCTATTTCAAATGGTTTCTTCATCTTTCAAACGACAAACCAAGGACGATTGAACAATATACCCAGGTTTGATTTACGTTTTCTAATTTTGAACTTTTGTGGTTGTTCGAACTACGATTTTCTATTTTCCATTTTATTCTATTCTAACTAAACCCTAAACAGCCCCTGCATTTGCCCTCAAGAATCACTAGGTAAGCTTTCTTAATGTATGTCCATTATGTGTTGATTGCTGATTTATTATTGTTCTTTCATTGATTTTGATTGTGGAACGTGTGGTCGGTGTGATTTCTTGATTGGATTTTGGATGAATTAGGTTTTGTTTCAGTTTGCTAGTTCGTTGAGATATTGAAGAAGTTATGCGCCTGTGATTGCTGGTGGAAATGGTGGAGATTAAGTATAATCCATTTTCAGCAACACTTAATATTAATCAGTAATCATGCCACTCTTTGTTCCAAACATGTTGACATAGGTTATTGCAAATAGAGCGGCTGAAATTCTTGGCCATAATTAGCGTGGTGAAAAGTTTGTGCATCCAAATGACCATGTAAACAGATCACAGTCTTCAAATGATACATTCCCAACAGTAAGCTTCTTGAAAACATTAATTGCCAATTTATTCATCTTAAATTATTTTCCCGTTGACTTTCCAGTGTTGACCTTTGCTTGTCTTAATAGGTTATGCATATAGCAGCTGTGACAGAAATCAACTCAAGACTTATCCCAAAACTTAAGCAGTTACATACTTCTCTAGAAGCAAAGGTAATTAAGTTATATAGTTGTATTCCTTAACTTTATAGTCATAGTCGATTTTTGTGTTCTTGTTTTTTGCATCATTGTGATGTGTATTGAGTGTTTTTATTTATAACAGACAAATGAGTTCTCTGATATAGTTAAGATTGGGCGTACACACACCCAAGATGCGACACCCTTGACTCTTGGGCAAGAGTTCAGTGGCTATACCACACAAGTATGCTTTTCCAACTCACTCTTTTACGTCATATGGCTAATACTTTCATTTTGGAAGGATTAAACCACATACTTTTGTTTTGTTGCTACAGGTGAAGTATGGAATAGATCGGATCTTATGCACTCTCCCTCGCTTGTATCAGGTTGTCAATCATTTCTTTTATGTTAACATATACATGTGAATCTTACATCTCTGATCTCTATATATTTTTTGTGTGAATCTTGATTGACATTGATTGGGTGAAATGTGAATCCTGACCGACATAGGTTATCATGTTTTCAGCTTGCTCAAGGTGGTACTGCTGCAGGAACAGGATTAAACATAAAGAAAGGGTACTTATTTTTATTTTTAAATTATTATATTTTTCAATATTTTTTTCTTCCATTTCATATACTGAGATGATTGCTATACAGATTTGATGTGAAGATTGCTGCAGCAGTAGCTGATGAAATGAGATTACCATTTGTAATAGCTGAAAATAAGTTTGAGGCGCTGGTTAGTTTCTTTTTTCCAACAGATACTCTTTTTTTTTCTTTGTTCATTAAGGCACACATATTTAGTTGAAGAAACTAAGTGTTTTTTCTGATATTCTTTGTTCATTAAGGCATACATATTTAGTTGAAGAAACTAATTGTTTTTTCTGGTATTATTATATCAATTTTTTTGAGTAGATTAAGGGTCATTTTTGTTATTTCTACAGCTCTAGATGTGGTAAATGCTTTAAAGTAAATGGTGGTTTTGTCATTATAGGGTTTTGTTTTAATGGTAATTAGTCATAAATGTAACTTCAATTTACATGGAAATGCTGGAATATTAATGCTCCTGTTTGCTAATATCTGAAGTAATCCTAAGAATGCAAATATAGTTATGACTACATGTGCATAAAGATGTGTAGTTTTGGGACATACAACAAGTATCTAACTACTGGTCATACACCAATTCACGCCTACATGCCGTCAAAGCTCAGACACTAATTCTTTCCAGGTTCATGGTTCACCATCTTTAATATTTCAGTTTATGCATCTATTACAAGTATCAATGGTTTTGCTAATCATAGATTCTTTTTGCTTTTAGTGAGAAATTCTGTATTATGTTTATAGAATTGGTGATTCTTTCATTACTTTTTTAGGTGTCAGATCTTCACTGCCTAGTTCTTATTAAAAATAGGTGACTGCCTACTGTGTTAGTCTTTGGTAAGTTTTGTAAAAGAGGTTGGAAGACTATGATTTTCAGCAGTCCACTTTTTTATAAGTAAATTACCATAGTTAGTAAGTAGAAGTATGGCTGGTTATGTATACATACACATGTATGACTATCTATATACATTGATCTAATAAACTAGTCAAGTGTTTGAGATTGTTTATCTTAAACTGGTCAGGTTGGTGGAAGCGGTTTTGGTTGTTACTGACAAGTTTAATTTGATGAAATTGGTTTTGTCTTAGGTTGGAGAAGGTAAAGATGAATACACTGATGGTGATTTGGATGAAGTTCGTGAAGACTGAGCGCGCTACGTATCGAATTTCATTTATATGTAGGCCTGAAATGATATATTTGGACTTGTGTTAGTATAGGTATTGGACTTGTATTAGTATTGGTACTAACTGAATTTGGACTTGTTTTATGCTTTGTAGTTGTTAATTAACAACTTTTGTAAACTTTGTTGGTATTTAATGGATTTCGCTTTTAGTGTTATTCGATAATTTGTTTTAGAAAACAACAGGTAAATTTATTAAAAATAAAAAAATTAAAAAATGCAGCTAATTTTATGACGTGCATTGCACGTCATCTATTGCACGTCATAAAAATTTCATAGATGACACACGCATGTGCGTCATCTAGTCATTTATGACTACCCCTTCCTTGACGCGCATTGCCCGTCATCTTTTGCACGTCATAAAATGCGCGTCATCTTTTGCGCGTCATAAACAGATGACGCGCGGATGCGTGTCATCTATCATTTATGATTACCCATTCCTTGACACGCATTTGCGCGTCATCTGACCCCAAAGATGACGCGCAATACGCGTCATTTATTGCAGTTTTTCTAGTAGTAGTTAAATGTCAAACCATTAAACATTTTGTCCTTATTTGAAAACTCCTCAAACCCTACTATTTCTTTCATTCTAAAATTAATAGTAGAGTAAATTACCATTTGCATCCCTATGGTTTGGCGCTTTTGACCATTTGCATCCCTGTAGTTTAAAAATCCCTATATCCACCCTGACATATCGTTTTTGTCCCCGTTTGCATCCAAAATCCAAACGCCGTTTATCTTTGCCGTCAAGTAGCATTTCATCCAGGGGTAATTTAGTCAATTCGTTCCGTACTTCAACCTCACCTTCAACCTCAGAGTTTAAAAATCCCAATATCTAACCTTCAATTTAGTTAATTCGTTCCGTACTTCAACCCATCTTCAACCGCACCTTCATCTTCATTAAGTGAAAATGGTGATTAACAACTGGACTATTCGCGAAGAAGATATGTCGTGGTTTGACCCTATGGTAGTTTACGGTATGTGTTCTGATAATCAGTATAAAAATGTGATTTTTTGTTTATCTTGGTATTTTGATTCTTAGTTAGCATTGTTTGATTGTTTCAGCTAATGAACCCACTATGTTTTCACTAAAAATCCACCATGGGGGAGAGTTTACAAAGTTCCCAGGAGCAAGGTATGTAAAGGGTAAAGTTTTATTCATAGACATGGTCGACATTGATGTTTTTTCAATCCATGAGCTTGATGACATGATGCAAGACTTAGGTTACTCTGGGGATGAGGTAATGTACTATAATTTTAAGATTCCTGGTGGGGACTTGGATGTAGGGTTACGAGCTATTGCAGGTGATATGGATGTGATTAACATGCAACAATACGTGAACACTACCAAGTTGATTGAAATGTACGTAGAGCATAAAGTTATAAAGGTTAACACCTATTTGAAGTCACCTAACCAAGGTAGCAGGGTGATAGTTAAAGAGATTGATGATATTGGACCCTTTAATCCTTGTAGTAGACAGTTACAACTTGGGTGGTATGAAGAAGGGGATGAACAATATGATAGACAAGGGGATGAACATGTTGATAGAGAAGGGGATAAACATGGGGATGAACAAGGGGATAAACAGGGGGATGAACAAGGGGATAAACAAGGGGATGAACAAGTGGATGAGCAAGTGGATGAGCAGGGCGTTGAAGGGCATAAACAGGGGGATGAACAAGGGGATGAATAGGGGGTTGAATAAGGGGATGAACAAGTGGATGAGCAGGGGGATGAATGGGATGAACAAAGGGATAAACAAAGGGATGAACAAGGGGATGAACAAGTGGATGAGCAAGGTGTTGAAGGGCAGATAACTCCGAATATGGAAGATGAAATTTTCTTGTCAAATTTTCTGGAACCATTTCATATAGAGGAGAATGATATGGAGGGTGAAAATGGTGGTACAAAGGGTGGTACAGGGGGTGGTACAGGGGAGAATGACATTGAGGGTGACAACACTGCCTCTGAATCAGCTGATTCTGACTATATTGTAGATATGGATAATGAAATGGAGGATGTTGATGTTGACATGGATCAGTATAGAGCATTTGTTGATATGGAAGAAGATGACACACCCTTAGATGAGAATAGTGATGAATTCATAGATATGGATAATGAAATGGAGGATGTTTATTGTTCCTTCAAATGTTCCTTCAAGTCTTACTCACAGTCTAAGTTTATTGTTTAAATTCACTTTGTAGGGCATTATACCGGCTCTTAAGAATGTTTTTCCAGCTGCTGAGCATAGATATTGTCTAAAGCCACATTTATGAAAACATGAAAGCTAAATGGAGAGGCCACATGTACAAGGATCTTTTATGGAAATGTGCAAGTGCAACCACACTACCCGAATTTGATAAGAACATGGAGTCAATAAGAAAACAAGATTCTTCATTGTATGATTGGTTGAAACAAATCCCAGCCAGACATTGGAGCAGGGCTCATTTCACTGGTATGCTCTATTTGAACTACCCATAAAATAAGATTCATCATTATATAATTTGTGTACATGTTCAATGTAGGCCAAGCACAATGTGATGTTTTATTAAACAACCTTTGTGAGGTTTTTAACAAGCAGTTGGTAGGAGGCAGAGACAAGGCAATTATTACATGTTTAGAGTTTATCAGGGAATACTTGTTGAAGAGGATTGTTGTGGTTCAGAAGATGATTTCAAAATGTCAAGGGCCTCTTACACCCTCTGCAGCCAAAACCTTTGCACATATTAAATCTCAAGCAGCAGAGTACACTCTTATAATGGCAGGACATAAGAAATACCAAGTTAGTGGGCCGTGGATAGATAGAGTATGTGTTGACTTAGAGAAAAGAGCATGTACGTGCAGGAAATGGGAGCTTACTGGCATGCCTTGTAAACATGCAGTTGCTTGCATATGGGATTTGGCTACATATGACCAGGAGACTGCAATTCCTGAGTCTTGGGTTTCCAAAGTTCATCTGTTAGAGACTTGGAAGGATGTGTACAAAAACACCCTTGAACCTATCAATGGGAGGCCCATGGGGATACCATCAACCTGCCCAACTACACTAACCGCACCAAAGCATCATACTCCAGTGGGGAGGCCTAAAAAGAAGCGGAAGAAGTCAGCTGAGGAGGTGGCTCAAGGTAGGGTTGACAAGGATGGGAAGTTGGTGAGAAAAGGATTCTCTGTTAGATGTGGATTGTGCAAGAATTTGGTCACAACAAAAGATCTTGCAAAGGACAGGGTTCATCACAGCCAGTTTCACAAGGTGCTCCACATGAAAGTCATTAGGCTGTGTAATGTATTTTGATATGTATTTTGATGTGGTTTGTTTCGAACAAAACTATCTAACTTGTCTTAATTTGGGTTGTATGTATTTGGTATGTATTTTGAAACTTTGTAATGCTTGGGTAATGCTTATGCATTTTGGTTATTTTGGTTGCTTATGTTTGAATGGGTAATGCTTATGCATTATGTTGAATGGGTCAAAATGGTTTGGGGCTGCATATTTTGGTTGCTTATGTTTGAATGGGTAATGCTTATGTTTGGGGCTGCATATTTTGATTGGTTATGTTTGAATGGGTAATGCTTATGTTTGGGGCTGCATATTTTGGGGCTGCATTTTGGTCATTTTGGTTGCTTATTTTGGTTGCTTATGTTTGAATGAGTAATGCTTATGTTTGGGGCTGCATATTTTGGTTAGTTATGTTTGAATGGGTAATGCTTATGTTTGGGGCATCATTTTGATTGCTTATTTTGGTTGCTTATGTTGAATGGGTCAAAATGGTTTGGGGTTGCTTATGTTGAATGGGTCAAAATGGTTGCTTAACCAAGTAACATGGTGCTGCCCAATCAATGAAACCATCATATTCATTTCACACACTCAATTAACCAAGTAACCTTCATATTCAATTAACCAAGTAACCTTCTGATACATCATTACAAATTGACCTTTACATAAACTACTACAAAATTAGGTCAATTCGTTCAAAATAACAGCCAATTCATATCACTTATACATGATATACACTATAAATAAAATCCAACTGACAATTAACCAAATTTTCATCCTTCTAGCTTCAAACTTCAACCTCTTGCATCTTTCATCTTTCTTGTTGCTCGACTTTAGCAGCCCATTGATAATTTCAGTAGATCGTGGACTCAGGGCAGGTTCAGCCCAACTTACAAAACCACAATTAGACCCCTTTCTTGCACAGCAGTGAAACCGACGGCCTGGATTTTTGTGGGTCCACGACGTGCAAACAAAGGTAGCGTGTCCACATGAGCATCTAACCATCTTCTTCTTCGAATTACAGAGGTGTGGAGAGATGAGAGATGAGAGAAATTAGGTTGAAATGGTTGTTCAGGATTTTTAATGGCCTTTACAAGGGTAGGGAACGAATTGACTAAATTACCCCTGGATGAAATGCTACTTGACGGCAAAGATAAACGGCGTTTGGATTTGGATGCAAACGGGGACAAAAACGATATGTCAGGGTGAATATAGGGATTTTTAAACTACAGGGATGCAAATGGTCAAAAGCTCCAAACTACAGGGATGCAAATGGTAATTTACTCTTAATAGTATGTAAAGTATATATGTAATTAAAAAAATTCTACTTTGATTAACCCCTAAAATTGGGGCCTTTGATTTTAAAGGCTTTAAGCACGGGCTTATTTCATTGTATATAACAGTAGTTGCGTCATATTTTGATATCCGTGTTTTGATATTTGAGATGGTGATGGAATTAGTGGCATAGAACGCTCATGAAAAAATCTTTTTTTATTAGAAAAAAGAACAAGGTGGTTTTGTAAGTTTTAGTTTTAACCAACTAAACTATCCTAGATTCCTTGATAACCTGTGCAGCCTTTTGATTAAAAATATCGTGTAGCTGATTAAACTATGACTAAATCCTCATTATTTTCAAGATAAAGATTTGGTGTCATTAATTTATTAGATATTATCATTTTATTTGGTGTCATTAATTTAGTAGATATTATCATTTTCTTTGCCGTAATTATTAATTAACCCTTTGTCGTTTGCAACTTAGAAAAATTAATCAATAATAATCAACGACGTTAACTTTAGGGAAACTAGCTGGAAACACCGCAAAAATATTTGTCAAGCAGAAGAATATAATAAACATGCGTGACCAATTTGTATTTCTCATTGTCGTTATCTTTAATTTGCTTGTCAACAAAAATAATTATTATCCACGTCACCATAAAGCTTGTGTTTCACACAATTACTTTGTACATGCATGCATTATTAGTTATTAGTTTATCATGTTTAACGAAACCAACATTCAGACTAATAACATGCTCTTCAAATTTTCTTATAGCTACTCTCTAATCTTACTTTTTAATCTAATTTCTTTTCATTAGAAGACTAACACCTTTAGCGTCATAAAGAATATTCTTTTTATACGCATTGTTATCGTTAGATCGTAAACCCTTTGGTAATATGTTCTTTAGATAGCATGTACCTTCATGACTGTTGGTTTTTTAGTTCCAGCTGCGTGATATTTTCACGTCATACACCTTTAATTTAACAATATGACAGTCGATGAACAGTAGAGCACAAATGATGAAAATGAAGTTTTTTATGTGAAAAGTGATATATATTTGGATGTTTAAACAAATGAATCAAACTTTGTTTTACAAGTAAATATTTAAATTCAAATAAATCAAGCCACCTTCTTTAAATATTATTTATTTTGAACAAACAAAATTATAAATGTATGAAGACGGTTTTTATAATGAGATACCAATTCATACTTAGAGTCTTGTGCACTAGCAACTAATAAAATATAAACATTATACTGATCTTGATAGATTAGCTTATCTTTTGAAAATTCATAAGCTAATATACGATAAATTTTTTAACAAAGAATTCACACACTTTAAACATACTTTTAATTAATTTGTATTATTTGTTCATCTTATGGTTTGAACTCTTAACATTTTGAGTGAGGTCTATTGAATACACCTTGTTATTATTAGCTAAATACTCTTGAATTGGTTAATATAAAATATTTAACTAAAAAACATGCATTATCTATGAGTCTTTTTCGCATATATGAAACTCGAAACCGATGTGAATATTATAATTTGATTCTATTCACACTAAACCACTAGTAGACAAAAGAGGATCCTAAATTTCCGCATTTTACAATGCTTTTGAACGATGAAAATATTTAAACGTTGAAAACAAGGTTTCGGCGTAATAATTACATTGTATTCCTATAATTTCGTTGTTAAAAACACGAAACGACAATTATAAGTTAGATAACTTATAAACGGAATTAAACTTAAAAGAAGTAACTTTTGAACACAAGTACCTAGTAGACATTTTGAGTGCGCAAAACATATAACGTGTACGCAAGTTGGGCTCTAAATCTTCCTACTCTAATAAAAGGGTATCTGAGATGACACGTGTCAACACCACAATCATTCTCACCAAAATTTTCCCGCCTCTCTCTCCTATTAAATAATTACCTTAATTACTCATAATACTATTTAACACTTTTTTAAATTTAATAAATTAATAAAGAGATCTATTTATTAATGTTATTTCTAAATAAATAATTTTTTTATAAAATAATAAATTATTTAAAGCATAAGACTTTTTTTAAAAATACAAAATATTTAAAATTGGTATTTTTAAAAAGTTATTTTTTTAAAACCAAAAATAATTAAATTTGAGAGTTATAATAAGAAAATTTTTAAAAATGACATTTTTGTACGGTTTGTTTTAGAACAAAATGTTTATTTTTTTTAAAAAAAATAAAGCTTTAAAAAGTTGATATAACTATTTTATAACTTACAGTTATTTCTAATACATAATTTTAGTGATATTATTAATATTATTTTATAATTAATAAATTTTGTTATATTAATTTTTTATTTATTGAACCCGTGTAACACACGGGTTACTATAGCTAGTACCATTATAAAATAGTTAAAAGATTCTCCAAACCCAGAAAGTGTAAAGCCCTTAATGAGCGTCAAACACAATTTTTCGTATATTATTGAATCAATGGAGTTCTAAACACTAGTTAACCATTAAACTTGATTTAAAGAGAGCTTTAGTGCGTAAAATGTATTTATGTGTGACATTTTAACTAAGCAAGCACTACATATAGATGGTCGGAATTTAAGTTAAACAAGTTAAGGTATATGAAAAGAAATACCAAGTGAAATACATTGCACATTGCACACCTTCCAAATATTTTATTGGTAAAATTAGTACAAAATGATAACGTAGACGATGCTTATTAAATTGTATGAATAATAAAGTACTATATTATACGAGACATGTACGTCTCATTAAACAAATTCGGATTCAAAAGATCAATGGGTTATAATGATGAATTATTACGTTCAAAAACATAAAACTTAGTTTTCATTCTTTTAACGGTAAATGTACGACTCTGCTTCGGAGGATAAGTGTTATTTTAATCGGGTCCACTTATACGTGCAGGATCGGTTTGGGTCACTCAACGAATGGTTTTTCTCTCAAACTCACCTTGAACAACACTCAGGAAGAGTCTAATAAGAGTTGATCACAATATAACAAGTAACAATTGATAATAAACACAGCAGTTAAATTTTCAAGGTACTTTTATATATTGATTCTCAACTCAAAGGATTACAAAGACTCTTACAAGCTCAAGCTCACTTGTTCAATCTATCACTCTATCTGTCTAATGAGTTACAATAAGAATACATATATAATACTACCTACAGCCGGATATACTTTGATACCAGCTGGAAACCTCTAACCAAACATCTATACTACAATACTATAGGTTAAGGTATCTCAGACATTTTATCTAAGATTTGGTAGTCAGGACATGTCCCTGACTTACTTTTTGTCACCAACTAAAGTTGGTAACATTTACTATCATAAAAATGTGAACAGTAGAATAAAGTATGGTTAACAACATGGTTCTTTAGGAAGAAGCCATGCTGTATCAGACGTCTGCAACGGTTTGTCAGAGACCATACTTATGTCTACTGGACATAGCAATGTCTTCCGAAGGATAAATTTCTTCGGAAGAATAACTTCTTCCAAAGCCACTTATACTTCGGAAGACTCCTTCTTCCGAGGCTTGGAGTCTTCTTTGTCTTCGGAAGTAGACTTTGTCTTCAGCTCTTTTCTTCAAACTTTGTCTTCGGAAGTGTTATTCAGACTTTGTCTTCGGAAGTGTTCTTCAGACTTTGTCTTCAGTTCTTTCCTTCAGACTTTGTTTTCAGAAGATAGTCTTCAGCTGTTAACTTCAGCTGTTGCCTTCAGCTGTTGTCTTCAGACTTCGGAAGATCTCATACTTAGCTTCGAAAGCCTTTGTATGTAGCACCAAAATTTACTATGTGAAACGGTTTTGGTTGCACCAGCCTTATAATGATCCAACAATACGTTTTTCAGCCGGGACCATATCCCAACCCTCTCAGAAGGAAAGTCATTGCTGAGAATACTCACTGTCTCCACTCTAAGTATTTTTTTACTTAGAGTGAGACTTGAACCCATGACCTCCAATTTATTTACATGTCATGGGTACCTCAACTTAACCAGTTGGGTTAAGGATCATTGATAAAAGAATCTAGGGTTGTATATAAGATAATTACAATGTAAAGTCATTGATATTTCTTTTAAAAGAACTAGAAGAATGCTAGTTTTTCTTCGTGGGTCACGACACAAGAAAATTTGCGTCTAATGATATACCAAAAAGTTACACAAAAGCAAAAAGTAGTCGTAAAAAATTAGTATCATGATCGATGTTTAGTACCAAATTGATCATCTTTTAAGTGATTAAAGTTTCTAGTCTTATGACAGATATTATATTTTTAAATGTACGAGCAAAAGAAAGAATTATTGCAACTATATGTTGGATAACAAGTGTAACTAAAACCTAGATATCTAGTAACACTAATTAATACATCTATGATCATGATATTTTTCTTGTAGTACGTGAGTATACCATAAATATCCACTTTTTCGTCAATTTCGGATTTTTAGTACCTAAGAAGGAACGGAGTGGGCTAGGGACAACACAACAGCAAGATGATTTGAAACGATAGTACCGGCGCATAAACACGACCCTCCACCTCCAGCGGCCACAAAATGCTAAAATCTGTGTGACTACAGTGCCGAAAAAAGCCAACGACAACAAAGAATTAGGACTAGCTAGAACAATAACAAGAAGCAGGACAAGCAATGAGTGTCGAGCGGCAACTCACTCATTCATTGAGGACGGCAGCTGCAAGTGAGATGGCTACAATACCACCTCTCTCTTTGACATGACTCTGTCCTCTTTCATACTTATATCAATAGGAAAGACGGTTTAGTTTGTTAAAACATTACATACAACTAATTAATACTTTCGATCATGACCAAACACCTTGTTAATCATGTTGTATGCAACAATATAAAAGGTTTGTGATAACAAATTTTCTACAATAAAAACACAATATTAGGGTTTAGCTTTGTATGTTTGTTAACTAATATGTGTAAAACAACTAATGTTTTTTAAATAATGATTTCGACCTGTTCATAAAAGAAGGTTGACAAGGGTATCCCTCGATCACTTAATTAGGTTGTCTTATTGACAAACTTGAAGAAAATACATTACATCTTTTTTATCTTTTGTCCTTTTTTTATACACTTTTTATTTTTTTTAAATGGTACTCAAATTCTTGAATATGTGTACCTGCACCCTGAAAAGTAAAGAAGATGTTTTGAAAACAAAGTGTAAATATCAAAAGAATAACACTAGGGATCTCATGGTTCTAACTCAAAACCATATTGTATAAAAATGACCATTAAATAGTTAAATCTTAAGCTAAATGAACCATTATCTAGTCTTTAATTATTGAATAGGCAAGAAAGAGATAAATATCACCATACAGACAGATCAAAGAGACATTAGTCTATGTGTACTGGGACGTGAATGGGTTGAGATTAACCACCTCCTCAATGTGATTGTGTGATAGAATTTGGGGAAGAAGGTGAAGCCTTTCATGGGTGTGAGCGTATTTTTTTATAAATTTTTTTAATTTATATTTTTCAAGCAATCATAATAATACACATCATCAAATCTGGTAATTACAAACTCAATCGTTACTACATATTACACCACTTTTTTACTATCATGCATTGTTGGTGTGACTAACCTCGTAACAATACTCTTTATCACTATCACCTCATCACTATGAATATTTTTAGATAATAAAATTTAAATCATCCATTACCATATGATTAAAAGGACGGGAGAATTATGCCTATTTTAGGTTTTCAATAATTTCCAGTTACCTTATAGACGTATAAGTTTAACATTAACCATTTATCATTTAAGCGTAACGTAAAGAGAAAAACGATCTCGACAAGTGATATATACAATAAAAAAAATCAATAATTGCAGAGACACTATCCTTTTAAATATCAACAATTAAATCTTAACTAATGCTTTTTAACGAGTAATATAATAATGTTTAGAGCAGTCACTGTAGATTTTTTTGTTCATATCCTTATAATTAATTACAAATTATCATTTTTTAAGTTTATCTTTTATTTTATTTTTAAATATCACATCCTGATACTCATATCTATAGCATCTTAATTAATAATACTTTGTTATTTTTTTAATATATTTTCTTTTTCTTCCAATCACAAGCATTCACAAGTTATTTAAAAATTTATAAGAAATTAATAGTAACCCCTCAAATGTAAAAGATCATTATATTTTCTCTTATAAATTTAAGGGATGGAGATGAAGATGGGACATTTGTTTTGGGACTAAAATTAAATATTTTTTATATTTTTCTTATAAAATAGAGATTTGAGAAGCTATAAGAGAGCTGATGTAGATGCTCTTTAAGTATATGTAGTTTTGTTCACCCTCATAGTCATGTTATACAAAATGACGTCGTTCTAGAAAAATATCATACTCTTTCATATTAAAAATATTACCGAGATAGGCTATACATACCATCTTCCCTACTTGTCATACGCACTCTTAAAAAAATCAGTTTTAAATTAGAAAGGAAATATAAAACAAACAAACAAACATATCCAGTGTATCCCGTTTAATAGCAGGGTCTGGGAGGGGTAGATGGTGACAAGTCTTTCCTCTATCTTGGGAGATAGAGAGACCGCTTCCAAAGAGACTCCCGACTCGGTAGAAAGGAAATATATAGACAGTTTATAAAAGAAAAGGAAACTAGAAAGGAAAAAAGGAAATTAAAGAATGAAAAATATAAGTCAAAAGTCAAAGTTTTGAACATGGAAGGTTGAGTGGTCTTCTACTTTGACCAAACAAACATTAAATACCATATATATTCCAACCCACAAATTTTCATATAATTTTCTTATACTTGCAGTCATTTAGAGTCGTATTTATATATAACGTTTGTTCTATGATTTTGCGTATCATAAACTCCGTAGGTATAATGAAAAATTAATTTATCAAATAACTTAGTATTTACTATTATAATTCATAAGATAAATATACAAAGTAAAACGTGTCACAATTCGTATTTTCTAATGATAACTATGATATATTAGGGTATGAGTGTAGAACATATAACACAAATAAAACCTTTTGTACAAGCTTTCTTAAGAGAATTTTATATAATTTTAAACTATTTTATAGAAAGTTATAGTTTAATACTATAAATATACCATAATTTTTAAATGAAATGCTATTCATGTAATTTTAATCTATCTTCAAATTAAAACCAAAAAGTTCTATAATAGAGCATGTTTTTTACATTATATGTGAGTATATAAAATTTAACTTAGGAAGGGATAATAGGTAAAAGCCTTTATTTTTAAGAACATTACCTCTGTGTATATGTATTTTGATTTTCATAATTAAGCATTTTAAACGGAATCATACATTGAAGTTTTGATATCTTCAAGTCATATTGTAAAAATATAAATGTAAGTATTTTAGCTATTATTAAAAAGAAGTTCCAATATAGAGGTATAATTTTTTAAAGATTTATTATGTAAAAAGAAGAGTAAACTGATTGCATATTTTAATGTTTTATCAACTAAAAAAGGATACACAAAAAATAACTAGCATCAATTTAAAAAAAAATTAACCACCAAAGAAACGTATATTATAACATTTTCTTTTTGTTAGGCTATATATGTAATGAGGGTCCGTGTGTGTGTGTGGGGGGGAGAGGGGGGGGGGGGGGGGGGGGGGTTCAGGAGTGTCATATGAGCAGATCACATGATGAAATACATTCCCTTGGGGTGTGAGAGGGCTTCTCATGAACATGCTCACGATGTGAGATCTCACATGTTTTTTTAAACGTGACGGGTGAAATCACTCATATAATTGTGACGTGTATGTGACATCACTTATGCTTACACACATTAAATCATCACACATGAACGTTCCTTGCAATGAACTATATTACAAATGTGACTGTAAATTCCAAAAGCTTTAATTACACTTTTGACTATTGCGTTTAATTTCTAAATGACATTTAATGATAATAAATATAATCAAAATCTACAAGCTTATTGTCAAAGAAGATAAATGTTGATAGAGTTGACATGTATCAACAAGAAAAAAAGTCAGATAAATGTTGATAGAGTTGACATGTATCAACAAGAAAAAAAGTCAATTAAGTAATTCAATATGATATGATGTTAGTTTTAGATTAATATATCTTTTTAATAGCAATAACTAGAATCTCATATGATAAAATCATTAAAATCTATACCCTATGGGACTAGAACTTATAACTACACAACTTACCACTAAAATGTACTCATCTTAAGCATTTCAAGGCATCCATCTTCATCAACAATGCTATTCAAGTTACCTTTGGATGACGAACACACAAAAGGGACTCTATATATAATCAACTTGTAAAATAACCAACTAAAACTGAACATACATGTTTGTCTCCAAGTTTGGATTCAACCTCTCCTTGTGTGATACGTTTTCATTGGGGTGAGGATATCATCCAGTTAGAAGAATTATTCCTTCTTATAATTTGTGTTACATGTTCATAGAGGTAAGGGTATGTTTAAATAAAGTTAAAATGAATGAGATGTTGATGCTTCAAAATGATGATTTTGATAAGAAACTAGAAAGGAGGAGATGGTTAACACGTCATCCATTCGTCCCACATATATGGGTGAATAAACTTTGGAGTGATAAATAATTTGGAGCGTTCTTAGCTAGGATATCACTTCTTTAGCAACAAGGGATAAGTGAGGAGCCAAAAAGGTGTGAACCACCCTTACGAGTACGTACGTGTTGAGATTGTGACCATGAATGATGAGACAAACTTGGTATTTTGATGATGTCATCAGTAATAACTGAGTTAACCCCATCAACAGAAACTAGAGGCGAGATGGTAGCAACAATTGACATCAACAGTAATGTTGTTACTTATAGTTTGGGATCGTTTTCCTAATGATTAGTTGGTATGATGTGTAGAAATAATTTTTGGTTACTGGTTCGATGTGTAAAAATAATTCTTGGTTGTTGTTGATAGCAATTACTATGATGGCTCAGTCAATATATGAACCATTGTAACAATTGTCATGAAATGAAATGGCCATTCCTGTTAGACTCCATAATTCCATACTAATGCACTTGATTTTGTTTATTAACAATACTAAATGTAAATGTGCATGATTCAAATTATTTTTGAGAAGACGCACACATGAAAACTAAGAGATTGGAGCAACTCATATGTCTAAAACACCTTGATACTATAGGTTACAAGCTCCGTTACTGTCCTAACTGCTTGAATGGAAGTTCCAACAACATCTTGATACCATAGGCTACAAGCTTTTTGGTAAAAATAAAAAATTAATTAGCGATACAATTCACACATACGAACTAGTCATCGTTAAAGATATACAAATGTTAAACAAAATAATATTGAAACTTTTCTTAAGAATATTCACTAAAACTTGTGTCACGTATTAATGTACCTAGGAAAGAAAACATAGTTTGAGATGAAAAGGACATGATGCAAGAGGAATTCCAAACCATGGAAAAACGGCAACACTTGATCATTTGTGGTCAACATGACACGAGCACATGATCACGTGATGTGAACTTTCACTTCATGGCCAATCTTTCTTGACTTGTATATAAAGTCAAGTGACGTGAATTGTATTCGTCTATGTTAGCCACATACCATAATTTGATATTCTATATTCATTTGTATTATTTAAGAGTATAAATATCTAAATAAAACATTTTATTATGAAGGAATAAATTGTGTACAAACGTTCTCTCTTACTCAAAATATATAGATTTGATACATGAGTAACAAAAAAAATACATAAAAATATGTCTCGTCCAATCAATGTTTGATACAAATACAAAGCCTTGTTCACGTCCTATTGGGACTGCATTGATTTTGTTATCGGTGTCCAAAGATGAATCGTCCCTGATACATGATCTTGAGTTAAGCAAAACTAAGACAACCCTTCCCCATCGTCTTGGATCCGTTTGATGATAACAGATGTGTGTCGGGATTGTAAAAGGGCTCGTGAAATTAAAAAAGTGGATGATAAACATAAACTCGATAAACAAGTAAAGGTCCTTCTCTATCAATTTTATCAAAACGTTACCCACCTTATCTTCATAACCACCTCTCTCTCTCCATTCATCATCTTCACATACCTACAAATTGAAACCTTAATAAAGTGAAGCGTATATTGAACGCACATATTACCACTAACGTACTGAACAATAATCGAATAAAAAGATCCTATTTGACAATAAAAAATGAAGTGGTACTAATTGCACAAGTTTTTATAAGTTTTAAAGATACGTTTGCGTCAGTATAATAATTGATTTGAAATATTTTCTTTTTCTTGTATAATTCTTTACATGATTTATAAAATTTCAAATATTAAGTTGTGACATACTCTTTTTTACTCCTACGCATGAGTGTAAATATTGTTTTAAATCGAGTTGTTCGTTATAATGTACAAGTTATCAATAAACAAACATACAATTCATAAAAATTGTTTAAGCTTTTCTCTTTCATAAATTTTCTTTTCTTTTCTCTTATAACGTTTAAATATGATATAAATTCAAAAAATATATTTTCAATAATTTACGCTTCAACGTAAAAAAATTTCATGGTGTGAATAATAACATGCAGATCACTATAATCGACTTTTCATAAATTTTAACACCCCAATCGCCGTGCATGGGTTTCACCATAGAGCTAAGCATTTAATCGCAATGTATAGGTTTTCAATGCACGTTCACGTCAATGCTGACGTAAGCCTAATAATTTTTACAAAAAAAAAAACAATTCTTTTTTCGTTACTTTTTTAACGGACCACAACGTGTAAGATTGTTTTTATCTGATCTTACTACTAAACTACACTAATTTCTAATCTACATCATCTAAGGATTGGAACTTAGTCATCTCTACAGAGTCGTTGACTTTTACCAACGCTCTACCAAACCAAATGACAAAGACATGTTGACTGTTTTATATTTTTTATTTTTGTTTTTATTTAAGTTTAAATTTGTATTTAATAACTTTGAAATTATAAGACTTCTATATAATTCTAGACTGTTGCTAGGATATGTTTAACAACTCAATTTCTAATTACCTAATATGAATTTAGCAACTGATGAACAGTTGCCATGAACAGTACTATTCATCACTACTATAACCCACCTGACTTCCTTCACTTCATCACATTTCAACCACCGTCTTCAACCACCTCTCTCCGCCGCTGCTTCTCCGCCTCCGATCTCCCATCGCCGGTGGCGGTGGCGGACCCCGGTTCTCCAACCTAAGATGCTCCGCCGCCTACACCACCGCAACCGCCACCGTCTTCCGACCACCACCACCAAAATCCCCAAACCCTAAACCACCACCATAGTATCTACTTCTCCGACATCGTCATCGTCTTCTTCATGTGCATCTTCTTACGCTTCCATGGGGGTGGATCCTTTCTTGATTGAGGCTCTTCAGAACCCTCGTCATCGTCTCACCAGTTAGTTCCTTTTTATTATTTTTCAATTCACCCTAAATTCTATATTATATATGCACTGATTCGTCGATCTATTGGTTCATTTATTATGGGGCGTATTAGATTGGTGTGATTTGGGGTTTTATTGTGTCCTCCTCGATTTTGATTTTAGGGTTAGCAGAGTTATTATTGTCTCATAAGCTCTAGATCTGATTTATTAGAGAATCAACATGGTCTTGAATAACTAATAACCAGTGATATAACGCAAGATGCTGTGTTCAATTTAAACCACCATTGAACTCAAGATTATTTAACGAATGCTGTAAGCATCAAACCACATCAAGGGGTGTTTTAGATTACTTATTATAACTGCTTAATTATCTCAAACTAACTTTTCATTAAGATTATTATATTCACAAACAAATGATAATTATATAAGCAGTTTGGACCTAGAATAAACAATCCTGAACATCTTTAACTCAAGGCAGCATGTTGCTGTAATTGTCTTATGTTAAGAGTGATCTGTTTTAATGTTATGAATGCATGGTATTTGGGGATTGTAATAGATTATCTAAATGCAGTTGTAATTTTGTTCTTACATGTTAAGAGTGATTTGCTTAAATGTTACAATATGATTCAACACTTTATAATAATTCCTATGTTATGAGTGTATGGAACTTGGGAATTGTAATAACACTATATAAGAATTATTATAAATAGAGGGAATATAGTAAGGTACTATAAAAGGCTGCATTGCTACAATATGATTCAACACCAAATATATTGAAGTCTCTAACCGGATTTGGTCTTTTTTGATAAGTGCTCTGAATGGACTGCTTGAATTACAAGTTACCATTTTACTTTTTGTATAGATCAAGCATTTGCCATTGAAATTACATTTTAATCATAGAGTTGCTATTATAACTGTTGAAACCCTCATAGTGGAGGGGAAGAGGAGTAGAGGAAGACCCAAACTGACTTGGGATGAGGTGATTAGACATGATTTGCTATATTTGCTAGATTTGCACCTTTTTAAGGACGTGGTCGAAGATAGGAGTTTTTGGAGATTTCGGATTAAGGGCTAAGGCTATGGACTATTTATAGTTCTAAAAGTGGGGAAGCACATGATGTAACTATTCGATGTGTCTGCATGCTATAATTATGTTTAAAAGACTTTATAAGACTTGATATATTCAATGAGTTTATATGGTTAGCCCTTTTCTAAAGCCACATTCTTTTATTGTGTTTATGGTTTATATAAAAGCAAGGTTTATGAGGTCAACATACATACATTGATACACATTCGAGACTGAAAATTTGTTTACAAAAGAACTAAATGATATTATGGGTTAATTTACAGTCTGAGGCTGTGAGGCTGTGGTTACATGATGGTCGTGTTGCAGGCAAGCAGAAAACCAAGGTAACATTTTTCATCATGATTCACCATACAGGTTTAGGTCATGTTTTAACTGTGTTTGATTAATGTTTATTAAAAGTGGACAGTGACGTTGAGTTGGTATTACAAATCTCCTCTTTAGCCGGACAACCACATTGTGTACCAAAAACTTTTCAACTTGAACAACATGGTATAGTATGCTTATGCATTTTATGTTCTTTTGATTGGATATGGTTTTAATTCTATAAACTAACAAAATGCTTTTGATATCTATCTTCACCCGATTAGGCTTGAGGTGAGATCAGAAGTAAAAGTCGTTCTATTATCCGTTAAAAATTCGAATATTTTCATTTTGTCGATTATATATTGATATAGGTAATACATGTATTATTTTTGGTTCCTTTTCTTTCTTTTCTAAGATCATTTATGTTTTAGATTAGCTTTTGCTTTTCCAAAACAAATAGTTTATTTTTATACATTTTTATAAGTCGTGAGACCTTTTCGGGTAGTAATCAAATATGTAGTGAAATCACTTACAGCGTGCTTCACTTTTGTTTCTGTGAAAGCATGTGGTTTTGAAGGTCTATTATGTGTGCATTAAATTATGTTTTTTTACCAGATGTGTTGGCAACCTGGCATATGTGTTGTATATAAATTTATATTGTTGTGAAGACTGGTTTTGTGTGTGTGGTTGTGTGCTTGCCGGGCGTGTTGCCGTTTGTGTAATTTGCATCAACACTATACGTGCAGGTTGGATAACAAAAAAAACCATCCCGTCAACATTTCGCGCAACGCGCGATAAGGAATTCAACTAGTTAGATTTATAACAAACCTAGATTAAAATAACATATTGTCAATGATGGACCCAAGTTTTTTTCCCATGAGGGTTAGTTTTTTAATGCTTAAATATATATCACTTGACGTCTGAATTTTAGATTCAGGTACATAAATAATAATAACTTTTTATTGTAATTGTTATAAAGCTGAAAATTACAATGAAGTTTTTAAGGTAATCATAACCATGAAAAGATAATGCACGACCGAGTAATCGTTTTGGAAAGAAGTTAATCGAATTTAATACCCATCCTTTTGTATTTCACTTTATTTTCCATTTAGGTTCGATGAAAGATAGGTTTGTAAGTTACATATAAAAATATAAAAACTGCGGGGTTGGTTGACTCTGCGCTTATATACTAGATCCACCCATAATGCCATTGGCTTTTGTAAAACACAATCCATTAAAAACTATAAAACATAATACTGGAAGAGTGTAATTAGGGTGACAAGCGACACGAATGAGGTGAGAGACGGTACCACACAAGAACTGTCACACCCCGACCGACGGCGGAATCATCGGAGCGATCGAGGATATGATTGATTGTTCATAACACATGATTGTCTAATAGTGGAAATAATATTAAAATCAGATTACAACATAGCATGAATTTAACATGAGCAAATACAACAATTAAAGTCACAAATAGTATTTGTCTTTTGTTTTGACTAAGTCCGGGTCTTATATGAGCATGTAGAAGTCCACTAACTTACTTAACTTGAAATCATGTGAGAAAATAAAGTCAGCTAACGAGTTAGCTGGTGAGTAATCACAGTTTTGAATATACATATAGACTGATTGATTGATTGAGAATAATCCAATTCACAAGGTAACGTTAAGACTTATATTGCAATAGTAAAGCATATAGATAAACCGACATAATATAAACCCCTTGACTTGACACTTGCATATAATAGACTTGCACACAAACACCGTAGATTGACTCTTGCCTCTGGCACAATCACCACTCGACTATTCATATGGGGTGGGTTATCCAAACCAGTAGATCTACCATTGATACCAGGATTGATTGATTGAATTAGGGTTTTACTGTCGTCCAGTTTATCATAGTATGTTCACATAGTTGCAACTAATAACATAACCTGTCTTGAATTGAATTTAGAATGAAATAACAATAGAATATCATGATTGAATATATTGTATCACATGATTTCTCCCAAATAAGAAATGATATAAAAAATAGGATATGCATACTCACTTGATTGATGAGATTAGAATTTGGACGTGATAGATTAAACACCAACGATTTCCTTATGATTAACCTAAGGAACGGTGTCTCGAGTTAGAATAATAATAATATGAGAATTGGGAATGTATTAGGGTTTCCATTTGGTTTTTAAATTGTAGTTTAAATTAAATAATTTATTTAGTTGAAATGTCTTGAAATAAATAAAATGAATTTGAAAGTGATTATGTTTTAAATTTAATAAATGTATTATTACGCGTAACTGTTTGATTTATTGTTAAAATGTGGGAAACAAATAACTAATTTTATTAATTAGTTATATGATAATTAATTAACATTATTTAATTATTTAAGTGACTTAAAGAAATGTAAATGATTTGGAACAATTTAGATATAAAACTTTTATATCTGATTGAGATAATCATGATTTAAACAATATTACATATATATTATTTGAACCAATAATTATTTAGTGATTTTTAACCGTTATTTACAGTCTAGTTTTATAAGAATTTAAACTAGATATGTTATGTATTTAAAACAATTCATAAAATAAATAAATAAATGTTAAGATAAATTTCAGAAAATAATTAGGTTGTTTTAAAAATTTTTATTGTTTGTAAAAATATTTTTATAATTTTTACAAATTTTTTCATAATTTTTAAAGGCTTAAAAATGCCAAAAAAAATATGTGAGGTGGCCCGGGGTCGAACCCGGGTCTCGGATGACAAAGGGCGCAGGAACCGGTGAACCAAGGCCTAAGCCGCGGTAAGGATCCGGTCCCAATTGTTTTAAACACAAACTCAGTAAAACCCCCAATTGCAATTCAAGCCCTAGTTCGGTCCCAGCCAAATTGAACACGAATTCGATTCTGAATGCGTCCGAAATCATGTGGCTTTTGTTTACCTTGTAAAAATGAGTGTGTGGGTGTGTGGAATTACTCGTATGATAACGAATCGGTGTTGAACCCAACAAGAATAGGTCGCGGTTAAGGTAATGATCGATGAATGGTTAAATGTTGATGAAACTCAAATTAAATTCGTAGGAATCTTCGTATAATGATCGAGATTAATAGCCCCTTATCAATTTCAAGTAAAACCGATCGAAGATGGGCTTTAATTCGAGTTGCAGGTCCGCGATCGAGAGGATGTTCGAGCGGGGTGTTTGGGTTTGTTTTGAATGAAATTGATGGTGGTAATCGATTAATGGTACATATATGAGTGTTTAGGTTTGATCAATTTGCTTATTTTCAGGATTTGGTGGTCGACAATGGCTAAAAACAGGCCGAGAAAGAGGGAAAGAGAAGACGGGTGAATGGGAGGCGGGGTTGGATGTCTTTCAAAGATATACACAAATGGTCCCTCGACTTTGTTTCTCATCAATTTGTGCTCAAAACTTGGTGTGTTAAGTTTCTAATTTGACATTTAGACTCCCTTGAACTTAATTAAGTTTTATCTTGTTAATTTTTATAACCTATTGTTATCTTATTTTTATTATTTTTATTTTTATATTATTATTATTATTATTATTATTATTATTATTATTATTATTATTATTATTATTATTATTTATTATCGAAAGCTTTATAATTGAAATCCCCATGATTGTATTATTAACAAATATTAACAGAAGTTAATATAAAAAAATACGGATGGTTACAGTCTCCCCTGCTTTAGGAAATTTCGTCCCGAAATTTGTTCACGAGGAGGCTGAAACGAAAAGATGAGGATACTTGGATTTCATTTGATCCTCACGTTCCCAGGTGAATTCTGGGCCACGTTTAGATTCCCAGCGGACTTTGACAATGGGTATCCGACTACGTTTGAGTTGTTTAACTTCCCGATCCATAATTTCCACAGGTTTCTCAATAAAGTGCATAGATTCATCAATCTGGACTTCGTCGAGTGGAATGTGGAGATTTTCATCGGCAAGACATTTCTTGAGATTGGATACATGGAACGTAGGATGAACATTGCTAAGCTCTTTGGGTAGTTCAAGCTTGTAAGCCACTTTCCCAATTCGCTTAAGCACTTTGAATGGACCCACGTAACGAGGTGCTAGGTTCCCTTTCTTCCCAAAGCGAATCACTCCCTTCCAAGGTGACACCTTAAGAAGTACGAGATCACCGACATTGTATTCCATGGGCTTACGTCTTTTATCTGCATAATGCTTTTGACGATTTCTAGCAGCGACCAAGTTATCACGGATCTTATGAATTTTGTCTGTTGTTTCTTGTATCAATTCCGGACCAGTAATATGTGTTTCACCAACTTCAGACCAATAGATGGGAGATCGACACTTTCGACCATACAAGGCCTCAAATGGTGCCATCTGGATGCTGGTATGGTAACTGTTGTTGTATAAAAATTCGATTAACGGTAGATGAGAATCCCAAGAGCCACTGAAGTCATTGACACACGCTCGAAGCATATCCTCAAGCGTCTGTATCGTTCTTTCAGTTTGACCATCGGTTTGGGGGTGATAGGCTGTGCTGAGATTTTGTTGAGTTCCCAAAGACGATTAAAGACTTTGCCAGAAATGGGAGATGAATCGACCATCACGATCGGAGATAATATTTAATGGTACACCGTGACGGTTGACTATTTCATTGATATAGATACGAGCCAATTTCTCAACTCGATAATCTTCAGGAATCGGTATAAAGTGTGCCTATTTAGTCAATCGATCTATGATAACCCAAATGCTATCATAACCGCTAGAGGTTCGAGGCAATTTGGTAATGAAGTCTATGGATATGTCTTCCCACTTCCACACGAGAATATCAGGTTGAACATGTAATCCAGAAGGACGTTGATATTCGGGCTTAACTTTTGAACAGGTGAGGCATTTGGACACATACAAAGCTATATCCTTTTTCATGCCGGGCCACCAATATTGGTCCCGAAGATTCATGAACATCTTATCTGCTCCCGGATGAATAGAATAACGAGCCTTATGAGCCTCATCCATGATAGTTGCTCGAAGATTATCGCGATTCGGAATCCAAAGTCGATCTAGAAAATACAGTAGTCCGTCCGACTTGGTTTCCAATTGCAGTTCAGCACCGCATGACATTTCCTCATACATGTTGCCCTCGGTGACTGATTCGTGTTGAGCTTCGAGTATACGGGTCAGAAGGTCGGTTTGAATGGTAACACTTTGAAGCATAATCTGGTCCTTACGACTTAATGCATCGGCTACGACATTCGCTTTTCCTGGGTGGTAGCAAATTTCACAATCGTAGTCATTAAGTAACTCAACCCATCGTCGTTGCCTCATGTTTAATTCTTTCTGATTGAAAATGTGCTGAAGACTCTTGTGATCAGTAAATACAACACACTTGGTGCCGTAAAGATAGTGCCTCCAGATTTTGAGTGCGAAAACCACATCTCCTAGTTCAAGATCATGGGTTGTGTAATTTTTCTCATGAATTTTGAGTTGTCTTGAGGCATAGGCTATGACTTTCCCTCGTTGCATGAGGACACAACCAAGACCTTGTTTGGAAGCATCGCAGTAGACGACAAAATCATCATTCCCATCAGGGAGGGTCAAGATTGGAGCATTACATAACTTTTGCTTAAGTGTTTGAAATGCTTTTTCTCAATTTGGTCCCCACTGAAAAGGTTTATCCTTGTGGGTCAAGGCAGTAAGAGGCACAGCGATTTTTGAGAAATTTGGGATGAAACGCCGATAGTATCCGGCCAAGCCAAGGAATGAACGGATCTCAGTGGGAGTTTTAGGTTCTACCGAAATTCTTTACCGCCTCAATCTTCGCAGGATCCACATGAATTCCTTTATCATTTACGATGTGACCAAGGAATTGTACCACTTTTAGCCAAAATTCGCACTTGGAAAACTTAGCATATAGTTTCTCTTCTTTCAGAAGCTCAAGAATCAAACGGAGATGATGCTCATGTTCGGATCTTGATTTTGAATAAATCAAAATGTCGTCGATGAAGACGATCACGAACTTGTCCAAGTATGGCTTACACACGCGGTTCATTAAATCCATGAACACAGCTGGTGCATTGGTCAAATGAAATGGCATAACCAGAATTTCGTAATGACCATATCTTGTACGGAAGGCTGTTTTGGGAATGTCGTCATCATGCACTCGTAGCTGATGATAACCAGAACGAAGGCCAATCTTGGAAAAGTATGAAGCTCCTTGAAGCTGGTCAAACAAGTCATCGATTCTTGGTAGAGGATACCGGTTCTTGACAGTAAGCTTGTTGAGCTCCCGATAATCGATACACATACGGAATGAGCGTTCTTTCTTCTTCACGAATAAGACTGGAGCTCTCTATGGTGATAAGCTCGGGCGAATGAATCCTTTATCTGATAACTCTTGGAGTTGGCTTGCAAGCTCTTGCATCTCAGATGGTGCAAGTCGATAAGGAGATTTTGCCACTGGAGTTGCACCAGGTACAAGGTCGATCCGGAATTCAACTTGACGAACGGGAGGAAGACCGGTTAAGTCTTCGGGAAAGACTTCGGGAAATTCTCGAATAACCAGAATGTCTTCAATCTTCCTAGGTTTCTTATCCGCTTTCACGATATGGGCTAAGAAAGCCACGTAATGCTTGCGGAGATACTTTTGGGCTTTGGTACAAGACATGAGTTTAAGCCTTTTGGAAGGCTTTTCCCCGTAAATATTTAACACCTTTTCGGGCGTAAGTGGGATTCGGATGATTTTCTCGAAACAAACAACTTCTGCATGGTTCTTAAATAACCAATACATGCCGATAATGACATCGAAATTTCCAAGTTGCATCGGTGTAAGGTCGAGAGAAAAATCATGTTCGCTAAGACTAAGGGTACAGTTTGGAATAATTGAATCGATTGTGATAGGTTTCCCGTCAGCTATTTCTACCGTAAACAGTTTGTCTAGCTTGGTTCGGGCACTAGCAAGCAAAGGTTCAAATTCTAATGATACAAAACTTTTATCGGCGCCGGTATCGAACAAGACTGAAGCATAATGATTATTGATTAGAAACATACCGTTCACCACATCGTAATTGGTTTGAGCTTGATGAGCGTTGATGTTAAATGCCCGACCTTGAGCTGCAGGGACCTCCTTGAGAAGCTTCGGGCATTGATTGCGAAAGTGGTTAGGATCCCCGCATTGGTAGCAAGTTCTTGCTTGCGTGATTGTCGGGGTATGCTGAACAGTCGGTGTGGTAACTGGAACCCTTGCAGTATTCTTGCACAAGTTAAATGTATGACCAAAACGACCACAGTTTGTGCATTGACGACATTGAACGTTAGCGGGATGGTGATACTTGCAGTGGTTACACTGCGGGAAGGGTCCAGCGTATGGCTTTTTCATCAGCGGTTGGTTGTTTACTGCTGGTTGACGAGTTCGAGGAACTTGATTAATTGGCACAGCGGGGTAATTACAGTGAAGTTTTGAGAATTAGCCTTCCTCTTCCTGTTCTTGGAAGGCTTGGGTTGGTCGGTTTTGACGGTTTCGTTAGGAAGTTTATCGGTATTCCTCTTCGACCCTTTTCTGGTTAAGGAACCAGCTTTCACATGATTATCGGTTAACTGCGCAGCCAGTCTAATAGCATCTTCTAGTGTCGAAGGATTCCTTCCTAACACCGTATCCTGAATCTGCATGGGCAGTCCACCAATGTATTTCTTGATGGCTCGGGAGGTAGGAGTAGCAAGGTGTGGTACCAGAAGGCTCAGTTCGTGAAATCGGTTAGTGTATGCAAGGTTCTCGCCACTGTCTTGGGTTAACTCCCAGAACTCAGCTTCCAGTTTTCGGACTTCGTTTCTTGGGCAGAACTCTTTAGTCATGAGTTCCTTAACTTTAGCCCATGTTAATGCTAGAGCAGTTTCGGTGCCACGAGTTCTTTTCTCTCCATTCCCCCAAGTAAGTGCGCGTTTCTGGAGAACACTTGTGGCATACCAGACTTTTAGATTTTCAGGGCATTCGCTGTTTAGAAAAGTGTTCTCGATGCTTTTGAACCACTGTAGTAATCCGGTAGCACCTTTGGTTCCACTGAACTTAGGAGGATTGCAAGAACTGAAATGCTTATAGGTACAAGTTTGGGGAAGGTTTGGGGCGGTTGGGTTTTGAACAGCATTGTTGCCTTGGTTCAAATGGGTAAGCAGAGTTGGGATGACCGCAGCAACTTCACGTGCTACAATAGCAGCAATCTTACGGCCAGAGTTTCCAGATCGTGAACGGATTCGACGAGAAGACATTCTGAAATATCATTAAGATATTTTATGAGAATTGGGTAATATGAGCTATACAGCATGAAAACTACAATTGGGAATTTGGCATAATAATAATGAGATGTTCCAAGTGTAATCGTTTGATTCGTAAATCAAAGCGAGTACATTGACTAACCAAGTATTAGGTCAACTACAACTTTATTGAAGACATGCGTACCTATAAGTAGATACTCATCCCGAAGGTTCCCAGGTAAGGTAGACAGATCCATCGGCTGATTTGGAATTATACGAATACCTTGCCTATACAGAACACCTCGAGATACAGGCATCCTACTCTTCCAGCATTACATGTTTCAAGTTGTAAGACACAGACTTTGATGAATTTGAAAACCACGAATAACTATTCAAAGCTCATTTTAAAAACCATTTGATTTAGGCACACAATGCCTTGAATATGATTTAAGATTTGTATGTGCATTGATAAGGTTCAAAGTATAAGAGGAATCATATAAGGCATCACATAATCAAGTATATAAAACACATAAAGTCCTATCTAAGCATATAACATACATGAGAGGACTCATGTGTAAAGGTACTTAGTTATAGTCTAGGTCATTCCATTTCTAATAACCTAATTCCCTATAACCATGGCTCTGATACCAATCTGTTACACCCCGACCGACGGCGGAATCATCGGAGTGGACGAGGGAATGATTGATTGTTCATAACACATGATTGTCTAATAGTGGAAATAATATTAAAATCAGATTACAACATAGCATGAAATTAACATGAGCAAATACAACAATTAAAGTCACAATTAGTATTTGTCTTTTGTTTTGACTAAGTCCGGGTCTTATATGAGCATGTAGAAGTCCACTAACTTGCTTAACCTGAAATCATGTGAGAAAATAAAGTCAGCTAACGAGTTAGCTGGTGAGTAATCACAGTTTTGAATATACATATAAATTGATTGATTGATTGAGAGTAATCCAATTCACAAGGTAACGTTAAGACTTATATTGCAATAGTAAAGCATATAGATAAACCGACACAATATAAAACCCTTGACTTGACACTTGCATATAATAGACTTGCACACAAATACCGTAGATTGACTCTTGCCTCTGGTACAATCACCACTCGACTATTCATATGGGGTGGGTTACCCAAACCAGTAGATCTACCATTGATACCAGGATTGATTGATTGAATTAGGGTTTTACTGTCGTCCAGTTTATCATAGTATATTCACATAGTTGCAAGTAATAACATAACCTGTTTTGAATTGAATTTAGAATGAAATAACAATAGAATATCATGATTGAATATATTGTATCACATGATTTCTCCCAAATAAGAAATGATATAAAAAGGGGATATGAATACTCACTTGATTGATGAGATTAGAATTGGATGTGATAGATTAAACACCAACGATTTCCTTATGATTAACCTAAGGAACGGTGTCTCGAGTTAGAATAATAATAATATGAGAATTGGGAATGTATTAGGGTTTCCATTTGGTTTTGAATTGTAGTTTAAATTAAATAATTTATTTAGTTGAAATGTCTTGAAATAAATAAAATGAATTTGAAAGTGATTATGTTTTAAATTTAATAAATGTATTATTACGCGTAACTGTTTGATTTATTGTTAAAATGTGAGAAAACAAATAACTAATTTTATTAATTAGTTATATGATAATTAATTAACATTATTTAATTATTTAAGTGACTTAAAGAAATGTAAATGATTTGGAACAATTTAGATGTAAAACTTTTATATCTGATTGAGATAATCATGATTTAAACAATATTACATAAATATTATTTGAACCAATAATTATTTAGTGATTTTTAACCGTTATTTACAGTCTAGTTTTATAAGAATTTAAACTAGATATGTTATGTATTTAAAACAATTCATAAAATAAATAAATAAATGTTAAGATAAATTTCAGAAAATAATTAGGTTGTTTTAAAAATTTTTAATGTTTGTAAAAACATTTTTATAATTTTTACAATTTTTTCATAATTTTTAAAGGCTTAAAATGCCAAAAAAAAATGTGTGAGGTGGCCCGGGTTGAACCCGGGACCTCTCGGATGACAAAGGGCGCAGGAACCGGTGAACCAAGGCCTAAGCCGCGGTAAGGATCCGGTCCCAATTGTTTTAAACACAAACTCAGTAAAACCCCCAATTGCAATTCAAGCCCTAGTTCTATCCCAGCCAAATTGAACACGAATTCGATTCTGAATGCGTCCGAAATCATGGGGCTTTTGTTTACCTTGTAAAAACGAGTGTGTGGGTGTGTGGAATTACTCGTATGATAACGAATCGGTGTTGAACCCAACAAGAATAGGTCGCGGTTAAGGTAATGATCGATGAATGGTTAAATGTTGATGAAACTCAAATTAAATTCGTAGGAATCTTCGTATAATGATCGAGATTAATAGCCCCTTATCAATTTCAAGTAAAATCGATCGAAGATGGGCTTTAATTCGAGTTGCAGTCCGCGATCGAGAGGATGTTCGAGCGGGGTGTTTGGGTTTGTTTTGAATGAAATTGATAGTGGTAATCGATTAGTGGTACATATATGAGTGTTTAGGTTTGATCAATTTGCTTATTTTTGGGATTTGGTGGTCGACAATGGCCAAAACAAGCCGAGAAAGAGGGAAAAGAGAAGACGGGTGAATGGGAGGTGGGGTTGGATGTCTTTCAAAGATATACACAAATGGTCCCTCAACTTTGTTTCTCATCAATTTGTGCTCAAAACTTGGTATGTTAAGTTTCTAGTTTGACATTTTGACTCCCTTGAACTTAATTAAGTTTTATCTTGTTAATTTTATAACCTATTGTTATCTTATTATTATTATTATTATTATTATTATTATTATTATTATTATTATTATTATTATTATTATTATTATTATTATTATTATTATTATTTATCGAAAGCTTTATAATTGAAATCTCTATAATTGTATTATTAACAATATTAACAGAAGTTAATATAAAAAATACGGATGGTTACAAGAACATCATCTACATACGCATTAGCATGGTTATGTGAGAGAGAAAAATAAAAGACGGCATTAAGCAACTGGTGAGGTGGTTATGATTGAGGAGGGATCTTTCGGCTTGACAACCCTGTACTAGTAATATTAACCTTTAAATTAAAATATTTTTAACATATACTATAAAGAATTTAAAAAGCAAAGTAGTCACGTAGTTGATAACCACAAAGGTGAAATAATATAAAAAATAAAAAATAAAAACCAGTCAATTTGGTCGTCGTCACAAACTTACAGATGCTTCCTCTCACCATCGTAGAACCTCCCTCACCCCCTCCTCAATCTTCAAAGTCTCCATCACTCTGAATATTATTCCACTATATATAACACTACTCTCTTCACTCCATTTCTCCACTCAACATACAACATTCAACAATTCAAAATTTCAAATCAATCAATAACAATTCAATTCACAAATTCACAAAACATCTATTTGATTCCTTCACTTAAGCTCACTCACTTCATCAATGGCGTCACCCGATGAATCTTTAGCCATAGACTTAATCCGTCAACACCTTCTCCTCGATGATCCATCGTTCCTTCAAACATACTCTGTTCTTTACGATGATCATTTTAATCAGACCCTTGATTCTGTTTTCAATTTCAACCCAATTTCATCTCCCAATTCATCCTCTGTTCTTTCCCATGATTCAGATTTCAATTTCAACCCGATTTTGTCCACTAATTCGTCTTTTAATTCATCCTCTGTTCTTTCCCACGATGATTTCAATCAAACCCATGATTCAGATTTCAATTTCAACCCGATTTCATCCACTAATTCGTCTTCTAACTCATCCTCTGTTTCTGATGAACAATTTGAATTCAATATAATGTCTGAAACAATGGTGGGATGTGGTGGTGGGTTTGACGAAAGAACTCCGTCTGAGAAGGTATTGACTCCGTTTTCTCCGGCGGTGGCGGAGGAACGGCGGCGTTACAGAGGGGTGAGGCTGCGGCCGTGGGGTAAATTCGCGGCGGAGATACGTGATCCGAACAAGAAGGGGACGAGGGTGTGGTTGGGGACGTTCGACACCGCCGTAGAGGCGGCGAAGGCGTACGACGCGGCGGCGTTTAGGCTTCGTGGGAGTAAAGCGATACTGAACTTCCCGTTGGAAGTCGGAAATTTGGATGTCACGGCGGCGACGACGGTGGTGGTGAGGGGTACCGGCCGGAAAAGGGTCGCCGGAGATGACGTGGCGGAGAGAGAACGTCGGAAGGAAGCGAAAGTTGAACCGGAGACGGTGGCTCCGCGGTGGTGCTGTTAACGCCGTCGTGTTGGACGGCGGTTGGGGTTGTGGTGATGGTGGTAACGATAACGGTGGTAACGATAACGGTGATGGGTTTTCGTCGGGTTGTATGTTCTTTAAAGTGGGTTTAACGGCGTTTACTAAATATAGAAAGTTCAAACGGTGATGTAGAGCCGTTAGTTTGTACTGTTAGTGTATTTAACAACCCCGTCTTATGTTTAAAGGAAAAAAACTAAGGTTGCGAGGTGTTTAATGTACATGTAGAGTATAGAAGCAGTTTGGAAGTATTATTTTATTTATTTATTTTGATAATAATAAAAGAGTTAGATTTATAAGAATATATTTTATCAAGTTATTTTCGAAGATAAATGTATCATAACATCTTTTTACAACGACTTCGAATTTACTTTGTTTAACTCTATGAATGTATCCTTTAGGATTTAAACCATTCATTGCATTGCATATATCAAAGCATTATACGACCAGGATGTCATTTTAAACATAATTATATATAGAATTTGAACTCGTAACCTTTAGTACGAAAAATAAAACCTTAATCTTTGATATGTTTATGCCTAAAATTTTATGTTTTAATTAGATAAGAGAAGGTTAGCTTGATGATTTTCAAGGTTTAAGTTACCAAATTTACTATAATATATACATAGAAGCTTGACAAGTTTAAACTGTTTAGTTTTATTTATAATCATGAACATATATGATTGCTTACATAATGTACAAACACTTCGATTCACGACCAGATTTATTTTAGTTGTTCTTGATGTCGTAAAATATTGAATGTTTGGTAAAGACATCTAATAATTCCAACCATACTATATGAACATTATTTTACAACGAATCATCAAGATAACAGATAATACAATAAAATTCTGTGTAAATTAAACAATAATGATAATGTATATATTATTATATTAAAAAATAACTAATTGTATAATAATAAAGACATCACGGGTTACTTATTATATGTGGTTGTTTTAGTCTAATAATAACTTGGTTGTGGGGAACTCACCTACTACGACAAATTTTATTATTTTTTTCCAACGTAATATTTAATATGTCACCTATTTACTAAAACACGTAATTATATGAGTAAACAATGACATAAAATCGTTAGTTTATGATTGTGTCTATTATTATAATATCCACACATTAAGAACGAAAAACATGTATAGAAATTCTAAAACAACATAAGTAAATTATAAACCATATCATGGCACGTGCTACTAAACAGTGTGAGGCAAATCTATCAAAACAAAAATCTTTGTATTTTATAATTTAAAGTTTCGAATAATCTATCTACATTCGGAATTTATATTATCTTTGAATTTTGTGTCTTTTAAAGTGACAAAATATTTATGAAAACAGTATACATTTTGTCTTCGTAACAAATAAAGTTATATTAGAAGCAATAAAAGTTCAATCATTATTATTTTCACACTAACTAGTTTACTTATATTTGTTTTTTTCCAATTACAACACATAATAGACTGTTGTAGTATTTGTATGACTCGTAGAATGCACATGTTTGATCATTAATTCCTTTTATATCAACTTAATAAATCCAATAATATAATCTTGGGTAATGAAGACCATCTCAAATGTAAAGACACTTGAATCTTCAGAAGCACATTTTCTTTCGTCTTCTTTCTCTATTACTATTTACTTATTGCCCGGGTATGTCCTTACAGGAGGATTTCTCACATTCTCTTTACTAACCACATCCTCTTTGTCGTCTCTCTATTTCATATCGCCACGTTTGATATGGTCTAATTAGTAGCCCATTATTGGGTGCGTACTTCACACATGTTTAGATTGAGTCACCTGCGTGTATTCTATAAAAGTCAGTTGAAAATAACTAGTCATATCTTATTTGTGTACATGACAACGTCAATATACATGGGACATGATTAATGGTTTTCATCACATTTGATGAAACCTCACCCTTATGTAAATGGTTAATAAGATAATAATAACTTAAGTTATCAACTAAAACGAATAACCCATAAAGAAAAGAAACCTTGAGTTGAAAATTATCTATTAATTTTGTGAAAAGCTACTATTTTCTAAAAGCAGGGGTAAGGCATTATAAAGTTACAGTAGGATAAAAGTAAGTAAAACTCATTATATCGATGATACGAGCAAGTGATTTGACACCCCGTATTTTCAGGTTAACGTCATTTTCACTATACAATCTCTCCACTTAATTTTGTTTATTATGAATCAAATTCACTTATTGAATGAAAAAGATTATTATTCATTTATTACAAGTAATTAACTCTAAATTAATTAAAATAAATTAATACCTCTTAATGCAATTCAAGTAAACCTCGGGGACTAAAACGCAAATTTCTAATATTTTTTATAATCTTAACCGTAACCAAATCCTCTTCTTTCTTTCTTCCATCGGTTACCTACATCTTGTAACCCTAAAGCCACCGAGAACCCCCTGCCGTCAAAGCTACCACCGTGCATGATCAACCTCATTCCGGCAGCCCCCCCGACGACCTCACCGCAGGTTAGCTCCATCGTTTGGCCCTCTTTTCGCTCAGCAAAGTTCCAACCGCAGCCACCTCTCAACGGTTCCATAATGTCATCGCACTTCCATCACGACGACAATATGGTCCCGGCGAATCATGTCTCGTCGATCGCAGCCCTCGTTTATAGATACGGTACGTCCATTGTTTTCGCGCGATCTGTTACGATTTCGGTTTCGGTTTTATTTGGTTCAACGGATGTACGGTGCGAAGGTTGTTTCCCTTATGATTGTCGACTGAGCGTATGGTGTTATTGTGTGTATGCTTGTTCATAGATCCTTGGCTATGGTGCGTATTATTCATATATACGCGGTTGTAAGTATAGGAATATTTGTGTGTGGTTTGACCGAAGGGGGGGTAAGCGCTTGGGTGTTGGTTGTGAATGTAGTATGCATAACAATGTATGCGCATGTATGTGTTTCTGCAATGTATGTCCAATGCATGTGTTACAATATGTATATGTTTGTAGGTGTACGGTGGCATGGTGGTATGCAATTTATTGTGTGTGTTTGTATGTATCTTGTACATGTGCAAGTGTGGACTTTTGGGAGGCATGGTAGGCGCATGTATGCAGGTATATAAAATGTGGAGCATAGGACATGATAGGTATATTATATATAACATATTGGGTGTGAAAGTAGGCTACATGCATGCCTTGTGTTTATGGTTTTAAGTTCATACGTATGTTTGCATGCATGCATGTGAGTTGGAATGCATGTTGTGCATTAATGTGCAGGTGCTTGTGTTTCTGTTTTAAATGTGGATTGTGTTGGCAGAATGCATGTATGCGTGTGTATGTTGAGGCACGTGATGGGTTTTAAACTGTAATGGTAGTGGTGTGTGTGGTATATATACTATAAAATAATATATGTGTATTATATCTATTATGTATATATATTGAGTGAGTAATATATTGTTATTTAATATATGTGGGTGGGTTACGTTGGGTCGTTACGTGTTCGTGATGGGTTTTATAAAAAGGTCATATAATTAAAGTGTATAAAATACACTTTTATGCATGATAGTTGGGTTTTATGTATTTGAAGTGATTACGTATTTCATTATGGTTACGTGGGTTGTGTTTGAGGGTGTTTGCTGTGAATGGGGAACAATCAATAGCCCGCACCGTAACCGAGTCGTGAAACGCGAAACCGTACGAACCATTATTAGTATTTAATATTTAATATTAATATGAAATAAATATGCATCCAGGTTGTTCAGAAACTTAATTGTTCGTGGTTACACTTATTGATTTTGCTGTGCTTTTAAGGTGAGTTCTCAGCCCCGCTTTTAACTGTTTTCTTGGGGTGAAAGAAACGTGTGAACAAATTTATTTTCGTTGATCAGTATTACTGTAATATCACTTGTTTACTAGTGTGATACCACTTAAGTCCTCATTCTCGAACCGTTAATGTATGTAGTATAGCGAGGTAATTCTGAGTAGATCTACTGGGTTTGACAAACCCCACCCGGGCTAGTCGCGCTAGCACAACGTTCGTCAAACGGGTGTTTAATTGACCTAATTGCTGTTGCTGTGACCTGGTATACCAGCCGAGGCGTTCATTTACATTGTCAGCTTCGGTTGCGAACTTCATACACTTAGTAACTGGTTAAGTAGACTAGCTATCTACTGATATTACTTTGTTTACTGTATCGGTTTACTTTATGTCCTATTTATCAAAACCTGTGAACTCACCAACCTTGTGTTGACACTTTAGCATGTTTCTTTCAGGTTCACAAGACGCGCACGATTAGGAGCATTCATTCATGCATTTATTATCTCACATGACTTATTTAACATTTTTCAGTAAATTTCATTTACTCGGTTTGCGCGTGTTGCGCCATTTGAATAATTACAATTTACTATGCTTCCGCAATTTCTGTTTTGTTTACATTAAAAATTTTAGTTTTTGGTAATATAAAACTCTAAAAATAAATTATGTTTTATAATTAACGTGTCGTTTGGTGTAACTAGTGGCTGAGATCCTGGAAGTCACACGCCTAACGGTAATACCCCGTTTGTGAAAATTGAGGGTGTGACAGATTGGTATCAGAGCCATTGGTTATAGCAAACTAAATTGACATTGCATCTCATTTGCATTGCATTTAGACTATAGCCGTTGCCTTAGTTACACGCATATAACACGTTTAGTTTTGTTAGTTGGCTTTGTTTGCATGCCTTGTTGATTTTTGCTTGCTTGAGAACTGTTTGCTTTGGCGTATTCCTGTGAGTGTTCGTCTACAGGGATGGTGTCTTCTTATGCTATGTTTAAGGGGAAGGGCCAGTTCGTCCTGATCCTCCGTTGTTACTACCTAGTCCTTAGTACGGTGACTCCGAGTTACTGTGAGTCACGAGGGGGTTAATCACGATTGATGATTTATCGTACCTTATACATTATACAAATCAAATTCGGATACGAAACCGTGGGTACCTTACTTGGAGCATATCTTACCTCTTGTTAAATGTTTTCCTCAACCGATTCTTTCGTACAACTTTGATTAATCGACCATCGATGTAATAACTACAACTTTAATACCTCTACCATTGATAAATCTCTGTACTTGACAAGGTATGTTAGCTCGGATAGGAGGAACCAGGGGGACCACGCAAAGCAAATTATCATTACGGGTGCACACGTAATTGTAATTTGTCGTGCATGAGAAGTCTGGCGAACTCTATCGAGTGATAATGGTCATAGTCAGTACAAATTTCATTTCTATACTTTGAGACATGAAAGTCTCGATTCTCATAAAAATTCACTATTGATATCGAACAATCCTTCATTTCTACTCGTATGAAAGTTCTTATCAACCTCTAGCCTTAATTAGATTCATATTATAGCATTAGTCCTAGTCTCTATGAGACGTTACCGTTTCTAGCATTTCAGTGATCGTGCATTACTATCCACCTATAGCGTGCCAGATCTTTAAAAGTTGCAATAGAGTGGTGATACTCTCTGCTATATGTAGTCCTTGTTCATTTGATCTTAATACTTAGAGTCTTGGTAATTTGAGCGTTCCAGCATTCACTTCATTTGATATCTATCATGTATAAGCGTACGTTAAATTTGTTTATCTCCCCAATGGAGGGATCCAATCGGATTTTTCTGGCTGACTACGTTTGGTGTGGGACCGAAAAGGGTAATTTAGCCATACCTTTAAGAACCATTGTGTAAACATCCAGGCCCATTTCAACTCAGCCAAAAGAAGCACTGAAAGGATGCTATGAGTACAGACAACTTGTGCATTTAAAGAGGAAACACGTTTCGGGCGCTTAAAGACGAACTCTGCAGCGCACCGATCCTAGCCTTACCAGAGGGAAGTGATGACTTTATTATTTATGGTGACGCGTCCATCCAGGGTTTGGGATGTGTACTGATGCAACGTGACAAAGTCATAGCTTATGCATCTAGACAACTCAAGGTGCATGAGAAGAACTACACAACGCATGATCTGAAACTGGGAGCTGTAGTGTTTACCTTGAAGATCTGGAGGCACTACTTATATGGAATCAAGTGCACAATCTATACAGATCATAGGAGTCTCCAGCACATATATGACCAGAAGGAACTGAATATGCGGCAACGACGGTGGTTAGAATTACTCAATGATTATGACTGTGCGATCAAGTACCATCCGGGTAAAGCTAATGTGGTAGCCGATGCCCTTAGTCGTAAGGAAACCCTAAAGCCTCGTCGGGTACGCGCATTGCAAATGACTATCCACTCTGACTTACCAGTACAAATCAAGGCTGCTCAATCTGAGGCCTTGAAGACGGAGAATCTGAAAACAGAATCCATGCGAGGCATGGAGAAACAGTTGGAGATTAAAGCTGATGGAATCCGTTATTTTATGGAACGGATCTGGGTACCACAGTACGGGAATTTGCGAGAGCTGGTAATGGATGAAGCTCATAAGTCACGTTACTCGATCCATCCAGGTTCAGACAAGATGTATCAGGACCTGAAGGAATTTTACTGGTGGCCGAAAATGAAAGCGGAGATAGCCATATACGTAAGCAGATGCCTAACTTGTTCCAAGGTTAAGGTAGAATCCAGAGACCATCCGGTTTACTTCAGCAACCAGAAATTCCAGTGTGAAAATGGGAGCAGATCTCAATGGACATTATCATGAAGTTACCTAGGACTCCAGCGGATGCGATACCATTTGGGTTATAGTAGATCGCTTAAGAAATCCGCGCACTTTCTAGCAATCTAAAAGTCCGATCGAATGAAGAAGCTGACATGTACCTATTTAAGGGAAATAGTCTCTCGGCATGGCGTGGTAATATCTATCATATCTGATCGCGACGCGCTATTCACTTCATAATTCTAGAAGTCACTGTAGAAGTCATTAGGCACTCGTCTGGACATGAGCACGGTTTATCATCCACAGACAGATGGTTAGACTGAATGCGCGATCCAAACCCTAGAAGATATGCTTAGGGCATGTGTTATTGACATTGGGAATAGTTGGGAAACCCATCTGCCTATGGATGAGTTCTCTTACAACAACAGTTATCACACGAGCATCAAAGCCGCACCGTTTGAAGCACTTAATGGCAGAAAGAGTAGATCACGTCTTTGTTGGACGAAGTCAGTAAAAGTCAGTTAACTGGTCCTAAACTTATTCATGAAACCACAGAGAAGATTGTTCAGATTCGTAATCGTATGGCGGCAGCTCGTGACTGTCAGAAGAGTTATGCCGACAAAAAAAAGGCCTTTGGAATTTCAAGTGGTGACAAGGTGTTGTTAAAGGTTTCACCTTGGAAGGGTGTAATACGCTTTGGAAAGCGTGGGAAGCTAAACCCTAGATACGTTGGACCATTTGAGATTGACAAAAGGATCGGTCCCAAGATTATCAGCTAGACATACCTGCGGAACTCGATGGCGTTCATAATATGTTCCATTTTTCAAACCTAAAGAAATGTCTAGCTGATGAATCACTTAACGTTCCATTAGAAGAATTACTTATCGTTCCATTAGAAAAATTGGAGATTGATGTACATCTTTATTTCATCGAGGAACCAATTGAGATTATTGATCGAGAAGTCAAAACCTTAAAGCATAGTAAGGTTCCTATTGTACGTGTTAGGTGGAATTCAAAGCGTGGACCAGAGTTTACTTGGGAACGTGAGGGTCAAATGAAGAAGAAAAATCCACAATTGTTCAAAGATCAGGTATCTATTTCTTAAGGTATCATGCTTAAGATAACTCTTCTTTAAATTCGAGACGAAATTACCTTTAACAAGGGGATGATGTAACAACTCTCGTGAAACTTTACATTTCTTTGTTTGTTCTATATCTCCTTGTTTGGGTTTGTTTCAGAGATTCAAGAAACACAACCCTAAGCAAACTTCTGAACTCACTTCTGCGTCGCGATTGAAATCTGGTACTCCTTTTTGAATCTGATGTTCTAATTTTCGGGACGAAAATTCCTTCAACAAGGGGATGATTTGACACCCCGTATTTTCAGGTTAACGTCATTTTCACTATACAATCTCTCCACTTAATTTTGTTTTATTATGAATCAAATTCACTTATGAATGAAAAGATTATTATTCATTTATTACAAGTAATTAACTCTAAATTAATTAAAATAAATTAATACCTCTTAATGCAATTCAAGTAAACCTCGGGGACTAAAACGCAAATTCTAATATTTTTTATAATCTTAACCGTAACCAAATCCTCTTCTTTCTTTCTTCCATCGGTTACCTACATCTTGTAACCCTAAAGCCACCGAGAACCCCCTGCCGTCAAAGCTACCACCGTGCATGATCAACCTCATTCCGGCAGCCCCCCCGACCTTCACCGCAGGTTAGCTCCATCGTTTGGCCCTCTTTTCGCTCAGCAAAGTTCCAACCGCAGCCACCTCTTCAACGGTTCCATAATGTCATCGCACTTCCATCACGACGACAATATGGTCCCGGCGAATCATGTCTCGTCGATCGCAGCCCTCGTTTATAGATACGGTACGTCCATGTTTTCGCGCGATCTGTTACGATTTCGGTTTCGGTTTTATTTGTTCAACGGATGTACGGTGCGAAGGTTGTTTCCCTTATGATTGTCGACTGAGCGTATGGTGTTATTGTGTGTATGCTTGTTCATAGATCCTGGCTATGGTGCGTATTATTCATATATACGCGGTTGTAAGTATAGGAATATTTGTGTGTGGTTTGACCGAAGGGGGGGTAAGCGCTTGGGTGTTGGTTGTGAATGTAGTATGCATAACAATGTATGCGCATGTATGTGTTTCTGCAATGTATGTCCAATGCATGTGTTACAATATGTATATGTTTGTAGGTGTACGGTGCATGGTGGTATGCAATTTATTGTGTGTGTTTGTATGTATCTTGTACATGTGCAAGTGTGGACTTTTGGGAGGCATGGTAGGCGCATGTATGCAGGTATATAAAATGTGGAGCATAGGACATGATAGGTATATTATATATAACATATTGGGTGTGAAAGTAGGCTACATGCATGCCTTGTGTTTATGGTTTTAAGTTCATACGTATGTTTGCATGCATGCATGTGAGTTGGAATGCATGTTGTGCATTAATGTGCAGGTGCTTGTGTTTCTGTTTTAAATGTGGATTGTGTTGGCAGAATGCATGTATGCGTGTGTATGTTGAGGCACGTGATGGGTTTTAAACTGTAATGGTAGTGTGTGTGTGTGGTATATATACTATAAAATAATATATGTGTATTATATCTGTTATGTATATATATTGAGTGAGTAATATATTGTTATTTAATATATGTGGGTGGGTTACGTTGGGTCGTTACGTGTTCGTGATGGGTTTTATAAAAAGGTCATATAATTAAAGTGTATAAAATACACTTTTATGCATGATAGTTGGGTTTTATGTATTTGAAGTGATTACGTATTTCATTATGGTTACGTGGGTTGTGTTTGAGGGTGTTTGCTTGTGAATGGGGAACAATCAATAGCCCGCACCGTAACCGAGTCGTGAAACGCGAAACCGTACGAACCATTATTAGTATTTAATATTTAATATTAATTATGAAATAAATATGCATCCAGGTTGTTCAGAAACTTAATTGTTCGTGATTACACTTATTGATTTTGCTGTGCTTTTAAGGTGAGTTCTCAGCCCCGCTTTTAACTGTTTCTTGGGGTGAAAGAAACGTGTGAACAAATTTTTTTCGTTGATCAGTATTACTGTAATATCACTTGTTTACTAGTGTGATACCACTTAAGTCCTCATTCTCGAACCGTTAATGTATGTAGTATAGCGAGGTAATTCTGAGTAGATCTACTGGGTTTGACAAACCCCACCCGGGCTAGTCGCGCTAGCACAACGTTCGTCAAACGGGTGTTTAATTGACCTAATTGCTGTTGCTGTGACCTGGTATACACAGCCGAGGCGTTCATTTACATTGTCAGCTTCGGTTGCGAACTTCATACACTTAGTAACTGGTTAAGTAGACTAGCTATCTACTGATATTACTTTGTTTACTGTATCGGTTTACTTTATGTTCTATTTATCAAAACCTGTGAACTCACCAACCTTGTGTTGACACTTAGCATGTTTCTTTCAGGTTCACAAGACGCGCACGATTAGGAGCATTCATTCATGCATTTATTATCTCACATGACTTATTTAACATTTTTCAGTAAATTTCATTTACTCGGTTTGCGCGTGTTGCGCCATTTGAATAATTACAATTTACTATGCTTCCGCAACTTCTGTTTTGTTTACATTAAAAATTTTAGTTTTTGGTAATATAAAACTCTAAAAATAAATTATGTTTTATAATTAACGTGTCGTTTGGTGTAACTAGTGGCTGAGATCCTGGAAGTCACACGCCTAACGGTAATACCCCGTTTGTGAAATTGAGGGTGTGACATATAAAAAATTATGTTGCTTAAGTTAATTAAATTAATTTCAATAATGTAATTAGTATTGTAATGACAACCTAACAATATGATTGATAATTATTCTTGTTAAAAGATATTAAAGCACAACCACTTTAACTATTGAATATGCAATTCAACCAATTTATTGGCGGAATTATTCAATCATTCTTTTTCAACATGAATTTATTATATCTCCTTAAGCCAAACTTTTTGTTCATGAAGTTAAAAATCCGAATCAATTATGACACATGCGCGAACCCAAACAAAAACTACTTGTTTCTTGTTAAGAACCTCTATCAAGATATTATAAATTATTCGTTTTAAAATAATTGGTGTTAAATCATTTGAATGAAAAAGGCATGCATACATATAATGCATTATATGGATATATTATTGGAGAAACAACTTGTAGCTCACTAACATGTAACAAACATGTTTGTAACTTAATTTTCAATTATCTCATGAGTATCACCATCATGATAAAACCTTCATACCACATCTCATTTATAGATTGTGACTGAACACTCAAGCTGGTTCTCTAACTAAAGTCTAAGAGCATGAATGAAATCAAGACATTGAATCATCACAATTGAAAGGAACAAAACAACTCACCGTTACAATATGAGCTGACATAAGTTAAATACGAGTTAAGCTGACATCCTCGGATTGAACATGAGTATGCGAGTCAAACACACAATATGATTGTTCTCCTCTTAGATTTTCAAATGAAACTAGATTTTATCAAACAAAACTTTGAAATTTGCTTCCTTTGTTTATGACTTGTTGTTTATAAGAGAAAGAATTAAAGTCTTCTTAAATTCGAAGTTCGAACCATATAGGTCAAGATTCATAACTATATATATATATATATATTGGTTAGGATCATTACAGAACCACTTTTTATTTTCAGAATATATATATATATATATATATATTATATATTATATATATATATATATATATATATATATATATATATATATATATATATATATATATATATATATATATATCATTAATAGTTTGCAATAATCTAAAGCAATAAAGTCAGACGAATTCATAAGTTTCAATTGTATATCTTGCATTCGTGTATGTAAGTTTTCAATTTTACATCTTAATGCATTCTTGTGTTTGTGATCGATCTATGCATTAAAATATATCAACAATGAAATAATGAATATATTATGAGTGTAAGAAATTATGACATACATGTTACAGCTCAAAATTCATACTATCTAGTGATACACTACCCATCTAGGGTTGTAAACAAATCGGATGAACACGAATGGGCATTGTTCGTGTTTGTTCATTAAAAAAATAACTTGTTCATGAACTGTTCACGAACGCTTACCAAACGAGATTTCTTGTTCTTGTTTGTTCATTAAGGAAATGGATCTGTTCACGAACTATTCACAAACATAAACGAACGCAAGCTAAGGCAACAATCACACACAATATACATAAACATTAATGAACACAAACAAAATTTTCTAAAACAAACAAATACAAACCAAAATATATGATTTTATAATTAAAATCACAACATTATGTAATATTCACAAAATATAAATAAGTACTTAATATAATTATCTCAAAAAGGGCGTATCTGGTGCTGCAAAGAGCTCCCGCGTTTTTGCAGGGTCCAGGGAGGGTCGTCCCATTTAAGGGAAGATGTACGCGGTCTTTCCCCCACATTTTGTGGGGAGGCCGTTTCCACGGATCGAACCTGAGACCTTCGGTCCCTTTTTGAGAACACAAACGAACGAACGTTAACGAACACATTGTCGAACGTTCACGAACATAAATGAACGAATGTCGCATCTGTTCATGTTCGTTCGTTTAACTAAACAAACGAATTTTTCTTGTTTGTATTCGCTCATTTATTAAACGAATAAACATAACAAACATCTCGTCGAACGTTTAACGAACTATTCACTGAACGTTCGGTTCATTTATAGCTCTATTACCACCAAATATCATAATAGTGTGACCAAAGTCTAAAATTCAAGTTCTCGTGCTAAACAGTATTAGTTATCAATCACCAAAACAGTACACAACACATGATTGTGTCGGTAGACATTTAAATAATGTAAAGATCACAATGAAATTTTCAGCGTTTTATAAAATGACAATAAGTAAAATAAAGGGCAAATGTGGGAAAAAAAAGAACAATCAATGCTTATTTTTGGATGGAAAATAGGAAAAGAGTTCACAACTTGAAAAGAATAGCTAGTGGAAAAAACTAAAAAAATAAAGTATCAAACTTTATAGTGATCTCTTTCGGGATCTATGTAAACTTTTTTAAAAGTTCTACATTTAAATAGGTTCAACTTGATTATCATACAACTACTGTCAGATTTAATTTGTTTATGAAATTGATCATATTCAGGTGGACCTGGTTTAATAAACGAGTTACGTCAACCAACCCGTAACCCGATTTTTGTGTTGTATACGTATCTTGTTTCAAGTTATCCTTGCTATTGTCACCTCTAATGGTAACTAACTGAAAAATCCAAAAAAAAAAAAAAAAAAAAAAAAAACAGGAAACATAGTGTCCTACAAGTTAGCAATCAAACCTCAATAGGGGAAAAGGGTACCATCAAGAGAAATTTTGAACACTCTTTTGCCCAAAGTTAGGTATGTCTTACTCGAACGGTGGCGAAGGGTCGAGCCGACTAATTTAATATCAGAAAAGACTCGTAGTATAATTTTCTCCTTAGAGATATGACGTGACACATCTTGAATGGTCCATGTCACCGTTGTACGTCTAGCCAGTTTAACGGTTAACCATCTTTAAACCAGTTTCAATGTAAGAGATTACAAACTGTTATCAGTGTTAAAGCCAAGATTCGTAGAAAGATAGCCATCAAGACCCGTAAGTGACACCCACTAAAAACAAATACATGTCGCCCCACATTGCTCAATTTCTTCTTTAACGATATTTGAATCCCACTTGCACCCATGAAACATGTAGGTCCGTTTTGTAATGCCAAGTGGGCGTGGTTTAACTGTTGTACCTAGAGCATGAAAGGTGGTACATGTAGCCAACTCCCCACTATGTGTTTGGGTGGGTGGGTGGGGAAGGAGGAACTTGTTTTTTTCTTTAACCGACAAACACACATTTGTAATCTTACACTTATTCTACTCCAATAATCATTACACTTGCACCCTGTTGTATTTGAATTCATGATCTTTTAATTGTTAAGTAATCGATAAAGGATTTTACAATTAAAGAAATTAATCTTAAAAAAAAAAAAGAAAAGAAGTAAATCGTTTTACCATCAAAATGCTTTTTGAAGACATCGGTTGCGACTTGTGATCTTGAAAGATGGATGACCACAAGACAGCTGCATTTGACAGGTATTGAAAACAGTTTATTGGATACATGTCTCTGTCCATTGTCGGATTGGACCCAGCCCAAGACTAATAAGCTTAATTAATTATTAAACAAAAGTCAGTTGCAACAAAGTTTGATGTCATAATCAAAATGGGTTGTTTTAGATTTGATTTGAATGATCAAAATACATAAAAGAACGGATAACAAGACCATTATCTGCATGGGAAATATTTCAGTGTAATTTTATATACACCATACTACTATGTTATAAAAGTGCTCCAATTAACGTGTACATGAAGCCGGGAAGCTGATGTGGATTGTAAAATAAGGTTATATATTTAAAGATGTAAATTTGTTAGGTAATAGGTTCGGGCTGAATCGATTAGCATCTTTAGTACGCCAACTTACGTTAAAAGTATTAATCATAGTTCAGACAGATCTAAAATCGCATAACCTAATCATTAAACATGACTTAATAACCTACTTATCTAATGTAAATATTATTTTTTTCTAACGTAGTAACGTGTTAGATGAGTTGAAAATATTAATTATCTTTCTGAATCCTAACAATTTAACAATTCAACCGGCTTGGTTAAGCAGTTTAATGTTTTAACCCAAATAGGACACATTTATATAGCTACATGTTTAAAAAAAGAGTAAATACACGTTTTGGTCCTGTGATTTGGTTAAAATTTTAGGATTTGGTCCTTAAAGTTTTAAAATTACAAATATAGTCTCTAATATTATAGTTATTTTCATCAATGGTCCCTACTTTGTTAGTTCAGTTAGTGATGTTAAATTTGTCAAAATAATTATTTTACTTGTAGGTATCATCAATGTAATTTCATTTATTATAATTTTTTATTATAAATATGTTTATTTTTTAATAGATAAATAAAAATATTTTAAAAAAGGTCTTCTTTTATATGTTTGGTTTATAAATTTTTAAACCAATATGCGGGTTTTTTTTAAACCTTTATAAAAATGTCTTCTTTTATAAAGACATTTAAAACTAAATTGCTTTTAAAAATGTTTAAAAACTAAGAATTTGTTTAAGAAAAGATGTCTTAAAAATGAGTGGTTTTAAGAAAAAAACTTTAGAAAACCAACCAATTTAAAAAAAATTAAAAAATAAAAAGTTTTAGAATGACGTATAAAAAACAAACGGTTTAGAAACCGAACATTTTGAAAAAAATGTTTTTAAAAAGTTTTTTATTTGTGTATTAAAAACGTATTTTATTAAATAATAATCTTATTGAAATTAATATTAAAAATAAAAAAATTGAAAAACAAAAATATAAAATTTTCTTAATAAAAATAATATTATAATTTAAAATATAAATAAATAGATGGATAATGTGAGTAAAATACTAATTGTTACAATATTTAACATTGTTAACTGTTGACTTACACACCTAGAGACCATATATGAAAGATAAAAAAATATTAGAAACTATATTCAAATATTTTAAACTTTAAAAATGAAGTTCAAAGTTTCAACGAACCATACATGTAATTTACTCTTAAAAAAAAGAGAGATAAATCATATACCTGTCTATAACACAGGATTCTAAACATTACAAGCAAGAAATCCAATTATTAAAGCCAAATATCAAACCCGAAAGATAATTTCACAGGTTATTTCAAGAAAGCAAACTCTCTCTTTTGAGACATAGTCTACATACATCCAGTCAAATCATTGACAACATATGTTTGAACGATTTGATCATGAGGATGCCAGTACACAACTATCGTGTTTTCATGAAGTCTAGGATGTTCTCGATCAAGCATCCAAGCAACAAGTCAATGCAATTCACAACTCGGGACACGCACTAGACAAGTTCATGACCGGATTCAACTAGACAGTAAAACCTTCAAATTCGAGACATTTTGTTTCCCTAAACGTGCGAACAACTAAACATCTCCTAGAAATAACAAACTAAAGAAAACAAGTGCCCAGATGTTCTTTTTGGTCTCAAGAAGCATCAAGATGCCCACAGGCGGATACACACGAACAAAAAGGGTTTAATGCAGCCAAGACAGTGTATGTCTTTCCACCCATTCCAGGTACCGCCTGATGCGTCGTGTTCAAGCCCCTGAAGATGTCACCGCTACTTTGAAGATCAATCTTTGTGATCCAAAAGCTTTACTTAGATATTTTTACACACTTGGGAGGCTTAACCTTCACAAAACCTTTCTTTTCTTCCCCAAGTATGAAAAAAAATATTCAATGGATGATGATGGGATTTTCTAAATGCAAAAATGATCAATCATATGTTGAATAACATCTACACCATCAGTGTGCAGGTAGTCATCTTTCACCTATACCCAAGTCAACATTAGTATCTATGGATGTGCATTTATGCAATGGTTGAGAACATAAATACCTGAATGGTTGAGAACATAAATACCTGAATAACACTATGAGCAGCAAAGCTCAGTTTACTGTTGTGAAAACTGACATCTACTTTTTCCCATGAAACACGAGATAGCCCGGTCACCAGTTCTTCTGCACACGTATAAATATGCATTAAAAGAAGAAGAGATCATAAGACAAATGATAACATTCCATGAAAATATTTATTAGTTAGAAGTTCAAATTAACCTTCCAAATCGTCGATAATGTCACCATCAGTCAAAACTTGCTTGTAATCATGTGCCTTGCAGCGTTCTTCATAAACAATATGAGGATATTTTTCATTTATAGAGTTCTCCCACTGTAGAAAAATGTGTTTTTAGAGTATGAAATGAGGGAAGATCATAACATTATTCAAGCTAAAGATGTACCTTTGGCAGTTCCATGTTACGCCTAATTGATGACGTTCTCCATCCAACTATATCTAATTATAATCTTAGGGAAAAAACAATATGCATGACGATATGAATTATTACATTATTTCAAAGAACTTAATGAAATAGAAAGGATACGGTCACAGCCAACATTTGAATATGCCACACGCCGATGAAAGGACCGCAGTGCTGACCTGCACGTTGATGGCAGTTTTGTTTTATTTCTGACAGGTAAATAAAAAGCATATGCTAAAAGGAGACCTGGTCAAAGGTCATCCAAGATGTTAATTTATAAAATCATTATACAAAGATTTAGATAGCTATCATAACAATATTGTTTTAGCATTCATACTTAATGCATTCACCATTTATAAAAAATCAAAAAGATGGGAAAAAAATGACCCGTTCTACCAATGATTCATACTAAATATTACCGGTTCTACCAAGAGCTAAATGATAAATTACTGTGATTCACAGGTCACACTGAACTTACATGAAATAACAATCACCATAATCTTGCAACATGCGTTTAAGCAGTGGAGGTTTCCTTCATCATTATCAGTAAGGAAAAGATGGCGGCCAGTTCTTCTAAATATCCAATGAATAACAAGACCAGCAGCTTTTTCAAAGGCAGACACACCAAAAAGAAATGGCACCTGAAAGGAGCATAAATAGCAAAATTAGAACCACTGAACAAGACAATTGAACTTATATAAGCTTTACATGATTTCTCCTTTACCTGTTTGTTGCCTCTTGAACCAAGATGAGGTGTTGCAACAGTCATAAAATTCATTGGCACCAAACCACCAATCGTGGCAGCTGATTCTTCAACTGATAAACCCTCCTTTGGGGGTCTATACAATCTCCCAACTGCATATCTTGCCACTAAACCTCCTACAGAATGTGCAACAAAAGAAATCTTGCGAAGATTTGGCTTCTGCGTAATAACTTCAAGAACCTGAAGTCAAACCAAAGTGCACGAATGATGGTCAGTCGACACTTTATGCAGTACACAAACACAATAATCAGCATGGTTTAGAAGCCGACCTCTTGTGCTAAACGCTCACCCATTACATCCACACCATCTAATGTTTGTGTAGCTGCATTCCTCTCACTTCCTACATTGCATAAGCAACAAATATATGAACATTCTTTTCTGGAGAAGATCAAACAAAGTGATACTGACTAAGAGACGATCCTTACGATGAACCAATACTCTATCTGGAATTGCTTTAACAAATTGCTCAGCAGCAAACTTCCAATCTGTAGAACTGTTAAAACAGTAGAAAATTGTTAGAAATCAACTAACACACTTGTTTACACAGCCTTCTACTCCAAACCAATTGGGCAATAGGCCAAAATGAACCTACAAACAAAATCATAAAATCATATCACAACAGATATTCCATTTCATTATTACAGATTCATCATTAGTGTGTGATCTCGATCAAGCTGTCATACATTGAATGACTTAAACCTTAATCTGAGCAATGCCATATCAAGTATAATCTAAATCTAACAGTTCTTTAATTTTACTGTCAGATTTATCGCCTTTGCTCTGTTTACAATATTATTAAGATTTAATCATGTTTCATTTAATCGATCATCATAAAAGTTCTAATTTTGTGTTAAAGTCATCAAAATGAAGATCATATGAAAATATCATACACATAATGGTTCAAAAAATGACATAAAAAGTGCAGCAATATGATCACTTTGCATGATTTGCTATATACAGAACAGAAGATCTTCTCGTGTCTTCATAAAACTTCAGAATCATTACCATAAATGATAACCAAATCAATTACAAAACCAGAAACTTATCCAAATCAAAATTCACTGCAAATATCATAACTCATAAACGAAAACCTAATTCCAACATTCCAACGAACCGATCGAATTTCAGAATTGAAGAAGCTGATCATCTGCAAATTAATATAGACAATATAACCAGTGAATGTGTCTAACCTCCCAAGGATTCCGTTGACCATGACGATTAGATGATCAGCGGAAGAAACATCCGACTGAGTGCAACTAAAAAGTTTACTCCTCCGGCTGCGGGCTCCGATGAACAAACATCACCGTTTTTCATGATGCATTCAATTACAAATCTTAGATACTGAGAACGACTGATGATATGATATGATGTTTGTGATTCGTACAAAGAGATCAGAGAGTATGAATGATTGAATGAGATAAAGGGGAGATGGAGGCTTCGACGTTAAGGAAGAACAGAGGAATACGTGGCGACGAGGGCACGATTTAGCGACGAAGATGTGTGAATCTTTGCAGTCTCTGAATTTACACACCACCGCCTCCCACTATTTATTAATGATTTTAAAATTTATAAAAAGGATTTAACTGGCGATTCTCGCTCGTTAACCAGTGTCACCATATACTTTATATCTTAAATATCTCATGGCTTGAATCTATTAACTCACGGTTAGAAATTGATTATAAGAAACTAAAGGTTAAACTATCTTGTTAGGTATTACATTAACACAAGAGCTCTATAAGTTTATTATTATTGCTAGTTTTTGCTTAGAATTAGTTATTCACGAGGACGTTCATAGTTCATATGAAAGTAGAATGACGTATTAAGACTATTTTTAGTTTATTAATTAATTAATCATATACTTAGTTTTGTTGATAGTATGGGCACACAGAGCACAGGGCGGGTTCGTCCTCAAGTTCATACAGGTAGCAAGGTACAAGTTTCTGGTGGCCAGGTTGATGGGTTGGGGCTCGAGTAAGTGAACTCGTTGGTGAGCCCTAGATAGAAATGTTAAACGGTTATAAAAAATTAAAAAAAAAGAAGGCTCGAGAGCTCAAGTGAAGCACAACTCCTTAAAATATAGTAGAGTCTGATTATGTTAATATAAAATCTTATAAAAATATATTCTACTAGGTGTTTTCTAAAAGATAAGTATAATAATAATAATAATGTACATATTCAAAACTTTAATGATATTTTTGAAATTTCATATTTTATTTTACGGTTTATATATGTAAACCAGATAGAATGTGATCTTACTACACTTAAAAAAGAAGTTGAATAATGAATGTCTTTGATTTTAGACGTACACTGCATTTGTTATACTCTATTAGTGAACTGTATATGCATTATCTCCTATAAATTAAGATCAAGATATTTAATAGATGCACTCATCATATCTTTTAGCAATTGGATTTAGATATTTGCTTAAAAACAGATGAAATTAATATATTGGTTGTAATTAAAAGAAACGAAGAGAACCATCCAAAAAGGGTTCAAATATTTACAAAGTATTTAAAAAAATGTTTTGGGAAGATATTAAAGGCGTACTTAATCCTATGTGACCTCTTTATGACTCGTTTCTTATACAGGATTTAAACAATAGTTTATATTGTGAAAAGACGTCGCTTGTTTTTAAAGAGCCAAGCTAATTGAACACCCTGTCAGGTGTTATCTGGACGCCCTTTGACTTTTTTCACGGCCCGTGAAGGGCCTTACGGGCCGTAAGGTGTTCGAAATTTAAATTTCACAGCTTTATTCGCTCACGGGCTGTGAAACACATCACGGCCCGTAAGCGTCTAACATCATGACCCGTGAACAAGTGCCATAACGGCCCGTGAGTTCTCTCACGGACCGTAGTATTCCTTCTGAGAATTTATTTTTCTCGATTTGCGTGCATTTTTAAATTTTATAATTATGTGACGTGACGTATTATTCCTTGATTTGATTTAAGATTCTGTATAAAACGTTATATATATTACTTGTTATATACGGTTAGTGAGAAACGAAACAGTTAAAATGTCTTCTCGTAGAGGTAATAGAAGACGTCAAAATGAGTCCTCTTCAAACTCACGAGATATTGTGAAAAGTATTCCTGATCCAATAGATAACCATAATTGGCAGAACGGGAGGAACTGGTCTGAAAATGTTATTCAGTTTATACGTAACGGTGATTCCCAAACATGTAGGGTGTATTACATGGGTAATTCCAATATTCAGTTAGAATATTGGCGTGAATTACTCGGAAACGTGTCTTTAGGTACAGAGGTATGATTTAAAGTTTTTTTTTTGTAAATTTTATTTTATTTTAAAATTCTAACAATTAAAAAAGTTGTTTATTTTATAGCATGTTCGGGCGTGTACAACTAGACTCACAATATGGAGATACGAAGAAATACGTAGATCAGAAGAGTTGTCGGGTAGTGATCGTTGGACGATTCTCCCATTTGAGTGGTTTAACTTAATATACTCGGGTCCGTTAAGGGTAACGAATATGGTGACGGGAGTGACTATCAATATCCCGCGTTATGGGAAGTGATACGGTAATACTGTTTTCATGTTTTACAATAAAAATCATGAATTTATAACCGTGAATCAAATTGTTTTGTAGGTTTACGTACAAATGACTGATGACGAAGAAAATTGGTATCTTTTTAGATTTCTATGGACTCACTACAAGTTCGTATATATTCTCCATACGAATGCCGACCAAATACGTGTGATGATTCATGGTGCATTCATCGTAATGCCCGAACGATTTTCGTACAATTCGAATCGTACTTTTTACATTTTCTGTCACGTATACAATATTGGCAGCACTCCGGACAAGAAGAATTCGAAGAACTGGTTGTATCCGGTGAAACCGTGTGGCCTCCTAATGCCGGTCATATTGGTCGAGATTCGGGAGTTGTAATTTGTATGTTATTGCGTAGGTTGGTTCAAAATAAATCTTTAGAGTGGCAAGAGGTTAGCTTACAGGATGCTTGCTTTAGATTCCGAAGATTTATGGCAGACGAACAGTATTCTAGACGTATAATGTAGAATAGTAATGAAATATTACCTAATATGAAATTACCAAATAGTAAAGGCCATGAACAGTAACGATGAACAGTGTTTGTGCTTTCTTCTTTAAAGGGTAAGGCGGTGGAGGTTTCTTCCTCCTGCCACCAACACTCACTTGGCCATCTCCACCGTCACACCACCAACCAACTCCACCATCGCTCCACCTTTGCCGCCCACCGGACCTTCTCACCTCTTCATAAATCAATAGCTTCATCTGCATCCAATCATAAGAAGGTTAACGGTGGGAGTGATGGTGGTGGTGAGAATTCGTACGGATTTGTGCCGTTGGATCGACCGATTAACTGGAAAGAATTGACTGTTGAATCAGCAACGAAAGATTCGATCTTGTCGGGGATTATGATGGCTGCTGATACTGAATTGCCCGTGACAAAACGGGTGAAGGTGAATTTACGGTGGGGTGTGAGTATTCCGTCGGATTACGAGAAGCAATTGCCTTATCTGAGGATGAACAAGATTAAAATTGAGAGGATTGATGATGTGAATGAAGAGAAATTCGATCGAAAGCAGGGGATCGATGGTGATTCGAGCGAATTTGAGATGTTAAAGGGTATGTATGCTTGGATGAGCAGAGAATTGAATGATCTGCAGAAGGAAAACAGAGAGATGAGACGTACATTGGAGGATATTAAGTCAATGCAGCCGTTAAGGCATCACAGTGAGTACAATGGTGGTGGTGGTGGTGGTGGTGGTGGTGGTGGTGGTGGCGGTGGAAAGAGGGCGGTGCCGCCGGGTGGTTGAAAGCTCAGATGGGTTTGAGCAGTGGAAGATGAAGAAGAATGGTGGTGGCGTTGAGGCAAATGTGCAGAGAGAAATAAAGAAGAGTGGTTGTTCAGTTGATGTGGAGAGTGAATTACAGAGAGCAATCAAGGCTGCATCTTCATAATGAGGTTTGAAACATGTGTTTGATTGTATACCTTATTGCAATTGAGCTTTTACAGGTACTAGCAGTTTGGTGTTTATTGTTTTGTTAAACTGCTTTATACTGTATGTGAATCATTGAGATTTATACTGGTTTGTAATTGTCACAGGTTCCCTTTCTTTAACATATGATAATTTCCACAAGTAACATTTAAACTCATCAAATAGTTTGATCTTTCTTTGCTGTAGTAACATATATTGAAACGAAGGCCGGCCTATGTGGCAAGTATATTGTATGAAGTGAGATTTTGAGAATCTTTAAGACCAAAAGTCGCGAGGTAAGTCGGGTTCTCTAAAAATTTACGTGGTGGTAATTTGATATATCAAACACTTTTTAAATGATTATATAATATTCATCAATATGAATCAAATATTCAGTTGTAACAAAATTGATTGTTTAGAAATAGAATTTAGTACATAGAAATATTAAGGTCAATAATTAGCAAGATCATAAAGGCATTAAGGTTAATGCTCAAATCGTTGTGGTCCAATGTTGTCGTAATTTCCCTGTTAATCATATTATTTAGATTACATTACCAATAAGTTTTATGTCTTTAAAAGCTTCATCAGGTCAGAATTATCGAACTTTAGTGTTAGGGTGGATGGCTAATTACATGTTAAGAATCCAGAATGATAATAGTGCCCTACTACAACTTTCTTCTATTTTCTTTGTTAATTGAACAATTGGTGGTCTATTTTCTTCTAGCAGTTGGTGTTTATTGTTTTGTTAAACTGCTTTATACTGTATGTGAATCATTGAGATTTATACTGGTTTGTAATTGTCACAGGTTCCCTTTCTTTAACATATGATAATTTCCACAAGTAACATTTAAACTCATCAAATAGTTTGATCTTTCTTTTGCTGCAGTAACATATATTGAAACGAAGGTCGGCCTATGTGGCAAGTATATTTGTATGAAGTGAGATTGTGAGAATCTTTAAGACCAAAAGTCGCGAGGTAAGCCGGGCTCTCTAAAAATTTACGTGGTGGTAATTTGATATATCAAACACTTTTTAAATGATTATATAATATTCATCAATATGAATCAAATATTCAATTGTAACAAAATTGATTGTTTAGAAATGGAATTTAGTACATAGAAATATTAAGGTCAATAATTAGCAAGATCATAAAGGCATTAAGGTAATGCTCAAATCATTGTGGTCCAAATGTTGTCGTAATTTCCCTGTTAATCATATTATTTAGATTACATTACGAATAAGTTTTATGTCTTTAAAAGCTTTATCAGGTCAGAATTATCCAACTTTAGTGTTAGGGTGGATGGCTAATTGCATGTTAAGAATCCAGAATGATAATAGTGCCCTACTACAACTTTCTTCTATTTTATTTTTTAATTGAACAATTGGTGGTCTCTTTTAGCCATATTTTCACCCAATCATGATCTCATTTTCGGCCCATTATGCGGCATGTTTTGATATGAAGAACATGCTAAGTCTTTATTTGTTATTCTTTTGTTCATTTAGCAAGCCTGAGATAAGATATGTATAAAGATATTATGTTTGTTTCCCAATAAGTATTTAAATTTGCATTGCAAGAACTGTAACTTTTCATTTTCTTAATAACAGTCATTCATGGGTGTAGGATTTTTGGTGCCAATTTCATAGAATAGGTTATGAGGATTGAGGTAACTTAGTGTTCTGTATGTTTCTTCATTGCTTGCTTCATTGCATCTACCCAAAGATGCTGCTTGAAATGTTAGTAAGATGTCATAATCACTGTGTGTTTGTGCAGATTTAGTTTGAAGTTCTATGATAATTGTATATTCATTTTGATGTGACACTATTAATATTTATGGTTGTAAAACCATTCAAATATGCTGTAACATAAATTTTTGTAAGTCTGCTTTCATGGTTTTTTCCATTGAATGAGTGATAAGGACTCCAATTTTTCCCGCAAAGCTTGGGTCTAACTTACTATTTTGTATTGAAAAAAAAAGCCTAAGTTTATCTATCGTTGCGCTCATTGATAACAAGTTTGATCATAGAACTTTAAAAGACCATAAATGACTTCCATCATAAACATATGAATTATGCTTTTGACAAATCATTATCCGCGTGCCTGTGCTTTAATGTTGAACAGATGTTAGCCAGTGGTCGTTTCTTCCATGGGTGCCCCTTTGCAGTGGTGGCCGTCTCTCTTCCTCCGACGACGTTGGGTCACTGCTCTTTTCCCACGTCTGCGCCGCCTCGCCCTTGGCGGTTGGGGGTTGATGGTATTGTTTACGGGTGGCGGCTCCGGTGGACCCGTCTATCGCCACAGGCCTTACATCTGTGGGCTCTGACGTCGTTGGCGGTCTGTCGACCGCCTTTGGTGGCGTCTGTGTAACCCTCAGGTCCGGTTCTTCACATCTTTTGCTTGGTGTTTGCGGCTCTGGTGGATCCATGTATCGCCACCGTCAATGGATGGTGGTGCATGTTGAGTCTGCCTTAGATCTGTCGACTTAGATGTCGCCGGCGGTGTATCGACCGCCTTCGGTGGTGTCCGGCTGATCCTCAGGTCCTATTCTACGCATCTTTTGCTCGATGATGATGACGCTTGACGCGTTTGAGAGCCCTAATTAGGTTTTTGATGATGCTACGGGGTCCATGGGCTCCGACACTACTTCCGGCGGTGTTTGGCCTGGATGGTTTGTTTGCCCAAATCGATCGGTGGTCGGTTGGTATTCCCCTTTTCATTACCTGACCTACGGTGGTGGTTCTCGACGGAGAAAAGGGGTAGGTACGCTGAACCTTTTTCAATCCATATCATTTATCAATAATACACCATGTTTCTGTGTTTATGAGTCGATAATGATGACAACACGTCATCTGAGATCTGTGTGCCTCTGTTACTTTTAGTTGATTGTTCAAAATTGTTGAGGAGTTATTTTTGTATGCTTCGGGTTTCTTGGTTATTGCTATGATAACTGTGGCTGAGTGGTTAATTGGCGTGGCATACTCGGTGACGGCAGGTGTGGTGTTCTACACCTGCAACCTGTGTTGCAGCCATGCTAACTGAAACCCAGATCTGAGCCAAAAAAAATATTTTTTTAGAAACCAAACGTTAACTTGAGATCAATAATCATGTTCGCTTATGTGTTTTTATTTAGAACAAACTCCGCCTTTCTTAAAAAAGCCCATGATGGTAGAAACAATACGCATTTAACTGAGCCTTGGTTCGATTTTTTTAGTTTTAAAGACGCGCAACGCGCGTCTGTGTATCATCCCTAGTTTTATTAAAACATAAACGTTTACTAGTACACTTTATTAAAAACGATAAACCGTTATTATCACACAATAAAAAACATTAAAAACGATCCTAAAAAATACCCCTATGACGAGTTTGGGCTTATAATAGCTGTCTGTTGTATGGGCTGGATCCGTATGAAGAGAAATATCATTTTAAAGGTTAACGGCCGTGAAGGGTCTCACGACCCGTATTTGTAGGCAATCACGAGCCGTGAATGAGTTAACGGGCCATGAGGCCCTTCAACGGTTGTTTTTTTATAATATATCCAGCCTCACGACCGTGACGTCTCTCACGGCCCGTTTTGGTACTCGGTAACGGGCCGTGAGGCCCTTCACGACCGTGAAGCCAGATTATATATAGGATCTTACGGCCCAATTCTTCATTTACGCCCCCTAAACACACATCCGATTCACTCTGTCACGACCTCCGGATTTTCATCACTTTCATACTGCCGACTCCTTGCTACGATACGTATTCAAATTCGTATTTTATTTTATATATTTATCATTTAAATATGTTAAAATTTAATTTAAAACGAATAAATTCTGAAAATTTAGGGGGTTACGGGCCGTGAACGGTTCTCGCGGGCCGTAACCATTTGGGTTTTTAATAGTCACGGGTCGTGACTGCTGTTCACGGGCCGTAACCCTTCGAACATTCAGAGGGTCACGGGCCGTGACCTAGCTTCATGGGTCGTAACCCTTTAGGTGTTCTTATGATTTTCAAATTTTTTTTGCTGATTATACCGCCACGCAAACGTTCACGTCCAGAGACCGAGCCTGAGGGTCAGGGTGACTTCCTAGACCCACATACTGATCTTCGTTTTCCTCGAGAGACACAGCCACGGCTTAAGCTGTGGAAGCTGATAGGACGTCCCCTGAAGGGGACCCGCACCATTGACTGGGACGTGCTAGAGGAGGTTGGAGATATAGCACGTGTCCAGGACATTGTTGGGCTTGAGGGAGAGACGCCCTGGAGGCGTATGTTTGATTTGGGCTACAGGGAACTCACGTTGGAGTTTTTGTCGACTTTTTTGTTCACTCTCGCGACAGAGGATGAGGACCTTCGGGAGCACCTAGCTGTTCGATTTAGGCTGGGGAGCAGTAGGTTTGAGTTCACCCTCGCTCAGTGGGCGGTGACTCTTGGGTTTTACACCCAGGAGGAGACACAGGATGCTCGTTTTTATTCTGACGAGGTCCAGTCAGAGGCGGCTCCTTTGGTCGGATGGTGGCCGACGATTTCCGACCAGCCATGGGAGGGCGCCATTAGGGCGAGCTCCATTAGAGATCCGTTGCACCGGTATCTACACCGGTGCAATGCCCGCACCATTGCCGGCAGAGACCAGAGTATGGGGCAGGTGTCGCTCCTTGATTTATTTTTTCTGAGGGCTTTGCTTTCACCTAGACGGGTGAATCTTGCTCACTGCATGGCCACCTATTTCTTCAGTGTCATTCAGGGCAAGGTAAAAAAAATATTTATATTAATTATTAATAAATAAGTATTATCTATTATTATTATATTATAATTTGATTGTTTTGCAGATGGATAGCCTCATTGTTTGCGGCTCTTACATCACCGTCATTGCCTCGCGCTTAGGGTTGTTTACGGACGCCCTAATTGCGAGGCAGACGACGGACACGCCGCCTAGGATTTTGGGCCGACAGACCGTCATGGCCGTGGGGATTGCCTCCAAATTTGGCGACGAACTCCGATGGTTCACTGACGGTGGTCGGACCATCTGGCAGCCTATGGCGGGCGTTGGTGAGGAGGAGGAGCAGCCGCCGCAGCCGCAGGCACACGCAAGAGCACCCGGCCTTCCACCAGTACCGCCTGTTGCTAGGACTATCATTCGGCAGATTCCGCCGACGGTAGAGTTTATGGCGGAGTCACTCCATTTGGCGCGCCAGTCCCACGCCTTGCTTGTATGGATGGCGGATCTGTGCAGGATTTGGGCTGCTCGCCAGGGTATCGACCCCCCCTCGGCCGGAGTTGCCTCCGTTTGTCAGACGACCTGGGGTGATGACGAGGAGGCTGCTGGTGGTGATGAGGAGGAGGCTGCTGGTGGTGATGAGGAGGATGCTGGTGGTGGTGATGAGGCATAGATAGTAGGCCTGTATTGTTTTATTTAGCTTTCATGTAAAAAACTTGATAAATTTTGTTGATACATTATGACGTATTTTGGATGACGTTTAATGTTTATTTGATGATGTATGATGAAACGTATTTATATATTTGGAGATTCTTGATTAACTACATTAAAATGATTAAATAAAGAATTGATAAATTAAATAAAAAATGAGTAAATTATACTAAATCTATACGTTCAACCGGGTCTACGGGCCTTAGTTCGAGATATTTTTGAAATCGACTTCCGTATATAACCTCCCAATTATTAGCGTTTTCTGTTTTGTACAAGTACCAATATTTGCTCGGAACAGGCATTGGATAGTCACCCACTAATCGAATTCTAATGAAATGGTTATCTTAAACATAAGCAATTGAAATCATATGATGTTCACTGATATCACGAGGAGATAACCAGAACGGGAAAAAAGTAGCGGAGTTGCCGATAGATATAAAAATTATTACCACTCGAAATCTGTTAGCAATAAGGATTGTAGCAGGTGGCACTGTCATCTAATTTTTTTGGGAGCTGCACCTAAGCCGTTCCAGTTTAATGATTCTCTTATTTCATTTATAGGAAACACGCAGCGTACCTATGTTTGTTTTCATCCAACTCAGCTATAAGTTCCGTACGAATAAAACGCCAGTGATTTTCACCATATCCCAGTGCGAGTGCTATAGCACGAAAACCACAATTGCCGTCGGCTAAAACATCATCCGCACCTGAAATATACGGGAAAGGAATGATGGAATCCAGCAATTAAACTGGAAAAAATTATTTTTATCTTCGTCGCCCGGGATATATGAAAACTTGGAACTCTGTTGAGATAATCCATCTTTGGCTCTTGATTTGGAAGACATGGATTGACTGCGCTGCAAAGACCCTTGTTTTGACTTCACCACCGAACTTGATATGTTGACAGAACTTCAAAATTTTCTCTAGGTTGAACATATGAACTATGTCTGGGGGGTCTAATATTGTTTCTTTTTGCTTATCTTTTTTAGGACGACCCCGTGTATGTGTTTGGACTTTAGGACGTTTTTATCAGTTTTTGAAGGATGAATGAAAGATTTAAAAATATTAATCAAAGATTTTTCACATTTTCAGGTTGGACAAGTAAATGTTTTGTCACCATCTCCATCTCTTTGTGTACATCTATTTGAACCTCCCGTACAATATACGCGGGTGAAAAATCTAGCTTACTCCAAAAAAAATCAATGGCATCGGGCGGGATACATTGACCTATAAAATAATAGATTAATTAAATATAATAAAAGTTTTCATGAAAAAAATAAAAAATATAAAAGAACATTCACCTGTTTGAAAGTAATTGTTTAATTTACAAGCACACGGAAGACCACAGCTGGTAAAAAGAAGGCAGCCACATGATTCTTTGGATATAATTAGATGATTTATCCTGTTAATCTCACCAACTAAGAGATCTAAAGCTGCAAAAGAAACGTTACCTCGCAGCAATTTAAGCACTTTATGATTATGCTACACCATAAGCATGATTTTGCTTTTGATGAAACTTTCTTTTATAGCAATTTCATTGGTAACTAAGATATTATTGATAAAAGAAATAAATCTATACAGGATGCTATTGGTTGCTTTCAGGTAACTTTTCAACAACAAATGTTGGCTCTCAACTTGGTTCGTTGTGTGCTAACCGAAGTTATAACTTTTATTTATCCACGCCGACACAAATCTCTCTTTGTAGGGTCCAACCAGTTATTTTTTAGGTACATCAGCACTCCTATTTAAAAAAAATATAGTTATTTTTATGTAAATATACATATATTTTTAAGAATAACACTAGAAAACTTACTTGAATGTTTGGACACCAATCTGCGATAAAGGCGCTCGTAATTATAAGCGTATATGTCCATCGTTGCAGAGTTAATAAGTACCGACCACACATGCTCAAAAGCACCCCACTCTTCATTTGAAAAACTCGCCTTGCAATGTTAAGCAATATTTTCCGAAATATGCCATCTGCAAAGTAATCGAACAACACTCGGAAAACTTTTTCTGACGCTTTCATCAGAGCGAGGTCTAGGTCGGTTAGTATAACACGGGGCTCCATACACTTTTCTTCCAGCGTTGCTTTTAGTTACTCTAACACCCATCTGAAGTTGGCTTCACGCTCATAATCAATGAATGCGTGAGCAACAGAAAAAAATTTCAGGGTGGATGTCACACCAACCATTTGAACAAATGGCATTTTATACAAGTTAGTTTTGTAAGTTGCATCAATCATCAACACGTGTGGGTACGCACGCCATAATATGTGAGATGTGTGATGTATAAAAAAAACCCCGTCGACGGTATTTGTCGGTTCATCTATGTGAGGGGTGTAAATATATTGATGTTGTTGTAGTATAAAAAACCTGCATTGGGGTTTCACCAATTCTGGTGGACTTTTTAATTTTTGCCCGGACGTTATATATGGTTCGTAACACAGACACGTTATTGGGATTTTGTTCCTTCAACGTGCCTAGAATGTTTCGAGGGTCAATATTTTGTTCGGTCAGATTCTTTACAGTAGAAAGCTCATTTTCGGTGAGTCTTATTGCGTATGCATATCCTTCCAGGTGTTCAGCAGGTTCATGTTATGAGTATCGTCCACAACAACTATAATCCACCTATCTCTCTTCATCTCGTACTTACCCTGCAATTCAAATTGACAGTTTGTTTTTTTGGTGCCACTTTTTCTTAGGTGGATGCTCCCTTATATACACCACCCCGATCACATTTCAACCAAATTTTAACCACCACACCATTCGAATTTCTTTTTGAACGTTTGGTGACAATAACAAACCCATTTTCTCGCCCTACGTTACTTGCCCAATCAACTAATTCTTGACGAGATGAGAAAACCTAATAAATTTTTATTTTTAGTTAGTTATTACTAAATGAAAGTAAAATTAAATATGATATATCTTATAACATGATTTGTGTCGTATAAACTTCTTTTACCGGAACCAGAACCGTCATTATCACCGCTGCTATCGCCACCGTTATCACCCCCGTCATCGCCGCCGTCATTCCCGCCGTAATTGGACGCGACTGTCCTAAATAGTTTGAAGCACCCTCATCGTAATAACCGTAACCTCCTCAGGGTAATAGTTAGATTCCGAACCGAATAAATAGTTGCTATCCAGAAAGTCATCGTAACGTTAAATATTATTTTAAACTTATCGTAGAAATTTGAATTATGAAATGAATTTATAAACTAACGTTATATAGTAGTTCACATGGAATATGCATCCCGTCACCATAATTAACACGAATATCGAGGAATATTACGTCATATCCAATAACGTAAAAAAATACAAAATTACACGACTATCGAGGAAGATTACGTCATATCAAATAACGTAATAAATACAAAATTACATGAAAAACGAGGAATAATATATCTCGTCAAATTATTAAGGGTGAAAATAGGACCCGTAAAGCGGTTCACGGGCCGTAAGTGAAAGGGCTAACGGGCCGTGAAAAATTAACACCGTGAACACTTCACGGGCCGTTACGTTTTTTAATGATGATTTGATTGTCCGACATTCATTACGGCCCGTGAAGGGCCTTACGGCCCGTAAAAAGGACGTCCAGATATCTTTGGGGTCTCTTTAGTAGACCCCTTTTAAATCCTTGGACCATTAACTTAATCAATTTAATATTGAAAGAAAGTTATTTTTTAGAAATATCTTCATCCTAACTCTCATAAAAATGTAACTAAGGTTGTCACATGTCACTTTTTAGACTCACTTAATGCCACATGGCATCTTGACATTTAATAATAAATATTTTTCCAGCCTAAAAGAATTCAATCTACCATTTTTGTATTAAATTTTTTAAATGCACATTTTGTTTCCAAATATATTCTATCCAAAATAACTGATATAAATTAAAATCCTTCCATTTTAAACTAAAAAACATATATCACTTACTTTTACTCCAACACACTCTATTGATTAATTTTAAAATTATATGCTTATCAAATCTTTATTTTTTAAAAGACAAAATAAGTCATGATTTTAATATAAATGTTTACTTTAAGATTCTATAGTACCACTCACAGGACACACCAATTATAATGTTTTATATTGTTTTTCTATAGAAACTACTATTAGTAAAAATAAAAAATTGCTTTTAGAAATTAAAATAAATAGTATTACAAATGTATTAAAATTAGACATTACTATTTAATTGTCTTTTATTTCATTGTCGTCCCTTTTCTTTTTTATTTGTTACCATCAACAAAATCATTATTTCAAAATTTAATATGTTTTTAACTAATTTTGAAACGTCTTCTTATTTCATTAGAAATATTTATTTATTTTTATAAGTGATTTCTTTAATTATCAGATAACATTTTTTATAGTTTTTCTTTTTATCCGTTTATTATTACTTTTTATTTAGGTACTCTTAATCAGTCTATTAACATTAAGTGGTCATTTTAGTATGTTAAGGCCCCGCTCCCGGGCGCCCTACTGTTGGTGGTTCATCGCACATAAAACATACATAATGTATATAATCATAAAAAACGCAGCGGAAATGATAAAATATATACATTCTCATTCATTAATAATAGTCATTACATCATTGACTCGATTACAAAATGAAGCTTTCTCTACTTTGTCCCTCCTCCTAAGATCATACAGCGACCTCTAGAGGGGGTATCAAGTGCAAACATTTAAAGTTTATAATTTTTATACTAAAGAATATTCCTTAAGTAATTCCGTACATCGGAACTCTGACGGAATATTCTTGACACACACATGCAACATATTTCGTTGCATGTGCTACGCGCACGCACCTATGCGTGGCGAACTTATCAAAATCTAAAGAAGATTTCTTAAATAATCCCTTCCGGGGAATACTCAAGAAATCTCATAATGGCATGCAACGTGATGAGTTGCGTGCGTTATAGACCCACAACACATGACGTTGCATCATTATTAAATGGAGAATGCCATCCCAAAGAGCTGAGTAGCCGCCTCGTGCCATCCCCAGCAACGCTACCTGCCAACTGGAAACACATAAAAAGTCAGCGTTGCTGAGTGAGTTCTAGTTTTATAATAAAACATACTTTTACTTATTTAAAAGTATCCTTTCGTGCATGCGTTCAAACATCATACGTACACAGAGATAATATTCATTATTATCTTCATCATTCGTTATATATCATCATCTTTAACTTCTCGTATGGATTCTGTCAGGCTTTACCCACTTCATAGCACTTGGCTATGATTACGGTGGTCGAATGACAAGAATCCCGTTCATACTTACTTGCGCACATTGAAAGGTGAATTGTACCAATACCATATGCTACACCCCAATCAGTCTTAGCTACCGGGCCGTAATCAACATATGACGGGAGCGTATGCCCGGTACTAGAGGTAAGCGGTAGAGGTACCATGACCATGGTCAATCACATAGAAGGACCAATCGCGTTATTCAATGCTTGCAAGACATAATTCGTTCGTTCATTAATGCATGTATTCATCATCATTCATTCATTCGTTCATTCATTAATACATGCATTCATCATCGTGTTCCTCTTTCGTTATCTTTCACTTTACGTTACATAATACTTCGTTCGTTCGTTCATACGTAAAGTCATGGAAAGATATTCATTTATTATTATAGGAACACACACACACCATACATTCATCATCATACATACATCGTACATTCGTCATCATACATTCATCGTACATACATCGTCATCATCATCACACTTACATCGTCATCATCGTCATACATACATCGTCATACCTAACATCTTACAGGCATCATCATCATCATCATACATAACCTCGTACATACATAGCCTACGTCATCATTCACCACTAGGCACTTACTATGTGTCATCCTGGTGCAGTAGCACTAACTGTCCCTCCAAGACCGTGGGGACTCATACTAAGACCTTACATAACATGTCGAGTCCACAATCATACCTTAAACGTATAACACAACATTATACCCAACGGGTATACATACATACATCATTAAACCAGTTTATATGTGTTCCAGCCCCAAAACCTATTTAAAACAAGTAAATGAGGGGTCCTAGAACTCACCTGTGCTTGACAAGCAGCCTCTCAATCAAGCCTTTAAGACGCGGGTAACACTACACTGCCTGCAGATAAGTTAACACTCAAAAGAGTTAATTTCTGCCTAATTTCGCCACTAATTTCGCAGGTAGTTTCGCCTGTAATTTCGCCCGGCAAATTAGCAGTTTCGCTGCTAATTTCGCTGGGCAGAAATCCGCCAGTTTCGCTGGACAGATTCGCTACCTCGAGCGCCCAACTTTCGTTGGAATTCCCTAGTTTCGCAATATCTAAGGTCAACTTGGACATTGGCATAGTCATCAGCGAAACCATAGTTTCGCTCAGGCGAATATGTAGTTTCGCTACAGCGAAACTGTAACTTCGCTGTAAGTTCCTCCAGTTTCGCTGGACGAACTTACAGTTTCGCTGGACGAGACCTTAATTTCGCAGAACGAGCTGAAATTCACGAATCAGCTCGTTTTAGCCCAAAAATCCAATCCTTTCCACCCAAACCCTTGCATTATCATCCAGGAAGCTATATCTAAGCTTCTTACACGTTTTAATACCCTAAAACGTGTGTTTTGGGCGATTTTTGCCACTAGAAACCCCAAAAACCCCAAACCCGGGTTTTTCACCAAATGTGGCAATTTAGATACGTTTCTTACCTTGATTCTTGTAGTTTTGGAGTCCACAAACACTAGCCTTCGATTCTTGACCACCCGAGCTCCGATCCGGCACTTTCTCTCTCTACACTTTCTCTCTCTAGAATGGCGTTTGAGTGAAAATGAGAGTTGCTCGGCTGATCCATCTATTTATATGCCAGGCGTCCCCGGGACCCCAAACTCGTTAAACTCGTGACCCGGAGGGTTAACTTGGTGTAATACCCGCAACCACTCTATATTCATTAAATGGTTTTCATCCGAGCCCATCGCTATCATCCGACTCGATCAGAAAATTTTCCGGGCGTTACAAGTCCACCCCCTTATTTAGGTTTCGTCCCCGAAACCTGTCACTCTTCGAACAACTGTGGGTAATGCTGTCTCATCTCTTCTTCAGTCTCCCACGTAGACTCCGATCCCTTCCTGTGCTTCCACTGTACGCGCACAAGAGGAACCACTTTGTTTCTTAGCCGTTTCTCCTTTCTATCAATGATCGCCACTGGTTGCTCCACATAGTTGAGCCGTTCGTCTACTTCGATATCCTCCAGCGGAACGACCATATCTTCATCGGCTAAACATTTCCTCAGATGAGATACGTGGAAGGTCGGGTGAATTCCACTCAGCTCATCTGGTAGCTCCAACCTATAGGCCACCTCTCCCACACGGGCGATAATTCGGAAAGGGCCTATATACCGCGGGCTCAGTTTACCCCGCTTTCGGAATCTAATAATTCCTTTCCAAGGCGAAACCTTTAACATGACCCGATCACCGACCTTGAACTCTATCGGTCTTCGCCTCTTGTCAGCATACGACTTTTGTCTGTCTTTCGCCGCCTTCATGAAGGCTTTGATCTTTTCTAACTTTTCAGTCGTTGCTTCCACTACCTCGACGCCTCCCAGTTCTTTCTGTCCAATGTCTCCCCAACATACGGGCGTCCTACATTTCCTACCGTATAACATCTCGTAGGGTGGCATGCCAATACTGGCATGGTAACTGTTATTGTACGAGAATTCTGCTAACGGCAGGTGATCGTCCCAACTTCCTCCAAAATCGATCACGCACGCCCGAAGCATGTCTTCGAGTGTTTGGATCGTTCTCTCAGACTGACCGTCCGTCTGAGGATGATATGCCGTGCTAATATGTAGCCTCGTCCCCATCGCATCATGGAATCTTTCCAAAACTTGGAGGTAAACCGGGTGTCACGGTCAGACACAATAGACACCGGTACGCCATGACGAGCTACAATCTCTTTGATGAATAGATCCGCCAATCTTTCAGATGAGTACGTCTCGCGGATCGGTAGGAAGTGGGCACTCTTCGTCAATCGATCAACTATCACCCATATAGCATCATACCCTTTCGGGGTACGCGGTAACTTCGTGATGAAGTCCATGGTGATGTGTTCCCACTTCCACTCGGGTATATCCAATGGTTGGATTTCCCGTACGGTTTCTGGTGCTCGGCCTTTACCTGTGAACAAGTCAGGCACTTACTCACATATTCCACCACATCACGCTTCATGCCTGGCCACCAATAATCTTTCTTCATGTCTTGGTACATCTTGGTAGCACCGGGGTGAATGGAATATCGAGTCTTATGAGCCTCATCCATAATCTTCCACGTAGATCCCCGTACCGAGGAATCCACATTCGCCCAAATCGGGTCTTAACACCTAGAGTGTTCTCACCAACTCCGTCACTAGACCTCTCATCCTTTCGGAGTTAAGACGATCTTCTTTCAAAGCCTCATCTTGAAACTCCTTAACCTGTGTCATCACGTCTGAGGTCATGATCAACTGATAAGCCTTCACCCGGATCGGCTCAGGCCTTTCTTTTCGGCTAAGGGCATCAGCCACCACATTGGCTTTGCCCGGGTGGTAATGGATTTCACAATCATAATCTTTTATCAGCTCCAACCACCGCCTCTGCCTCATGTTTAGATCCTTCTGCTCGAAGAAGTACTTCAAGCTCTTGTGGTCCGTGAAGATGGTGCACTTCGTCCCGTATAGATAGTGTCGCCAAATCTTCAACGCGAAAACCACCGCAGCTAGTTCTAGATCGTGCGTGGGATAATTGACTTCGTGAGTTTCAGTTGTCGAGATGCATAGGCTATAACCTTTCCGCGTTGCATCAATACGCAACCTAGCCCAGAATAGGATGCATCCGAATAGACCACAAGTCTTCATTCCCCTCGGGCAATGTCAAGACAGGAGCTTGGGTCAGTCTCGTCTTCAATTCCTCAAACGCATTCTCCTGTTCCCGGCCCCACACGAACTTTACGTCCTTGCGAGTCAATTTTGTCAAAGGTGAGGCTATCTTGGAGAAGTCTTGAATAAATCTCCTATAGTAGCCCGCCAGCCCCAAGAAGCTGCGAATCTCGGTTGGCGTCTTCGGTGACTTCCATTGCATCACGGCCTCAACCTTTGCTGGGTCCACCATTATTCCTTCTGCATTCACTACGTGACCCAGAAATTGCACCTCGCGTAGCCAAAAGGCGCACTTGGAGAACTTGGCATACAATTTCTCCCTTCTCAACGTTTCCAATACTTCCCGAATGTGGTCGGCATGCTCTGTCTCGCTTTTCGAATAAATCAGGATATCATCGATGAACACAATCACTGATTTATCTAACATTGGCCGACACACTCGGTTCATCAAATCCATAAAGCAGCCGGCGCATTGGTCAACCCAAAAGACATGACAAGAAACTCATAGTGACCGTAGCGCGTACGAAAGGCTGTTTTAGGGATATCCTGCTCCCTCACCTTCAGTTGATGGTAGCCCGATCGAAGATCTATCCTGGAAAACCAACTGGCACCCTGAAGTTGGTCAAACAAGTCATCGATCCTTGGTAAGGGGTATCTGTTCTTCACCGTCAGCTTATTCAGCTCGCGGTAGTCAATGCACATTCTCATACTACCATCCTTCTTCTTCACGAACAGGACCGGAGCACCCCAAGGTGAGATACTCGGTCTGATAAACCCCTTATCCAGCAGCTCCTGCAACTGCTCCATCAACTCTTTCATTTCCGTCGGAGCCAAGCGATACGGTGCTTTTGCGACAGGTTGGGCACCCGGTATCAGGTCGATCTGGAACTCGATCTCTCGGTCTGGTGGCAAACCCGATAAGTCTTCGGGAAACACATCTGGAAAGTCACACACCACTGGCACATCGCATAGCTGTGGTGTTGCGTCTCTACATTCTTTACATAACATAAGTAGGCGCTACATCCGCGCCTCATACACTTTCCCGCCACCGCCATCGAGATCACCTTCGGAATCGTCGTAACTCGATCGCCATAAATTGTCACCGGACTTCCGTCGGTCGCCGTCAGTCTAATCATCTTCTTTCGGCACACGATATTCGCTTCGTAGGTTGCTAACCAGTCCATTCCTAACACTACATCGAATCCTCCTAGAGGCATCACATGTAACATGGCAGCAAACCTATGGCCCTCTAATTCTATAGTACAGCCCTCTATCACATCCGTAACCCTAGTGGACTTTCCAATAGCGGTTTCTACGTCAAAGGACTTATCAAGGCATTTACTCCTAACAGGCAGTTTAGCACAGAAGGTAGTAGAAATAAAACTTCTACTGGCACCCGAATCAAATAACACAGAGGCTAAAATTTGGTTTATCAGGAACGTACCGGACACAACGTCAGGGTCCGTTCTAGCCTCCTCTTGCGTCATTGTGAACGCCCTAGCCTTTGCCCTCGGTGCTTCTCCTCCCGTCTTCTTCTCCCCAGAGCCCTCAGCCCTCGGCTTCTTGCAATCTCTGCTCATATGACCACTTTCCCCACAGTTAAAACACTTGCCCATCCGGCAATCCCTTGATATATGTCCCGTCTTCCCACACTTAAAGCAGAGGTTGGATCCCCACTTACACTCCCCGAGTGCTCTTTTCCACACTTACCACACTTCCTCACCCCAGCTCCAGACACGACCACTCGGCGGTCATCTACCCTCGCCTTCTTATTACTTGTCGAGGTATCACCTCGGCCAAACCTCTTTCCCTGCCAGCCCTTCTCTCCACCTGCCTTCTTTCCACTCTCAGCTTTCACCAACGCAGCTCTCTCATCGTACAACCTTCCCGCCAAATCCACCGCCGACCTGAAAGTACTCGGTCGAGCGGAAATCAAATGCCAACGAATTTCGGCTGGCAACCCTTGAATATACCGGTTGATCTTTCGAGACACCGGCGTCACCTGCTCTGGCACCAACAGCGCCAACTCGTTAAACTTAGTGGTATATTGTTGGTGGGTCATCGTCCCCGCCTCCAACTGCAGGAACTCTCTCTCTATCCTATCCATTTCCCGTCGAGGACTGAATTCCTCGATCACCAACCTCTTCAACTCAGCCCACTTCATCTTCCCTATAGCCCTGCTACCCTCGGCTTGGACTATATTTTTCCACCAGCATAGAGCCGACCCTGTGAAAGAGTGGGTAGCAAACTTCACCTTCTTGTCCTCCTGGCAATCACTGATATCGAGGACAGCTTCCATTTCCATCACCCATTGGTGAGCATCAGTAGCAGTACCGGACCCATCAAAAGTTGGGGGCTTGCACCTCATGAATTTCCCGTAATCACAGCCCCGGGCTGTCTCCAGTACCTGTTCTTCCTCCTCATCATCGGACAATACCGTCTCTGCCCCTGTCTGTTGTTGTCCACCGGAGGACTGATTTCTTCCCCGTCTCTCATCCTCACGTACTGCCTTTAACACTTCTGTCATTACAGACGGTAAGATCGTCTGCATAACCTGGTGCACCTCCTCGACAACTGCCTCTTTCACCGAGGCCCTAAAATCATCACTCTCATTCGTCCCCCCGAGGGAGTAGTATTAGGTCCTTCGGGAACCTTTTTCTCTTGTCTAGGTCTTCCTCTTGTGGCTCGTGGTTCCACACCACTTCCGCCACTGCCTCCACCAAGTGGGGCTTTAGATGATCTACCACCGACCATCTTCTATCACACACTGAAAGGTTCAAATACCAACACGGTCATTCAAGGAAATAGCTCAGTTTAGGTTAAGTACAGTAAGTTACTAATTACAGTGGCCAGTTGTGATTAGTCACTTACTCCACTCTTCGTACCCCAAGCATTACCCTTCCTGACTACACCGGTATCTAAATCTAACAGCACACATAACCACATTTCACACGCACATACTTTAATTAACTTTAAGAAAATACCTGATGGCACGCAGCTACTCAGATGGCATTCTCATTCTCCCGTCCCATTCTCAGTTTAAGTTTAGGTTTATTATGAAAATTTTACCCATTTTACTTAAACTTTTGCTCTGATACCAACTTGTAAGGCCCCGCTCCCGGGCGCCCTACTGTTGGTGGTTCATCGCACATAAAACATACATAATGTATATAATCATAAAATAACGCAGCGGAAATGATAAAATATATATACATTCTCATTCATTAATAATAGTCATTACATCATTGACTCGATTACAAAATGAAGCTTTCTCTACTTTGTCCCTCCTCCTAAGATCATACAGCGACCTCTAGAGGGGGTATCAAGTGCAAACATTTAAAGTTTATAATTTTTATACTAAAGAATATTCCTTAAGTAATTCCGTACATCGGAACTCTGACGGAATATTCTTGACACACACATGCAACATATTTCGTTGCATGTGCTACGCGCACGCACCTATGCGTGGCGAACTTATCAAAATCTAAAGAAGATTTCTTAAATAATCCCTTCCGGGGAATACTCAAGAAATCTCATAATGGCATGCAACGTGATGAGTTGCGTGCGTTATAGACCCACAACGCATGACGTTGCATCATTATTAAATGGAGAATGCCATCCCAAAGAGCTGAGTAGCCGCCTCGTGCCATCCCCAGCAACGCTACCTGCCAACTGGAAACACATAAAAAGTCAGCGTTGCTGAGTGAGTTCTAGTTTTATAATAAAACATACTTTTACTTATTTAAAAGTATCCTTTCGTGCATGCGTTCAAACATCATACGTACACAGAGATAATATTCATTATTATCTTCATCATTCGTTATATATCATCATCTTAACTTCTCGTATGGATTCTGTCAGGCTTTACCCACTTCATAGCACTTGGCTATGATTACGGTGGTCGAATGACAAGAATCCCGTTCATACTTACTTGCGCACATTGAAAGGTGAATTGTACCAATACCATATGCTACACCCCAATCAGTCTTAGCTACCGGGCCGTAATCAACATATGACGGGAGCGTATGCCCGGTACTAGAGGTAAGCGGTAGAGGTACCATGACCATGGTCAATCACATAGAAGGACCAATCGCGTTATTCAATGCTTGCAAGACATAATTCGTTCGTTCATTAATGCATGTATTCATCATCATTCATTCATTCGTTCATTCATTAATACATGCATTCGTCATCGTGTTCCTCTTTCGTTATCTTTCACTTTACGTTACATAATACTTCGTTCGTTCATTCATACGTAAAGTCATGGAAAGATATTCATTTATTATTATAGGAACACACACACACCATACATTCATCATCATACATACATCATCGTACATACATCGTCATCATCATCACACTTACATCGTCATCATCGTCATACATACATCGTCATACCTAACATCTTACAGGCATCATCATCATCATCATACATAACCTCGTACATACATAGCCTACGTCATCATTCACCACTAGGCACTTACTATGTGTCATCCTGGTGCAGTAGCACTAACTGTCCCTCTAAGACCGTGGGGACTCATACTAAGACCTTACATAACATGTCGAGTCCACAATCATACCTTAAACGTATAACACAACATTATACCCAAACGGGTCATACATACATACATCATTAAACCAGTTTATATGTGTTCCAGCCCCAAAACTATTTAAAACAAGTAAATGAGGGGTCCTAGAACTCACCTGTGCTTGACAAGCAGCCTCTCAATCAAGCCTTTAAGACGCGGGTAACACTACACTGCCTGCAGATAAGTTAACACTCAAAAGAGTTAATTTCTGCCTAATTTCGCCACTAATTTCGCAGGTAGTTTCGCCTGTAATTTCGCCCGGCAAATTAGCAGTTTCGCTGCTAATTTCGCTGGGCAGAAATCCGCCAGTTTCGCTGGACAGATTCGCTACCTCGAGCGCCCAACTTTCGTTGGAATTCCCTAGTTTCGCAATATCTAAGGTCAACTTGGACATTGGCATAGTCATCAGCGAAACCATAGTTTCGCTCAGGCGAATATGTAGTTTCGCTACAGCGAAACTGTAACTTCGCTGTAAGTTCCTCCAGTTTCGCTGGACGAACTTACAGTTTCGCTGGACGAGACCTTAATTTCGCAGAACGAGCTGAAATTCACGAATCAGCTCGTTTTAGCCCAAAAATCCAATCCTTTCCACCCAAACCCTTGCATTATCATCCAGGAAGCTATATCTAAGCTTCTTACACGTTTTAATACCCTAAAACGTGTGTTTTGGGCGATTTTTGCCACTAGAAACCCCAAAAACCCCAAACCCGGGTTTTTCACCAAATGTGGCAATTTAGATACGTTTCTTACCTTGATTCTTGTAGTTTTGGAGTCCACAAACACTAGCCTTCGATTCTTGACCACCCGAGCTCCGATCCGGCACTTTCTCTCTCTACACTTTCTCTCTCTAGAATGGCGTTTGAGTGAAAATGAGAGTTGCTCGGCTGATCCATCTATTTATATGCCAGGCGTCCCCGGGACCCCAAACTCGTTAAACTCGTGACCCGGAGGGTTAACTTGGTGTAATACCCGCAACCACTCTATATTCATTAAATGGTTTTCATCCGAGCCCATCGCTATCATCCGACTCGATCAGAAAATTTTCCGGGCGTTACAGTATGGAATTTAGAAAGTTTTTTTAATTGATTTTTGTATTGTCCATGCTTAATTGTATTATCATGTGAGCATAAATTTAATAGTAAACTCAACTAAATATGTGCATGATTATGGATTATAATTAGTATCAAAATGCATCACAGACACTTCTTTCTATGAGTCTATTTTTTAGTAAATTTCCATATAATTTTATTTACACTATCATATTTTACGTTTTTTATCATTTACAATTGCTCGAGACGAGATTAGGCAATATTTTACTTTTTTTATTTGTCAAGTTAGGTTATTTAATTAAAATTTTAAACTCGTGTACATTATCAATGGTTTTCTCATACAATACCTTGTTAAAAATTTGATATAATTGTTTATTACTTATAATTTAATCGTATATTTTAAAATATCGTTTTATAATTAATAATATTTTATTTTATTTAATATATTATTCATTAAACCAGTGTAATATACGGGTTCACTAAATCTAGTACTCTAATAAAAATGTAACTAAATCACACTTGTCAACATCACATTCATTCTTATCAAATTTTTTCGTTTCTCTCTCCTATTTATTGCTCACATTAATTTACTAATAATATTATTTAATTTACATTAAAATTAAATATATTTTTTAATAATTAAGAATGAAATAATATTATTAATGTAATTTCTAATATGCATTTTTTTATAAAATAATACTTTTTTCTAAAATATTAAAAATATAAAATAATTTACAATTGGTATTTTTTTAAATAAAAATTTTATAAACAAAAATAATTATAACTAAATTATAATTATAATTAGAAAGTTTTTAAAAATAATATTTTTCTAAAAACGTTTGTTTTGAAATATAGTTGTCATCCTATTTATAATAATGAAGGTTTCAATCAGATATTATTTTAAAATATCATGTTTAAATAATAAAATTTTATTATATTTAGTTATTTTATTTATAAAACCTGTGTATTATATGGGGTTTACTAAAACTAATTTTTTTATATTTATAAAATACCTACCATTTTATTTCCATTGGTTAGAAAGCTACCACTATTATTTCTCGAAATTATTGGGAAATATTGGACCCATTTGTTGGACTTTTGTGCTTTGTCATGTCTCGGAACCTTTAAAGGAAAATTAATCATGAAGGCGTAAAAAGATGCAAAGTATGTAACCATTATTTGCGTAGGAACATTTGGAGCGACCGGATCATTTCACGATCTGATATGAATAGATTGACTTATCTTGTATTTTATACAGAAGTTTATTTTCATGTCTTAAACTTATGATTTAAAAGTTTAAAAATAATTAACTTTTCAGTTGATATAAGATCCACCCTCAAAAACTATAAACATTTAATCATGAATGCATATTTAAATTTCTAAAGAAAATCACATGATAGAATATGTTGTCTACTATCTTAGTAAACTCGTGTATTAAACGAGTTGAATAAATAAAATATTAATATAATAAAATTTATTAATTATAAAATAATACTTTAATATATAATATGACTGAAATATATAATATGACTGAAATATATAATATGACCGCGTACATCTTCCCTTAAATGGGACGGACCCTCCCTGGACCCTGTGAAAACGCGGGAGCTCTTTGCAGCACTAGGTACGCCCTTCATATATAATATGACTGAAATCACATATAAAAAATAACTATAAGTAATAAAACAGTGATATCAATTTTTTAAAATTTTATTTTAATTTTTTAAAAAAACATAAAAATTTTGTTCTAAAATAAACCGTATAAATGTCATTTTAAAAGTGTTTCCTTATTATAAATCCTAAAGTTAATTATTTTTGGTTTTAAAAAATTGACTTTTTAAAAATACCCATTTTAAAAATATTTCATATTTTAAAAAAAGTTTTATGCTTTAGAAAAATTTATTATTTATAAAAAAATTATTTATTTAAAAATAATATTAATAAATAGATCTGTTTCTTAATTTAATAAATCTAAAAAAGTGTTAAATTATATTATCAGTAATTAAAATAATTATTTACTAGGAAAAATATGCGGGAAATTTTGATGAGAATGATTATGATGTTGTCACGTGTCGTATCAACTTACTATTTTATTAGAGTAGAAAGATTCTATATATAATTCAATTAATAAATTTCCTTAATGTCTATAATTTAATTTTGTAGGAAATTAAAGACGAAGAAAAAACATTTTATTGTATAGAAAAGGATAATTTGTTACATAGAAAACGACACAAGTCGTAATAAAATTGATAGAATATAATTAAAATCTAACGCAAAGCACTTGGAATGTTTGGATCTTTGCAATGAACCTACCATGACTAATCCATTATCCATCTACTCTCCTTTAGCACATGGGGACACTCCATACGTGGAGGTTTATCCACATACATATTATACATATTAATGTATTTATATTATGGTTTGATATTTATTCATCTTCTCTGCCTTTTATTTAATAAAAAGAAACATAATGGAATTATGAAATTTGAAGATTTGATTCATCTCTTTAATACTACATATACACTTATAACAACAAATCACATCATCAAGATTTTCTAAAATATATTTTCTATGAAGACCATAAATTTAAGTAACGTGTATAATCATAACATTTTAATTGAATGTGAGTCAATGTATACATGTATGTTTGGTCTTCTTATTTGGATATGGGTGCATATAAGGGACGAGCGCGGTGGTAAAGGGTGCTGGAAGGTGGAGTTGATGGTAAGGATAAAGATCCCTTCTGTGTGTTGTTGTTATTTGTAAAATCTCGTATTTTCGTTAAATTAAAAGTTAACTTTGTAAGGAGTATTTATGCCATTTATGAAACCTTATGGGCTATTCTTGTTTCATTCCTCGTTTACTTAAAGTTTCTAAATCAATTAAATAATAATATTAATTATAAATAATAATAATAATAATAATAATAATAATAATAATAATAATAATGATAATGATAATAATAATAATAATAATAAAAATAATAATAATAATAATAATAGTGATCACATTTATAAAAACAATAATAATGATGATACTAATATTAATAATTTATAAAAAAATTATTAACTTAAAAGTGTTTAAACTTAACTAAAATTAGGGGGGTTGTTTTTGTCATTTTATAAACTTTAAAAGGGAGTTTTAAGCATAAAATGATAACAAATAAAACTACAGGGACCATTTCTGTAACTTTGAAACCCAAACCCCACCCCCACTTTCTTCCCCGATTTCCTTCCCCGTTTTTCGGCCAAACACCCGCCACTATCGAGCACTATACACTATAATAATCAAATTGATCGTACATACACGATCATTTAATCGTTTCTAATCTTCCATCGAATTCAAAATAGTATGAAACACGCACAAACACCACATTCGATCATCACCTCTGTCGCGACCTGCTCGACACTCGAACATCATCATTCGGGCTTCAATCTTTGAAATTAACAGAGGGCTTACGATCATTAGCAACATTGGAAACTTTCCGTGCAACCAATTGGATTAACATCATCATTTGAACATCCATCAATCACTTCGTCAGTCGCGACCTGTTCTACGTGGTGTTCACCTTCAATTCGAACGCAATCGGGTAATTGAACGCATCTACATAATCGTTTCATCGTGGGGAATAAAAGCCCCATGAACATAGCCTGTAATTAAAACGAATCGGGCCTCAATTTGATCCAAGAACATTCTAGGGTTCGCGGATTTGGGGGAATTGGGTTAAAAAGGTTTAAAATCACTTGGAACCAAGTGATACCGCGTCTGTATGCCTTGGTTCACTGGTTCCCCACTCGTTTGTCCACCTTGAGGTCCCGGGTTCAAACCCGGGCACCCTCATATATTTTTTAAGGTTTTTTCAGCTTTAGAAAAATTATAGAAAATTTCTTAAAATTATAAAAATCAATTTTATAAACTTTGTTTATTTTAAAAGTTATCTAATGATTTTCTGTAAATTATTTCATTAAACACCTTAATAATTTTTATATAAAATATCATTAACAAATGTTATAATTAGTTTATTTTTATAAAAATAAGCTTTAAATAGTTGAAATCACTAAATTATTATTAGCCATTACGTTATCTGTGATTATAGCTTAATTATGTTAATAATAAAATTTTATTTACATTTTATAATTTAATCATTATAAGGATTTAATTTCTTATAATTTCACAAATTATTATAAAAGGATTAATTAAGTTTCTTTCATAGTATTAAAATATAAATGATTTCGACCTTACTTATAAAAACCCCAAATTCTTATTGAAACTCTAGTTGATGTTAAAACGTTAACTATTATTAACCTTAAATCTTGTAATATATACATTTAGGTGCTTGTAAAAGAATTCGTTGGAGCATCGTTAATTCTTATAATCCTCTTATATACTTATACGTCATTGTGAGTATTTCCATACCCCTTTTTCTTATTTTCACACTTTAGGGTGAAACATGTTAACTTATATCATTGCACTTGTAAACTTATTCGAGACTAGTAAACTTTATGGCAATTTACTTGTGTGTTGTGGTTAGTTGAACTTTTTGGTTACCATGTTATGGCGTTATATGTACAATCATTAACTATTGCTAGCCTGGCGACGTCATAGATCTATGGGCCTGACAAGCCTGCTTGGTTGATCCAAGTACACTTAGCTAATCGTATATACTTTTAACGTTTGAAACTTGTAAAACTTTGTCAAGGTTTGATTGTTGCATTGTTCATAACATCCCTAATCACTTTATTCACTAACTTATGACTTGAATTGCTATCTTTTATATATTCTATGTATTGAAACTATGGAATGCTCACCAACATTTTTATGTTGACCATTTATTTTTAACATGTTTCAGGAATACCTCAATTATGTGTTCTACACTTTGAAGCTTATTACATCTAGGATTGGACCTAGAGATAAAATGGATGATCATGTTATTTGTAGCATTTGTACATGATGTATTCTTTGTTGAAACTTTTGCTTATAATGTTAATAATGAAACTTATGAATAATATATTGGATTTAATAAATAGCGTTATGTGGCTGTGAACAATCGTAACCCTTACATCTCGACATTTCCACCATCAAGGTTGGGGTGTGACAGATTGGTATCAGAGCCCATAACTATAGGGATTTAGGTTATTAAAAATGGTGACCTGGACTATAGTTGCATGAACCCCATAGAAAGATCTCTATACTTTTGTGCTTACATATTGTTTGCATGTTACATAATGCTATGCCTTTTGTGCAACTTGATGCCTTAGCATAGGAATTGCCTTATGTATGCTTAAACTTAGTTACTTGTCTCCCTAAACTTAACTTTGACTCTTTGACTCTCCCGATAAATGAACTTCCTAAACCTATTCTCAACGACATGTGGAATCTACACTTATCATCGTGGGTTCAATTCCTTAGACTCTATGTCTAATCTATGAAAATCTCATCAAGGTTTTGATTCTATGAACCAAAGAAATTTGTGTGACACATAGACACCTGTATTCTGGACTTCCTGGCAAAAGGCCTTCGGGCTAAGGCAAGCATACCGTATAAATCTCATTGCGAGACCAGTTATGCTTACCTGGGGATTTCCAGGATGAGTGATAAACTATGGTCAACATACACAAGTCTCTAAGCAAATGGGTCAATTTACCTTGAAGTGTCAACGATTCCAACCGGTAATGCGTTACCAAATGGAACCATCCTATTTGTATCTTAAAAAGCCTTGATTCTTCAAACTGGTTTATCACCAAAGCTTTAATATCTTCTCATTCTTATCATACATAATATTCCTGTTAATATTGAACCTATCCTACATTTCAACTTCTACATTTAAACATCGTTACACGTTGGGCGTTTCATGTATCTATTTCTATACCTTGACCAACATGTACATGACTCTTAATATATCCAAAGATATTTGGAATCTAAACCGAATGGTCTTTAAAAATTTAAACCGTTACTTATGGTTCTCAAGTCTTCCTAAGGATGTGTCCCATAACTAAGAACATGCAATGTTGTAGGTGTAATTCCTACATCTCGGGATGCTTTGTCTAGGCAAAGTGTAAATGGTGAATTGACTCGATCATTGAATCTATTTACTTGACTCGAAACCCTTAGGATGATTGATCACTTATAAGTACGCGTGTCTTCAATAAGGCTATGGTTGACCTCATATCTTGAGAAGTCCTTGTATTTTCCTTTCGATTGTGAATCGAATGTTCACATCTCATTATGGTGTTGAATCATTCTTGTCCTTGATTTCGTCTTCTCGATTTAAGCCATCCAAGATTTGAACATCATAACAATTCTGTTACCTCGAACTCTGACCTTAAATTTTGTAAACATGATTTCCCTTTGTTACATTGATGTAACTTGAAATTTTCTGAATTGATATACTTTTCGTTTCGTTGTTAAGTCGAACCTTGAACCGTTTGCACCGTGGGAGAGGTAAGAGTTTGCAAGTCAACCTATGATTAATAACACTCGTATCTCCTAAATAAATCTAACTCATCAAAACAGGGGTGATTCCGTTACTTTGAGGATGATTCTTCATTCGTTTCGATAAATGGTTTCCAATTGGGTGTTCTATGAAATTTCATCCCCTAGATCGGGGTGATTTCCTAATCTTGAAAACTGACTTTAATTATTTTCCTTGGAACTTGCACTTCATGAATGATGTGATCTCACCAAAATAGGATTGAAACCCGTACTTTGGTGACAAATGTCAATCCTCGATTGTTTTCTTGTTATTATGGAACTCAATCATCAAGATAGGCGTGAATTCCATACCTTGATGATAATTTCATTTTTATGGATTGTATTCTCTCAAATAAAATGATCTCATCAAAGTAGGAGTGAATTTTGGATTATGATAAAGAAGTTCATTTTGTTATATTTTGTTTTTGTAAGAACTTCACCGTTAAGATAGGAGTGATTTTCCTTACCTTAATGGTGAGTTACCTCGTCTGATTTCTGTGGATCCTCAACAATGAGCTAGGATCGAACTTTTGAGTTGGTAAGTTAAGAGTCATACCTTGAGAAATGCACCATCAAGCTAGGAGTGAAAACCACACCTTGGTGGCTATTCTCACTTCTTGATCTCAAATTTACCCAAGTTTTAATTAATTGACAAGAAACATGTAGTAACTTGAAGGGTGAATCAATGTTAGTGTTCTGACCTATCAAGCCAAAGCATGATTTCTGAACTTGAAAGAAGACCCGATCGCTCTAGGTCACTTTTGATTCCGAGCTTGGAGCATTTAAATTCTTAAATCAATTTCTTTCCCTTTATCCTTATGTTTTGATTTGATCTAGCTATATGGAACTATTTATTTCTTATCTATCGACTTTCATTTTGAGTTATCATTAAAACCTGATTGCGTGATGATAGCCTTCTAAACAATCTTCCTGCCAAATAAAGACATTACCAACTTGTGTTCATGGCTTTCTAGCCACACGGATGTTCTCAGTTGTGCTTATGGGTTTGATGAACTGCATATGTAAACTGTACTTAGAGATTGCTACCTTGCAAAACATGTTTACAAATACCTTTCTTATTGTTTGCGTCATTGCTTGAATCGCTTTTGAATCCTTAATCTTGGAAATCTTTAAAACTCTATTTGATTTCGATCAACGAGACTCGTTATTATTTACATTGTGACGTGGAGGTTCATAAACCTTCGTAACTTGTAGTCATGGGTTTGGCATAAAGGAAAAGTCGTAACTTGGTATGTGTCCAAGTGTCTTACCTTCACATATGACAAAACCTAACCTCCGTGTTTCCGTGAATCTCCTGTTTAACTTTTCATTCACTAAGTGCCTCCTATCTTAGCTGTCATGATGACAATCGGTGCATTATAGACCGATTGACTAAAATCTCATATTGACTCATGTGAGATAATGGGTCGAGAGATTGACCTGTATCTGTTTCAAATATTCGTATACCGTGGTATGACGTTAAAACATCGATCGTTATTTTGAATGATTGATTCATTTTCTGTTTTTAATAATATTCTTAACCATCGCCGTGAACTCATTCCAAGATCTTCGCATAGCGTATTATTCTTAGACCGATGGTTGGTCAAAGGAGAAATACATATTCACAAGATATGCGTTAAGGTCGTTTCATATGGTGACGTTTGGGATTCTTAAATTCCGACGGTTAACCTCTCTTATCATTGTTGGTCTTTTATTGATTTCTAGACATCACCTTATCACGAAATTATATTCTGGAAGTTGTGATTATAAGTCTAACATACCATGGTAACTCGTCACCATTTCCAATGTTTCCTCTCAAAACGTCTCGTATTTCACTCGATGAGTTCAAGTTGGCATATATTATGTCAAGAGACTTGAAGGATTCCCTAAAGTGAAACATCTTATCTGTAATCAAACGGCTATCACTGGCCGTTGTACACCTACCTTTTATTATAACTCCTTTTGTTTATTTAAGTTTCAACTCTAATTTCGGGACGAAATTCTTAAAAGTTGGGGAGACTGTAACATCTCGTATTTTCGTTAAATTAAAAGTTAACTTTGTAAGGAGTATTTATGCCATTTATAAAACCTTATGGGCTATTCTTGTTTCATTCCTCGTTTACTTAAAGTTTCTAAATCAATTAAATAATAATATTAATTATAAATAATAATAATAATAATAATAATGATAATAATAATAATAATAATAAAAATAAAATAATAATAATAATAGTGATAATATTTATAAAAACAATAATAATGATGATACTAATATTAATAATTTATAAAAAAAATTATTAACTTAAAAGTGTTTAAAACTTAACTAAAATTAGGGGGGTTGTTTTTGTCATTTTATAAACTTTAAAAGGGAGTTTTAAGCATAAAATGATAACAAATAAAACTACAGGGGCCATTTCTGTAACTTTGAAACCCAAACCCCACCCCACTTTCTTCCCCGATTTCCTTCCCCGTTTTTCGGCCAAACACCCGCCACTATCGAGCACTATACACTATAATAATCAAATTGATCGCATATACACGATCATTTAATCGTTTCTAATCTTCCATCAAATTCAAATTAGTATGAAACACGCACAAACACCACATTCGATCATCACCTCTGTCGCGACCTGCTCGACACTCGAACATCATCATTCGGGCTTCAATCTTTGAAATTAACAGAGGGCTTACGATCATTAGCAACATTGGAAACTTTCCGTTCAACCAATTGGATTAACATCATCATTTGAACATCCATCAATCACTTCGTCAGTCGCGACCTGTTCTACGTGATGTTCACCTTCAATTCGAACGCAATCGGGTAATTGAACGCATCTACATAATCGTTTCATCATGGGGAATAAAAGCTCCATGAACATAGCCTGTAATTAAAACGAATCAGGGCTCAATTTGATCCAAGAACATTCTAGGGTTCGCGGATTTGGGGGAATTGGGTTAAAGAGGTTTAAAATCACTTGGAACCAAGTGATACCGCGGCTGTATGCCTTGGTTCACTGGTTCCCCACTCGTTTGTCCACCTTGAGGTCCCGGGTTCGAACCCGGGCACCCTCATATATTTTTTAAGGCTTTTTCAGCTTTAGAAAAGTTATAGAAAATTTCTAAAAATTATAAAAATCAATTTTATAAACTTTGTTTATTTTAAAAGTTATCTAATGATTTTCTGTAAAATTATTTCATTAAACACCTTAATAATTTTTATATAAAATATCATTAACAAATGTTATAATTAGTTTATTTTTATAAAAATAAGCTTTAAATAGTTGAAATCACTAAATTATTATTAGCCATTACGTTATCTGTGATTATAGCTTAATTATGTTAATTATAAAATTTTATTTACATTTTATAATTTAATCATTATAAGGATTTAATTTCTTATAATTTCACAAATTATTATAAAAGGATTAATTAAGTTTCTTTCATAGTATTAAAATATAAATGATTTCGACCTTACTTATAAAAACCCCAAATTCTTATTGAAACTCTAGTTGATGTTAAAACGTTAACTATTATTAACCTTAAATCTTGTAATATATACATTTAGGTGCTTGTAAAAGAATTCGTTGGAGCATCGTTAATTCTTATAATCCTCTTATATACTTATACGTCATTGTGAGTATTTTCATACCCCTTTTTCTTATTTTCACACTTTAGGGTGAAACATGTTAACTTATATCATTGTACTTGTAAACTTATTCGAGACTAGTAAACTTTATGGCAATTTACTTGTGTGTTGTGGTTCGTTGAACTTTGTGGTTACCATGTTATGGCGTTATATGTACAATCATTAACTATTGCTAGCCTGGCGACGTCATAGATCTATGGGCCTGACAAGTCTGCTTGGTTGATCCAAGTACACTTAGCTAATCGTATATACTTTTAACGTTTAAGACTTGTAAAACTTTGTCAAGGTTTGATTGTTACATTGTTCATAACATCCCTAATCACTTTATTCACTAACTTATGACTTGAATTGCTATCTTTTATATATTCTATGTATTAAAACTACGGAATGCTCACCAACATTTTTATGTTGACCATTTATTTTTAACATGTTTCAGGAATACCTCAATTATGTGTTCTACACTTTGAAGCTTATTACATCTAGGATTGAACCTAGAGATAACATGGATGATCATGTTATTTGTAGCATTTGTACATGATGTATTCTTTGTTGAAACTTTTGCTTGTAATGTTAATAATAAAACTTATGAATAATATATTTGGTTTTAATAAATAGCATTATGTGCCTGTGAACAATCATAACCCTCACATCTCGACGTTTGCACCGTCAAGGTTGGGGTGTGACATTATTTAAGATCTTGGTGTAGTTTTATAAACACATAATAAAACTATTGGTATGATCATAGATCATTAGATAAATAGTTATAATGAATCAAAGAAGTTACTATGCTAATTAAATAACTATTAACTAATTTGATTACATATTTATAAAGAACAACCTATTTCTTAAGAATTTAATTTTTTTAAATCATAAGCATCTATTACTTGTTTCTTCACAAAAATCCTAATTTAACTTTTATTTTTAATTATAGTACTAAAAGCATTCGTATGTTAAACCCAAACCAAATAAACAGCATTCATGTCCAAACTAAAGTTATTCAATCAACTTAACTGAACTAAATCAATTAGGTTTGAAAATTAGATAACACCAAAAGATTAAATTTAGTTTATTTTTATTTTTAGTTTTATTTTTATAAATTATAAACCCATATTATTAAGTTAAATGTGTCTAGGCTAATCAAACTATTTATTAATGCTACATTGATTGCTTCTAATTTGACTCAATGCATATGCATAAGTTAGTGAGCTTGTGATTTGGTGATTGACATAATAAAGTAGTAGTTGTTTAATTATATGTTTTTATTAAAATTAAATAAACAAAAATGTCATTACACTCTTATCTTCTCTAGCATTCTTATGTTTAATAGATGGTTTTAATTCAAGCAAGACAACATTCTATAATCAACTCGATTACAAGCTTGAACCTTTATCATATATAATACAATTTCATTCGACGATATAATTCAAATTACTTTATATTCTTACGTTAATCAAGTTTAAAACCAAATCAAATTAATTATAGTATATACTTTATCATAACGCTCGTAACGTCTTCTCTCTACATGATGTGGAATAAAATTAGTTTTAGTTGAATGATGATGTTAATAAATGATAGTTTTGTAAAATGTAAGTGACAACTGACAAGTTAACATGGTATGTTTTAGGACATGTTTGTGATTGCTTTTAAAAAGCAATTTATTTACTTATTACTTATTGACTTTTTCAATAAGTTAATAAGTTAGTATGTATTGACTTATTAACTTATTCTCTCACAACAATCACATTGTTAAACACTGTAAAATAATTTTTTAACTTTTTAAAATTTAAAAAGTTAAAAATTAAAAAACATAAGCTCCCAAACACCCACTTCGGTACCCTTCAATTTTAACAAATTTGGTTCACCTCATTTCCGATTTTGGTGATTTGATTGTAAGATTTAATTAATTTTTCTAACTCTCATTATGTTCTTCACTGGAATCGAAAGAATTTTGTAGTTGAAGCTGCACAATCGACATCACTGCTAAGAAGAAAGTGGTAACTTGTAAGTAAACACAAAACCCTATTCGTAATCCTAATTTTGTTGTACAGTATGGTTCGAGATAAATAATAATCCATTGAAGAAGATGAGATGTTCTATATTCTGGTGATAGATGATTAAACGACTGTACTGAACGATTAGCCAACATTGAGCACCTTCGATTGCTGTAAGTATACACAAGACCTTCGATCACAAACTATTGATTATTATTTCTCACAGTGAATTCTATCACTGTGTTCTCAAATTACTATTGGATGTTGAATGTTATGAAAGTTTTGTTGGTAAATTTGTTAGATTACTGTGATTTGCAATGGTGAGTGGATGGAGCAGAGCCCTAGTTAATATGTATAAGGTAGGGAGGAAGAAGAATGTAGAAGTATCTAGAGATATATATGGGTTTTCGTGCCGAAGGATTTCTAGGGTTGTTTGTGTTGAGGTGCCAATAGTTCATGATTCTTTGGGGAAGAGTTATGCTGCTGCATCAGAGGTAGAAGTTAGTAAATTACAGTCGATTGTTTTCGGCTTTGAACTGATATTCTGCCTTTATGTTCTTATGTATGTGTAGGGTCGAGGCTTGGAGCAACTGGTAAAGTTTGATCTTGTTATCGAATTTGGTACTATTTGATGTTGTAGACTTGTGTAACAGTGATGATTACGTGCAGTGGTTTTTGTAGGTAAATTTGAATAAGATGTTTCGTAGTAAGCCAATTTCATTAGCCTTGCCACCTGGATCTCCTCAAAGGATTAACGAGCCTACTTACAAGGGTATTCGCTTGCTTATCCTTAGATTAGTGCTCTTTTATAGTAAACAGAGCACGGCTATTCGAGCAGCAAATGTTATTTACCGTCGTGTTGTTTCTCAAGTTGAGAACCCATTGGTTTATGATGGTTAGCATTTTTCATTCTCATGCTGGTTATACACAATCTTTTGCCTCAATGTTCTGATTGGATTAAGTTGGTTTAGTATTGTGTGATCAATGAAGTTTTTAGGTTGGAGAAGACCTTTAAAACAACATTCTCTATGCTCGTTGTACACATGTGGCTTTGTTTGCGTCGTTTGAAAGTGGAAGGAAAAGAAGGCGTTGAATTGGGACAGTATGTGTATGAAATATTCAATCATGATTTAGAGATTAGGGTTTCAAAAGCCGGGGTTAGTCGTTTCTTTTAAAGGTTTTTCAGCTGTAAATTTCAAATGCTTACTAGAAAAGATTGATCATTTTGCTAGTTATGAAAGTTTGGATTTTTTTACTGTTATTTTTAGGAATTTAAATGTTTTTGTAAAGATCTGACCTTTCCATTAGAATGCAGGTTAATTTGCTGTTGTCCAAATGGATGAGGGAATTGGAAAAAATATTATATGGTAATATTGTTGCTTATGACATTGCCATGCTTCCAGAAGCTAAACCAGATGAGTTACACAATGCAATATGGAAGTAAGACATACACTCACTTAATTTTAGTATACTATTCAGTGTACAATCTCATTTCTTAATAATATCTTGCATATGGTCTAGGAACGTATTCTCGAGTGATGGTTCACCAACATTTGATGCTGCTGCATTACCAGCTGTCCTGGCAAGTTTTCACGTATACTATAAGTCATAATATCCCTAGTTGTTGTCTGGGACATCTACTATAAGTCTATAATATCACTGGGTGGATAGCTTGGTGGTAAATGGTGTACTCTCCAACTAAGTGGTTGTGGATTTAAACCTTGCAGTGTGCAGGTTTGGTAATTATTTTTTGGTAATAGGAATTGCTATTAATAAACAAAAGTTGGCTGGGACATCAAAGTAAAGATTGAGGTGTTTTCAATATGGTACCAATTATAAGTAGAGAACTGCAAGAACTACATTAGGCACTTGTACATTATGCTAGCTAAATTTAGTGGAAGAAAGAAAGAAATATTGTGTGTCAAAACTAAAGCAATATGTACAAGTGTTTATGTAGTTTGTGTGTCAAAACTAAAGCAATATGTACAAGTGTTATTGTAGTTTTTGCAGTTCTTAGTTTTAAATTTATTCCATATTGGACGGCTGATATTTGTTGTCAAATGTTTATGTATATCATTAAATTTTGCAAAAGGATTTGTTAATGTGTGCTATCACGTGGCTTTCTATGGTGCGGTGAAGTGTTGTAGTCCTAAAGTTAGTCTTTATATGGAACGATGTGCTAATTTGGTCTCTTAGTTGCTTAAGGTGGTTAGTTTTATAAGTTATAAGCAACGTGACATTTTTTAACAAAATTTTCAGGCTTTCTCAAGATATGTTCGGCGAGAATGCACTTGCTTGTCATTAACAGGTGCATCACACTTTAAAGGATCTCCTTTGGTGGATTTGCTTACAATTCAGCTTGTTTGGTCTATGTGATTTGAAATTGACAATTTGGTTATGATATGCAGATAAAGAATCAATGTTTTCTGGCAACTTCATGTTCACCAGTATCTACAACCTGAACACGCCTGGATAGCTTCTATATCTGAAGGTGTGTTAGTTTTGTCTTCAAATTCAGATTTACAACCGTTCCACTTTTTAGTTTTCGTTTTTTACATACCGTTACAATATATCATTATTATTATTGATATTATTATTTTTATACAAAGTAATAATCCGCAAACAATAGATTTCAAGAGCAAGCTGACTTGACTTGTTTCCAGCCCTATGTTTAAAGCTCGAGCTAGACTCTTAAGTAGTCTTACAAACTCAAGCTAGCCTTGTTTATTATTTAGTTATGTTTATGTATGTATATGGCGGCTCATGGTGTGCTCCAGTTTGATATGGAGGGGATTCACATGGTTTGATTATGATTATGGTTTTAAGAGTCGGGGGTCTCTTTGGAAGTGAAAGGGTTTTGAGATTGAATGCCCCTAAATGAGGGGATAACCATTATAAATAGATGTGCAATTTACATATTAGGAATGATAATAATACAAAATACATCTAAGTACATCAAGAATTAAACTATGTACTAACATCCCCCCGCAAGCGAAAGGGTGGTGATCCAATACGAAGTTGCGAGCGGAAGAATTCAAATTGGGATCGACAGAGACTCTTGGTGAAGATGTCAGCAACCTGAAGCTTGGTGGAAACAAATTTAGTATGGAGCTTCCCAGATGAAACCAATTCACGAATAAAGTGATAATCCAAATCAATGTGCTTAGAACGCTTGTTAATTCCTTCATTTTCTTTTAAATCTACTTCTGCTTTCTTTTCTAATTCTTTTAATTGCTTTCTTTCTATTTGTACCTCTTGACTATAGTATTCCTTAGTTAATGTTTCTTGAAATTGTATTTCCTCCATTTATAAAATGATATTTTATTAGTTACGAATTTCTCAAATGAAACTTATATTATTCTATTTCATAATTCATATTCCCTGATTTATTTCTAGTAGGTAACTATTAACTTTTCAAAGCTTAGTTTTTATTGTACGTTTCTAGAGGGCTCAAATAAAGATAGAGTTAATGAAAGACTTTATAGTCATAAATTTCTATGGACCCTTTGATAAATATTACCATTTCATTATTCGGAGATATTATTATTATTCTAATTATCGAAGACATGATCATATTCAAATTACTAAGATAATAAATATTCTTAAAATAAATATCTTGTATTGAATTAAAATTCATACCTGAGTCGTTTTGTAGGTTGAATGATCTTTTACTTCTAGCTTTGAGTGATTCTTTATCTTTAGTAACGTGACTTGGATAGAGTGATGGTGCTCCAGAGTATAACCTCAACACTCAACACTTAATGGTGATTTAACACTCATAATAATATCAAACTGATATAATTCAAAAAAGGCTTATCTTACAACATATAAGAGAGGGTTTATATAGACCCTTTTACATAGCTCGGACTTCAAATCCGGATTTCAAACAAGTAAAAGTACAGTAATTATACATAATTGAGGGTACCTACAATTACAGAGGCTTTTGACTCTAACGTCTACATCTTGTCGTTTTTACTCGATTATTGGCTCAATATCGCTTTCTTCTTGACTATTATTACTTTCTTTTGGTGAGCTGTCATTTTCTTCTTTTGCTTTTCCTTTAGTACAGAATTCACATGCATGACCCTGTACCCATTGAATACGTTGGCAGATTCCTTGTCTGATTGTTGATGAATACTTTTCATTATTGTCTAACATTTGAATTCCAAATATTGATATAGCATCACTTTGTTGTGGAGTGATTTGATACGATGATTTTGAATAGACTATCATATCTTGAGCTTTGTATAATAGCCTTGTATGGTTGTCGATAGATGATAACGCTTTTTAAGCGTAATTGTTGATGATTCGTTCTTCATCCGAGATTAACTGAACCGCATAACCTGCTTCATTGATTGGATAATTTTTGTTACTGTATCCAACTTGAACTGCATGTTTTGCTTGAATAAGTACTTCCCCCCGGGCGGAAAATACCGGCGGTACTGAATAAACATGTAAATAAATTTGTTTGTCCTTCTGAAATCTGGCTAGTTGAATTCCGAGTGCCGTTGGAAAGTATTTAAACATAGAATTAACATGATCACAATAAATATATTCTACCATGCCTAGATAGAATAATTCATGTGTAGTTAATGCCGATGCTTCTGGTAATATAACTGCTATTGGACCCAAATTTTGCTTGTTTTTTGGATAAATTGATAGTATCTTGTGTTTATCCTGATAGTTCTGCAGTATTTCTTGATATTGATTTTGCTTCTTCAAAGTTGTCTTTGTAGTTTCCCTAATAGAAGTGAGTGTCTCTACCTGATCAATACTTGGTGACCGAATTTCTTGAATTTTTCCAAGAGTTTGCATCTTTTGTGTTTCTTTATTTGGAGTGCTTGGAGCCTTTAACTGTTCTACAAATGATGGCTTATATTCTTTCAATGCTTTCTTTGCTTCTTCAAGAGACTTGTAACTTTTATGGATTACTCCAGGCTTTCCAATGATGTGCATACTAGCTTTATGCCATTCATTGAAAATTCCTTTCATTGGTCCATTAAAAATTACATAATGCTTCTTGTCTTCACCTTTTTCTTCTTCATTGATTGTTATTGGAACTTCTTCTGTTACTCCTAGGATATCGATAGTTTTTCTTTTTCCATGATACGCTTCTTCCATGGTAGTTATTAACTTCTGAATGTGTTGAATTTCTTCATTAACAATCTTTAGCTCTTCTTCGCATCTTTCTTTCTTTCTTTGCTTCATTTGAAGATCATTCTTTAGTGCTTTTGTTGCGGTCTCCATTGCTAGTCTTGCTCCTTCCATTCTCGTGTGAGTAAATCTGAGAGAGCATTATCTTCTGACTTTATTAATATTGGAAAGTAATTAAACTCTGATAGTTCTAATTACCATCTAATTAATCTTCCATAGTTGTAACGTTTTTTGTTGAGTTTAAGATTTTTGAACGTTGATACATAGCTAGAATCTGTTTTCAGAATAAACTGTTTTGGCTTTAAATCAAGAATCCATTTCTCGAATGTCTTGACAACAGCCAGTGTCTCTTTCTCATGAATTGGATAGTTTTGTTGCGCTGCATTAAATGTCCCTGAGAGATATTTTACTATCTTCTCAAGTCTCTTAGTGGCTTGTAAATTTAGTAACTGAGTGAGCATAGCTCTAGTAAAACTTTCCAGTTTGAGACTTTCGTCGCACGCTGGTTCATTTTCTAAGTGACTTGATATGTTCTTTGTCTTATGCTTTGAAAGCACAGAAGTAACTAGTTTTTGAGGTATAGCTGTTAATACAGCTCCCCAATTTTCATTGCTTGCATCTGTAGATACAATGAGTAAATCATTTTCTTGGTAAACATATAGTGAAAAAATAGTTTTATCACAAATTTCTTTTATCTGAATGACTCTTTTCTCATCCTCTAGAGTAAATAGCCATGGATTGGATGGTTTTAGTTTTTCTTGTAATGGTTTTCTCCATTTGGCTAAATCTTTGAAAAATCCTTGTTCACCAATATAATTAAGGCTTCCTAGAAATCGTTGTAATTGTTTTCTATTTTCTATTTTATTTGGAAAATCCTTTATTTTTTGTAAAATATGTTTTTGTAGAACAATTTCTCCGTGTGAAATTGTTAATCCAAGGAACTCAATTACTTCTTTTCCTATTTTTGCTTTTGGCTGAGATAATATAATTCCTTTTTCTTGACATCGATCAATAACCTTGATTACCTGTCTTAAATGATCTTTCATAAGATGAATTAGTAAATATTAATATATCATCAACATATGCTAAACATATATCTTCTAATCCTTCTAAATTTCTATTCATAAAATTTTGAAAAATTCCTGGTGCTTGCTTCAACCCCATTGGTAACGTATTCCATTCATAATGCTTTTGTGGTGGAAAACTAAATGCGGTTAGTGGTTTAGTGTTTTCGTGTAATCGGAGTTGCCAATACGCACTTTTTACATCAAGTGTACTAAATATTTTCATATTTTTTATTTTACTTAAAATGTAATCTTTTCTTGGAAGTGTTTTAGGTGTTCCTATCGTGGCTTCGTTTATAGCTTTATAATTTATTACCATTCTTCTTTTTTCTTGTTTTTGTTCATTATGGTTATCTACGTAAAATGCAGGTGACGAGTGTGGACTATTACTTGGTCGTACAACTCCTTTTTTGGTTAATTCTTTTATTTCGTTAGCAAATTCGTCTATATATTTTGTGAATAAGGTATATTATTAGGTACAAATATTTCTTTAGTAGGATTTCTTAATTTTATTTCTATTAGTTCTTTATTTTTATTTTTATCACCTAGAATATCATCTGTAAAATATTCAAATAATTTTTCTTGGATTTGCTGTTCTAATACTATTTTTTCTATGGCTAAAGTAATTGCATAACATTTTTGTATTATTTTTATATGAAAATTGTGGTATATTTGAGTTCTAATCCTTTCTGATTTTTGACTACTTGTATATGGACATTTTAGCTCTATGTGTGTTAAATATTGTATATGGACATTTTAGGTAGTGAGTTAGATGTTTCTAATGGTGGTGAAGTTTGAGGTGGGTTGGAGCAAAGACCACAAGGTGGTGTAGGTGGAGGTGTAGCAGGCTTGGGTGGAGAAACTGACCTGTCAGTAGGTGTTGGTAAAACAAACCCGGTAATGGGTTCATCCAAGAAAGATGATAATGGCAAGTGGTGTGGTGAGTGGGGAACATGAGCACCAGAGAATGGGAATTCATTTTCATGAAAACGAGCATGGCGAGTAATGTAAATTCGTGATGTGGTGGGATCGAGACAACGAAATCCTTTGTATTGTGAATGATAACCCAGAAAGATGCATGGTAGACTTCTTGGCGACAATTTGTGTGGAGCATAATCCCGGAGGTATGGGTAGACCCGACAAGCAAAGGCACGAAAATTGTTATAACACGGTCTACGGGAGAATAAAACCTCAAAAGGAGACTTGTGAGCTAAAACCGGTGTGGGTAGACGATTTATTATGTAGGTGGCGGATGTAAAGGCTGATAGATTGTAATTCTTTGTATTACTTTTGTGTTTGTATGTTTAGTATGAATGTGTAAAAGACTAGAAAGTAGAGGGTACTAATGTGTAAATAGTTAGTTCTTCTAACTCTATAAATAGGTGATTAGAGTGTGTATTAGAGTATCACTTTCAATAAAATTCCATTTGCAGTTTGTTAGTTAATTCTGTTTCTATCATTTGGTATCAGAGCAGTAAAGGCTCTCGATCCAAGAATCTCCATCTCTCTCGATTCGAAACCTTTTTCCTCTCGATCGATCTCCCAAAATCGATTTCCCCTCGATCGATTCTCTCTACTCTTCGATTGAATTGATCTGCGATCGAAACAACATTCAATTTTCGAAATTCCGATTGTAATCGACTGATTCGATTGTAATCGACTAATCCGAGTGTAATCGACTGATCCGATTGCTCAATTTCCCCAAATTGATTCCGATTTCAAGGTTCTTGATCGAATTCGATGACGAATCAAGGCGCACAGATGATCTTGAAGGACACGAGCGACTCAATTTCATTCAAGATACCTGTTCTTACCCCGACGAATTACACTTCCTGGTCGATAAAGATGGAAGCATTCATGGATGCCCAGGGTATCTGGGATGCCATTGAACCCCCTGATGCGGCCGCAGTTGATGTGAAACTGGGCAAGAAGGCGAGGGCCTTCATCTTCCAATCTTTGCCAGAAGATGTCTTGATGCAAGTAGCTGCTTTCAAGACTGCGAAGGAGGTGTGGGAAGCCTTGAAGAAACGGTATGTTGGGGAAGAAAGAGTCAAGCAAGCCCGAATCCAAACATTAGACCACGAATTCGAGATGTTGGGCATGGGGGAGAACCAGACAATAGATGAATTTGCTGGCAAAATGGGAGAGTTGGTCTCTAGATACAGGGCTCTGGGAACTGTAATCCCAGATGTAAAGCAAGTAAGAAAAGTATTGAAAGCCGCACCAGAGAGGTATTTGCCAATTGTGGCTGCAATTGAGCAATTCTCAGATTTGGAGACAATGCCTTTTGAGGAGTTGGTTGGGAGGTTAAAAGCCTATGAAGAAAGGCTTAGACCAGTTGTACAAGCCAAGAACTCATCTGGTCAGCTACTCATGACCAGAGCTGAGTGGCAAGAAAAGGCAAGAACTGAATCCAAGCCTCAAAATCAAAGATCTACTGGTCCTGTGGAGAATAAGGGAAGAGGAAAGGGAAGAAGTAGGTTTACTAACAACAAGCAGGGAAAGAACAACCCTGAGGATGGTGGAAAAGGTGCACATACCACCAAGAGAGACAAGAAATCACTAAGATGCTACAATTGTGATAAGTTGGGACACTTCTCAAGTGAGTGTAGAGCTCCAAGAAAAGCTGATCAAGAAGCGAATTTGACCCAGTCTCAGGAGGATCATGAATCCACACTCCTGATGGCAGAGGTGAATATAGATCTGGGCCTATTACAGGAACAAGGTGTGTTCCCTGAGACATTGCCACAAGAGGATGATGCCTGCTCTTGGTACCTGGATAATGGTGCCAGCAATCACATGACTAGCACAAGGACTCTATTCACTGAATTAGATGAAGCCATAAGTGGCAAAGTCAAATTTGGGGATGGGTCTGTGGTAGCTATAAAGGGCAGGGGCTCCATATGCTTCTTATGCAAAAATGGAGAACACAGGGTTGTAACCAATGTGTTCTACATTCCTGCTTTAAGAAGTAACATCCTAAGTTTAGGGCAGTTGGATGAAACAGGTTGCAGAATCTTGATGAAAGAAGGACACCTGTGGATCTATGAGAGAGGGGGGCAAACTTTCATGAAAGTTAAGAAGTCTCAAAATAGGTTATACAAGATCAACTTAACAGTAACCTCACCCAAATGCTTGTTGACTGGGATGAATGAACCAGCCTGGATATGGCATGCAAGGTTAGGCCATTTGAGTTTTGATTCAATTAATAAGATGGCCAAACATAATATGGTGAGAGGAATGCCGAGGATAGCTCATAAGGCACAGCTTTGTGAGAGCTGTTTAGTTGGGAAGCAGAGGAGTCAAGCTTTTCCTTCCAAGAGTTCCTACAGAGCTGCATCACCTTTGGAGTTAGTGCATGCAGACCTCTGTGGACCAATCAGTCCTCCCACCCCTGCTGGAAACAGGTATTTTATGTTGTTGGTGGATGATTACTCTAGGTATATGTGGGTCTTCATGTTGAAGTCAAAGGATCAAGCCCCCACAGCCTTTAGAGAGTTCCAAACCCAGATCAGTTTAGAAACATCATATAGCCTAAAGGCTTTGAGAACTGATAGGGGAGGGGAATTCACCTCAAAAACCTTTGAACAATTGTGTAGTTTGGAGGGTATAAAGAGGTATCTAACAGCCCCCTATTCCCCACAGCAAAATGGTGTAGTGGAAAGAAGAAATCAAACAGTTATGGGCATGACCAGGTATATGTTAAAAGCCATGAAAGTTCCCCTAGAGTTTTGGGCTGAGGCAGTGAGGCATGCAGTGTTCTTATTGAACAGATGCCCTACAAAAGCCTTGGAGAATGTAACCCCATATGAAAGATTGTTTCAGAGAAAACCCAAGGTAAAACACCTTAGAGTTTTTGGCTGTAAAGCTCATGTGAAAGTCCCGAGTCATCAAGTTACTAAACTAGATGATAGAAGCATACCTATGGTGCATTTGGGAATTGAACCCATGACCAAAGCATACACGATGTATAACCCTGCTAAGGGCAAGATTGTTGTTAGTAGGGATGTCAAGTTCGAAGAGGAAAAACCTTGGGAATGGGATGATTCTGATCAAGAAAGGAGTGCTAGTCAGAGTTATGCTAGATTTGGCATGGCTATGAACACCACTGATCAAGTTGAACCCACCTCCAGTGGACAAACAATTGACCCAGATAGTTATGGGCCAGCTGTTGACCATGTGGGAGGTGTGCCTAATCAGGTTAATCTAGAAGATGGATTGGAAGACTCAGGTGGTGGAAACAGTGGGCAGCATGATGATGTTGGTGAGATGCCAAGAGATAACTATGATGACACTCCACCAAAGGGTTTTACTAGCCTGAATGATGTGTTTAGCAGGACTGAAATCCTTGAGCAAATCCCTTTTAATCCACCTGTCTTAGATGAGTCTGAATTGCTACTAGTAGAGGAACCCACCACTTATGATCAGGCAAATGATAAGACAGAATGGAAGAGGGCTATGAGAGATGAACTAGACAGTATAGAAAGGAATGGCACATGGAAACTTGTTCAATGTCCAATTGGGGTAAAGCCAATTGGATTAAAATGGTTGTTCAAGTTAAAGAAAGATGCTCAAGGGAAGGTGGTAAGACAAAGCAAGGTTGGTAGTCAAGGGGTATGTTCAAAAATATGGAATTGATTATGAGGAGGTCTTTGCTCCTGTTGCTAGATTGGAAACTGTGAGGCTTATCCTGGCTGTGGTTGCTGTTAGTTCATGGGAAGTTCATCATTTGGATGTGAAAACAACATTTTTGAATGGTGAATTGAGGGAAGATGTGTATGTAGTTCAACCTGAAGGCTTTGTGAAAGCTGGTAAGGAAGGACTGGTATACAAGTTGGTTAAAGCTCTTTATGGGCTTAAGCAAGCCCCGAGAGCTTGGAATGAGAAATTGCACCATACTCTTGTTGAATCCGGATTTGAGAGGTGTTTACAAGAACATGCAGTGTATAAGAAGACATCATCTAAAGGATCTGTAATCATAGGGGTCTATGTGGATGATATGATAGTTTCTGGGTCTAGTTTGGAAATGATCAAAGATTTCAAGGAGATGATGCAATCTAACTTTGAAATGACTGATCTTGGACTGTTGAATTACTATTTGGGAATAGAAGTGCAGCAGTTGAAAGAGGGTATTTTCTTAAGTCAAGCAGGATATGCTAAGAAAATATTAGAGGAAGTGAAGATGTGGGATTGTAATGCTACTAAGGTACCTATGGATCCGGGGTTGAAACTGGGTAAAGATGAGGAGTATGAGTCTGTTGATGCTACTAAGTATAGAAGGATGATTGGTTGTTTGAGATACTTGACTCAAACAAGGCCAGACTTGAACTATTCTGTTGGTATAGTTAGTAGGTTCATGGAATCACCAAGAACAGTTCATTGGCAAGCTGTGAAACACATTTTGAGGTATGTGAAGGGAACAGTTGGTCAAGGGATCTGGTACATGAGAAGTGGAGCTGCTGAATTGGTAGGTTATAGTGATAGTTCACATGCACCTACAAAAGCAGATGGTAAAAGCACTACAGGAGTAGTGTTCTATTATGGTGATGGGCCAATTAGCTGGGTTAGTCAGAAACAAGAAATAGTGGCTTTATCTTCTTGTGAAGCAGAATTTATTGCTGCCACAGCTGCTGCTCAACAAGCAGTGTGGTTGAAGGGTGTTTTGGAAACTCTACTTAATTCTAATATAGGTCCTATTCTACTTAATGTGGATAACAAATCTGCAATTCAGCTCATGAAGAATCCAGTTTTTCATGGAAGGTCTAAACATATTGATGTTAGGTATCACTACATTCGTAGTTGTGTGGAAAAAGGCCTTGTGAGTGTGAAGCATATTGCTGGTCATGAGCAGAGAGCAGATATACTTACTAAGGCTCTTCCTAGACTGAAGTTTGTAGAGATGAAGAGACTGCTTGGTGTTGGGACTATACAAGAATTAAGGGGGTGATTGATAGATTGTAATTCTTTGTATTACTTTTGTGTTTGTATGTTTAGTATGAATGTGTAAAAGACTAGAAAGTAGAGGGTACTAATGTGTAAATAGTTAGTTCTTCTAACTCTATAAATAGGTGATTAGAGTGTGTATTCGAGTATCACTTTCAATAAAATTCCATTTGCAGTTTCTTAGTTAATTCTGTTTCTATCAAAGGCTTCTACCCAATATGAAGGTGGCACATGACCATTGAAGAGCATAGCCAAACCGGTTTCAACAACGTGCCGATGTTTACGCTCAACACGACCATTTTGTTGTGGGGTATAGGGGCAAGACAAGCGGTGGAAAGTACCATTATCGTCAAGTAGTTTTCGAACATTATGGTTTAAAAATTCAGTGCCACCATCAGTTTGTAGTATTTTTATTTTCCCTGACAATTGAGTTTGCACAAACTGTATGAACTAGATAAGACAATGTGAAATTCGGCTTTGGTTCGGAGTGGGTAGAACCAACAAAATCGTGAACTATCATCAACAAACAAAGCATAATAACGGTAACCGTCATTATTGTGATTTATGGGTGAGGGTCCCCACAAATCACAATATATAAGATCTAATGGGTGTAAAGCACGTTGTTCATTATTATCAAAAGGTAGACGATGTCCTTTAGACATTTGGCAAGCAGAACACAAAATTGGTTTAGGCAAAATAGAAGTAACAGTTAAAAGACCATCCTTGATTAATTTGGAAATAGTATCAAAAGAAACATGACCAAGGCGATTATGCCAAAGCTCAAAGGAGGCTTTATTCGTTGAAGAGGAGACGAAGGCGCGATGATTAGCATGCAAGACATATAAGCCATTCTCACATCTGCCTTGAGCTAGAACTTGTTTCGTCACGCGGTCCTGAATGAAAAAATTTGGTTGTGAAAATAACACATCCAAATTATTGTTCGTAGTTAGTTTACTAACCGATAATAGGTTCTTTTCAATTTTGGGAATAACAAGAATGTCATTTAAGTGAATATTAGGAAAAATGTGGGTAGAGCCAAGATGGGTAACAGGAAGAGAGTTCCCGTTCCCGAACACAACATTACCTTGACCGGGGTAAGGAGTAGCATTCGGAACAGCCCCAGTTGTTGCAGTCATGTGATCGGTGGCCCCTGAGTCAACAATCCAATCAGGAGCATTAGTGGTAACATGGCACTGTGCGTGGAAAGCTTGGGCGATATCCGGAACAGAAGGGGTGGCTTTAGTTGCAAATTGAGGAAGTTGGGGGCAGGAGCTTGCATAATGTCCATTGGTGCGACATAATTGGCAGTGGGGAGAGCGGCGCCCCCTGCCACGACCACCAGCAGGAGACTGCCGTCCACCAAATCTGCCACGAGCAGGACGGGTCGATGAGGCAGCGGTGAAAGCAGCAGCGGTGAAAGCAGCAGCAGGCAGGTGTGTGCCGTGAAGAGACTATAAAAACAGTTCATGGCTTTCAGCCTGAGCCAACAAATCACGAAAGGCAGGTACCAATCTGGAGGTGCGAATTGAAGTCGAAAAAGTTTCAAAGGAGGGACCAAGCCCGCGTAGAAACCAGTGCAACATCTCTGTTGGATCAATTGAGGCCCCAACTGCAGTCAACTGATCACAAATGTTCTTAAATTTTCGACCAAAAACGGCAACAGAGTCGGTACCTTTGGTCATATGACGGAGGTTGTCACGAAGGTTTTGGATTCGTTCAACAGAAGAGTTGCTGTAAGCGGCTTCCAAAGCGAGCCATATGGATCGGGCAGAGGTAAGACCAATGACTTCAGCGGTGGACTCCTCAGTTAAGGAAGAATTAAGGATGACGATGGCAGTTTTCTCAGCTTCATTCCACGCAGAATACAATGGATTTTCAGTGGATTTAGCATCAGTTAGAATAGTGGGTGGAGGAGGAGCGATAGAACCATCAACATGGGAAACTAGGTCATGGAAGGCAAGGATATGAAGGATCTGATTTTTCCATAAGAGGTAATTAGTAGAAGAGAGTTTAATGGTGTTCATGTGCAGAAGGGTGTTGAGGGGAATTTGGGTGGTGGATGAAGAAGGGGCAGCCATGGTGGATGATCGGAGAGGGAGATGAAGGGGGAGGGAGAAGAGAACGACACTGGGGAGCAGGGGAGTCTCAACTGGCGTCTGATACCATGAAAGGGTTTTGAGATTGAATACCCCTAAATGAGGGGATAACCATTATAAATAGATGTGCAATTTACATATTAGGAATGATAAATAATACAAAATACATCTAAGTACATCAAGAATTAAACTATGTACTAACAGGAAGCAACACACATATCTCTGGAGATAGCGTATGGTTTGCCTACATCTCACCCTCCCCAGACCCTACCAATAGTTATGTACTATAGGTGGGATTTTTACTGGGTATGGTTGTTGTTGTAGTTAATTAAAGATCAAAGTTATTTTTCTCTTCAATATGCACTTACTTTATCAAGTTATATGTTGTATAGTGATGTACACTCAACTTTATAAAGACAATGTTCCAAGAATCTTGTATGAAGCTCTCAAATTTTCTTTAGATTGTGGAAAATAGTATTCTACTGGTTGTATAAACAAGTTGCAATAATATGTAAAATATATGTAACTGAAAATAATATGATTCAAACTAATGTTTAGGCTTGAAATTGAACATAATAAATCTGAATTTGGCTAAGGTCAAGTGACTTCATGTTTAAATTTAGCAATATATTCCAACAATTATCGGCATAATCTGATTATGTATTTTTGTTTAGCATTTACCAGTCTGCCCGTTAAATTTTTAAAGCAATTTTCCGTTGGTTATTATGTTTACCCATTTTAATGAAACTTATATAGGGTTAGATATTAACATTAACATGACAACATAATTAAACCATATAATAAATACGTGAAATTAAAGAGAGTCCAACCAAATAATTTGAAGAACATATGAAATTTTTTTATGACCAGAAAAAGCACCGGCCATAACTTGGCATCACAAAACTATAAAGATTCAACTTCAATTCCATTGAGAAATCCCATCTCCTCTCATCGCCAACCGGCTAACCAGACCGGAGCTCGGACTGCTCAGCCGATGGCGTTTTAGGAGCCACATTCAACCATCTTTCCAAGTTCTTGGAATCAACGAAAGATCAAAACGATAATCTTCTTGATTATTATCGTTTTGATCTTAGAAACATGGATTTTCTTAAATCCATCATGTTCTTATGTCTTTTCTCCATGGCTTTCGGCCACAAAAGCATGGATGTTGATCTCGACCCCGACCTCCTTCCAAGACCTTTGATCATTGAATTTTCAGAATCCCGGCTCAAGAACATGACCGATGACATTGTGATGCAATGCACGAGTTGGAGGGTCGCGGTTGAAGCCAACAATTTGAGTCCATGGAAAACGATTCCAGATGAATGCGCAGATTATGTGAAAGATTATATGTTGGGTCGGTCATATAACATTGATCTTGAAAAGGTCTCAAAAGAGTCTGAACTTTATGCCAATAGCCTCGAATTGGGAGGAGATGGTATGGATGCTTGGGTTTTCGACATCGATGAAACCTTGATCTCGAATCTTCCCTATTACTCTGACCATGGTTACGGGTACTATTCGTATAAAGAACAAATTTGGCTTTAAACATTGATCAAAACCTTTTGAAACAAGATGTATTTATTGTAAATCTTTTCATAAATTCTTTTCATCTTCTTATGTATTATGATAAATATGACAAAAGATGAATTTGAAGAGAATTCTTATAATTTCTTTTGACACGCGCATGTAGGTTGGAAGCTTTCGATAATACCCAATTCGATAGATGGATTGTTGAAGGAGTGGCACCGGCGATCAAACCCAGTTTGAAGCTCTACGAATCGGTTTTGAGGCTCGGTTTTAAGATCATCTTGTTGACAGGGCGAAATGAAAACAAAAGGAACGTTACTATCACAAATTTAACGCATGCAGGATATCACACATGGGCTAAACTCATTTTAAGGTAAGCTTTAACGTAAAAGAGCAACATATTCATCTGTTTATAATGATCTCTAGATTAAATGACAACTTTATCATTGTTTCAAGGTCGCTTATTACATAAAAGTAATTCATTTCTTAAAATGATAATTTGTCATTTGGTCTAACAAATATTGCTTTAGAAACAGACCTCGGAACAACCAAAGCTCGATATCGATCTCTCATAAGCTAAACGATCCGAGCATGAGCCAAAGCGAGCTTGGGCTTTGCTCGGCTCGTTTACATTCTTACATTTAATACATTTTAGTAAGATAGGTAGGGTTTTCTTGAAATAATATTTCAAACTTTTACAGAGGTGAAAACGATCGTGAAAAATCAGCATCTGCGTTTAAGTCGGAAAAAAGGAAAGAGGTGGCGGAGGAGGGATTTCGAATTCTCGGGAACACCGGAGACCAATGGAGCGATTTAGTCGGTACTTCAACGGCTAGCAGATCGTTTAAGCTTTCGAACCCTATGTATCATATACCTTGATTGGTTATGCATAGTTCATTGTCACAAAGTTTGTTTAAATAACCTTTGTACATGTAATATTGTTTTTTACTAGTATATTCTTCCATGAAAAACACGTTTTTTTCGTGTCGATCGAACTAAGGTGTGTTTCGACCATTTTTACAACTAATAGTCGCTACTACAATATACCCATTTCCTAAAGGTGTCACCAAGTCGAGCTGATACACGGTCAAGGCAAGCTTGACAGGATTTTGAAACTTGAAACTCAATCCTCTATATCAAGCCTTAGATTCTAAGCTCGGGCTTGAGCTCGTTAGGTAATCGACACTTTCAAACTCGGGTCAACTCAATTCAATTATGTAACAAAAAGTATTTCACAAAATAAAGATGCATTCTTACTATTAATAATCAAAGTCAGAATGTCAATAAGTCTTTGAAGCTACAATTCTTGCTTTAGTAATACGGTGAGTTCCTTGCAAAAACTTTGTATGTAAACATGAATAAGAAAAAAATATTTGCTTACAGTCTTTAAAAAAGAACATATCTGGTGCTTGACTTAAGTCTCGCTTTACGTAGACACTTTATGCACGAGACTGTTTACCACGGTTTAAAACCATGACCTCAAGTCATTAAAAGAACAATTTTATAAAAGTACAATATGTTTACAACATATGGAAACATTGATGTTGCCTTGGGCAAACTAAACTAATAGATCAAATTGGTCTAACTAGATATAACTAAATTACATACTTTAAATAATGAATAATCAAATTCAAACTGTCTAAATAATTTTAGATAACTCTTAGGAATATGTAAGGAAAAAGATTCGCAAAGTTTTTGTTGTCTTGCATTAAAAAAACAAGTAAAATCAGCAGGAACTTGAAAAAAGTTTATTACTTTGCACCTACAACGCATTATGGACATAATATGACGTTTTGATGGTGCATTTTGCATTAATCTATAGCATCAAATTATTGATTAGTCTTTGCACAGTTGTTCATCCTACAAGTCAGACAAAATACTAAAAGGTCCAAATTGCGTAGTGCAGTAGCTATCAATTATATTTTCATCGACCAAAATAATTACATTCAATAAAGTGTCTTGTATTGTAGTGGCCTGTGTGTAGTGGGAACAAAGACTGCACCATTATGAATTCAGTGTATGTGGAAAATTAAGATCATCTACCAAAAGTCTCTGCATGCTCAAATTTTAAGTCATTAGAGGTGAGTCAACTGAAGTTTCCTTTAAGTTTGTTGATCAACGTCCTCATCATTCACTTTTTATAATGATTTATTAAATACTTCAACTTGTAGAATTAAGTGTTATATCAATAGATTTGGTGCCTGCAAGCATCATTTATAACCACTTACAGTTTTCATAATTTGTGTAATCCTAATTATAAGCTAAGCACATATTATGAAATCTTTCGCGCTTTTTTGGCTTCTGATCGTTTCTTCGACTTTGTATACTAGTTGTCTGTGTAATGACAATCTGGGACGCGTTCTATGCGTCGATGATGAAAGACTAGCACTTCTGCAGTTTAAACATGATCTGATAGATGGTTCCAACAGGCTCTCTTCTTGGAGCAGTGTCAACACCGACTGTTGCACGTGGGCTGGGATCGTTTGTGATAACTTCACAGGTCATGTCCAAGAGGTTCGCCTTCGAGGGCCCGATCCTGGACTTCAAGAAGCATCAATGCAGGTGCTTAGAGGAAATATCAATCGGTCTCTTGTGTCGTTGAAGCAGCTTAAGTATCTAGACTTGAGCTGCAATGATTTTGAAAGTGCCCGAATTCCTAGTTTCTTAGGCTCTATTGAGAACTTGAGATATCTTAATCTCTCAAGGTCGCAATTCTACGGTCGAATTCCACATGAGTTAGGGAATCTGTCTAGGTTGGTTGTCCTTGATCTAGCAAACGGGCCATGGCTAAGTAATGTTCCTGTGAACAGCATGCACTGGCTCTCGAGTCTTCGTTTGTTGAAGCACCTAGATTTGTCCGGCTATGATCTTAGCAGCGCGTCCGATTGGTTCCAAGTGATCAACACCCTTCCATCTCTGGTGGAATTGCACTTGCCTTCAACCAATCTTACTCAGATTCCTCATGATCTAACTCAAGTTAATTTAACTTCACTAACTGTCCTTGATCTTTCGTATAACATTTTCGACAGTTTGATGCCTTGGTGGATCTTTAGTCTAGGTAATCTAGTATCCTTGGATTTGACTAGATGCCTTTTTCATGGTCCAGTTCCTCGTAGAGTCGGTGGTTTTCAGAACATGACTCGTTTAGAAGTTGTTCATGTTTCTGAAAATGATTTTATGAACTCGACATCAGTGTTGAGTGGATTGTTGAGTGTCAGTAGTCTTGTCTCCATTGACATTAGTACGTGCAATCTTTCAACTTCGATTCTTGGTGATCTTCAGAACATGAGTTCACTCGTTAGTATCGACTTATCACAGAATGACATCAAGAAGACGCTGCCAAACTCCATTGGCAACCTTTGCAACTTAAGGCATGTGGATGTACGCGCTAACTATTTTACAGGAAGTGTAACAGAGCTTCTGAACAACTTCTGTGAATGTAATTCACCTAAGTTGGAGTATATCGCGCTCACTGCCAACATCCTTTCGGGTCGCATACCAGATAGGATTGGACATCTTCAAAAACTAGTCACTTTTGATCTCGCGTTCAATTACATTTCTGGTATGATTCCAAGTTCTTTAGGAAGACTGTCATCCTTAAAGGAGTTGATGCTTAATGTTAACTTACTTTCTGGTAATCTCCCTGATACAATCGGGAGCTTAACGTCATTGAAATGGTTAGAGATTTCATTCAACAAGCTCAATGGAAGTGTGCCAGTAAGTCTAGGAAAGCTAAGGAACTTAGAATATATAAGTGTGCATCATAATTTGTTAACCGGAGATGTTACTGAAGATCATTTTGTCAATCTAACAGCATTAAACACATTATGGGCGGGGGCAAACGCGCTAACACTAAAACTACGCGTTAACAACTGGAACCCGCCTTTCAACCTTGCTGTCCTCAGAATAGGTTCTTGGAATATAGGCCCTCGGTTTCCTTCATGGCTTCAATCACAAGGAAATTTGACAGATATAGACCTAGGCAACACAGGCATTTCCGACATCATGCCTAGTTGGTTTTGGAGCGCGTATTCTAATATCATGTTCTTGAACATATCTCACAATAGCATCCGAGGTATGTTGGTAGAAGATCTTAGCATCCTCGCGCCAAATGCGGTAGTAGATCTAAGTAACAACCATTTTGAAGGTCTGTTACCTGGAAAATTCAATGATGCTGACATTGTTCTTCTAGATGTATCAAGCAATCATCTTTCAGGATCTCTTAAGCGATTCTTGTGTCCTCGGTTAGAAACATATAGACCGCTGCAAGTTCTTGATCTCGCCAACAACAACCTGTCGGGCGTTATTCCAGATTGTTGGATGAATTGGCCAGCTTTATCAGTGATAAACTTTGAGAATAATAATCTTTCTGGTGGTATCCCAGAGTCTGTGAGCAGCTTATCTTCCTTACAATCGTTCAACATCCGCAATAACAATCTCTCTGGAGAGCTACCCGCGTCTCTTTTGAACTCAAAAAGCTTACAGATTATTGAGCTTTCTGAGAATGAGATTACAGGAAGCATACCGCGGTTGATAGAAGGAGAAGAAACAAAGCTGAAGCTACTGAGCCTCAGATCAAACATGCTAACGGGCGATATCCCAAATGAACTTTGTCGCCTTACGTCTATTCAAATATTAGATCTTGCTCATAATAATCTTTCTGGAAGCATCCCAACATGCTTCTACAACTTCAGCATAATGTCTGGAAAGCAGCAATCAAGTGCAATTGTGCTATATGATGTGCCATTTCAAGTGCAAGTTCTTGGCAGCGCGTCGTTGGTGACCAAAGGAAGAGAGTTTGAATACAGCACCATTTTGTACTTGGTCACAACCTTGGATCTTTCAAGTAATAACTTCTCCGGCCCGATTCCCAATGAGCTTATGGGCCTCAACGGCTTGCGCTGGTTGAATTTATCTGGAAATCATCTGACGGGACAAATTCCAGAACACATTGGTGAAATGACATTACTTGAGTCTCTTGATTTGTCTGTGAACCGACTTGAGGGGAGGATTCCTAGGAGCATGTCGAGGTTGACAACGTTAAATTGGTTGAATCTGTCTTCCAACAGATTAACAGGAGAAATCCCAACAAGTACTCAGCTGCAGAGTTTCAATGAGTCGAGCTTCATGGCGAACGCGCTTTGTGGGCCACCGCTTACAGCAGTGTGCAACGAGAAGCGCGCCTCGCCTGATGCAAGTGTAGGAGGTGGAGGAGAAAAACACATTGATGATGAATCAGATGAAGAGAAATGGGGATTTATCATCAGCATTGTGGTTGGATTTATTGTTGGTTTTTGGGTTGTGGTTGCTCCTCTTATTGTTAGCAAAGTGTGGAGAAATTGTTACTTTAGTTTTCTTTATAATTTGTGGTTAAAGATTTGTGTTGCTTGTCATTAGAATTTGTTATGAATAACATCAAAATGAGTGTTGAATCTTTATTAAATCATCCTGAGAAAGAATATAGTTTGTCCCACTTTTTAATTTTAATTTTAACTTTTAATTTTAATTTTCCGAGTACTATTCAATTAATAGTCACAAAACAAAATGTCAGAAAAGATCCACCGAGGTCATGTAACTTGCCGACCCCACCAATAACATGCTTCTATAAATGGTTACCCAAAATTCAAAAGTCAAAAAATGAAATCATCCACAGTGCAAACCACATGTGACATGACTATCAATTCACATTATTAGAAAAAAGAAAAGTAATTTGTAGGCTTAATTATGATGTTTGAATATCAATTTAATATGATATAAAGATGTGTGAGGAGAAAGAAAATATGAAATGAATTTAAGAATAACTAGTTTATTTCCCCACGCCGCGTTGCGGCGATGTATGTGTCAAGTATATAGTACAATCGATTTCAATCATTTCCTAATTAAATTTACGTCAATTATAGTGTCAAATGATCTAAACACGTATCAACCAAAATGTCAACTCAAATTTTGACTCATTACAAAGTGGAAGCCCTCGCCCCTCCTCAACTCTTTTGACATGTTCTTCATAAACTAACTGTTACTTGAACCATTTGAAATAAGCACAACCCAATTTAAATAGTTCATAAGTATAGTTGGTGCCTTCAACAGGTAAGCATCTCAAACATCATACTTTAATGGTTTAATCTCAAATAATATATGTAAGTGAATATTTATTTGCTGTTAAAAATAATGAAATATACAATCACAAACATCCTGCAACCATTAAGCCAACAACAGAGAGCAGCCAATAGTCCAATACATTAGGCAAACTTAAAACTTGAATTCTTTCAGGAAGCAAGGTTTATTTATGACAAATAGAGTGAAAAATAAAAGGAATAGAAACTATACCTGTTTGTTTCGAATTTGCAAATGACCTATAAGAGAGCCTATAGTCGTTAAAGATAAAGTGTGAAGCTGCAAATAATAGTCATGTCTCCAACAAAATAAATTTTTCATTCTACAACTAAAATCTCAAGTCACCTACCAATTAAACCAAATCAATTGAACTAAAGGAGATTTGTTAAATTCTCAAACTTATTCCATAAAACCCTTCACTAATCGTAAAAATGCAGTCATCATTATCATTTAAAGAAACTCACAACACAATAAAAAAACATCTAAGATAATAGTGAAAAACCTTATCATAGAAGTTGATTTAATCGTTGCTTGGGATAAAAAAAAAACTCTAATCCCAAGTTCAAGTTCATCAATATCGTATAATCCTCTGCTACACTCAAATTACTTTCACCCTTATTCAACATTCTAATCTTTTTCCTATTCACCCTAGCTTCAAGAATGAGTAAGATGACAACACGGTGCAATTATGAATTAGTCATATAGCAGATGCAAGGTACTTCGTATGTTGTTTTTGTGTTTAATGCCTTAGGTTGTCATTCCGTTGACAATTTTTCCCAAACCAGCAATTCACCTACTGCATGTTGGAATTACAAGGAGACCCAAACTGACCAACATGGTTAATTGTTCTGATTTTCATTGGATCTCATCATCCTAAAACAAATTAGGTTAAATCATATGGAATTTTGTAGAAAAGTAAGAACAAATTTTCACCCAAAATCTTTTCCAAGCTGCATAATTCATGACTTAAATTGTCAGCTAGAACATCATGAAAGACTAAAAATCAAACCCAAATTCCTACGACCAATTTGAAACCTAGTCATAAGATTGAGCTACCAACCTCAAAACTAATAAACAAACTTCGGGTATCCTGTTGTTCGCGCAACCGCCAACCGCTAGGGTTGCTACAGCCTCTAACCACCATCTCCGCCTATGGGGTCGTTTGGGCTGCACGAATGTGGTTGTCGTCGATGTCGCTTGAACGCTCGTAAACCAGCCAGGCTCTTTGGTAGCCACCATCATAGACACCACCAGCGTCGTCAAGGACCACCGGGTCAGGGTTCTGATTCCGTAACGACCAACGATGGGCGTGTGACGGCGGCTAACGACAACGTTCCCCCCTCTTCAACGGAACCAGAGGGGGTTATAGATGCCCAAATGATTGCCGTCAATAACGGACCGCCGGTTACACGGCAGACAACAGCCAAGTCGAACGGCCTCCACCTCCGCATCTCCACCACCAGCAACAACTACATGCATTTTTCTATCTCTACAATTTGTGCCCTAGCCCCTCCTCTAACCCAAACCTTTCTGGACAGGCAACAACCGAACCTCGGCCGCTGCCATGAACCGGCAGAGTCGGTGAGGACCGACAGCCCCATTGCAACCCAAAACCAGAAATTCCTCTCTTTCTTTAAAACCATGAGGAATGCATAAAGATAAAAGTGCTGCCCATGGCGCCGATAAGCACCCTTTAGGCATTGTCATTTTGCTTGATTCTCCACCACGATGGGTAGCTGTTGACTGGAGGTCAAGGTTGCCTCTTGATATCGCTCTCTTAATGTATATAATCCCATTTTGGATCACTTGAAAGTTAAACAGGTGTAATTGATACCTGACAAAATATTTGAAATCTAAACACGTGTGATAGTTTCGTGAAACGTGGCTGAAACTATCATGCCACGCAGGTGTATGACAGGATGCTGTTACTGTTCATTTCATTCTCTTATTAATATATAGGGTAATATTAATCATATAGTCTTTTTTTTTTAATTTGAAAAAACTAATAATATTATTTGAAATCAGAATGTATCATGTTATAATGTTTTAAATTCAATTATAACAATAAGATATTTTAAAAAGAATTATAATATCGTAAGCACAAGACTGCATAACTAAACCACTTGAAAAATCGAGAGCTCAGTATGATTTGGTTATAGTTCTATGTCTATAATGTATAAATAGCCGAATTAACTGAACCAAACTGACATTAAACCAAAATATACAGAACGACCGAAAATTCGAGATTTCAATATTGTCAGTTAGGATTATAGATAGCCAAATTAACTAAACCAAACAGACATTAAACCAACATTTTATATTTTAACTTTTATGAATAATATTATATATGTCAAAAAAAAATTTGTTATATATATTTTCTACTAATATATTAGCTATCATGTATTTTCTTTTAATGCTTAAAACATTGCTAAGGTTATATTAAACAAATATATAACTAGATTTATTGATTGAAACTTCTTGAATTCACCACATTCAAAGATGGTTAACCAACCTAATCAAACTATCTTTTTGATAATCACATCAATTGAACTATTTATACTCGTAACCGAGCAATTATAAAAATTTAAAAAATCAAAACATCAAGTATAAAGTTGGGCACCACGGGCAAGGGGCCTCGAGTGGTTTGGGTTTGTCAGCACCGCAATCGCCAATGATTTGGGGTAGAGTCTGCAGGTCCGGTAGTTTGAGTGATAGAAACTGAAGTCAATTGTGGAGATTGGAGAGTGGGTAAAATATAAATTTTGATATATTTAAGTGAAAAATAGATGTTAGTGAGTAATTGGTTAATGTTGTTTAAGTAGTTTGGGTTGTGAATAGTAGCCTGAGTTTAGTTCTAGAATTCTTTTCTTTTTTATTTGAACAATATATGTATTTGAGCGCATTTTCAATCTTCTTATAAAGAAACTCATAATTAGGCAAACCTGTTTGCTCAATTTTGTTTTTATTTAAAGTAAAAGTTAAACCAAAAAATATAGAGTAAATTTCGGTTTTGGTCCCTATGGTTTAACCATTTTAACCATTTCAATCCAAAAAGGAATCTTTGATCATATCATGCCCTGTGGTTTCATTTTTGTAACGGTTTTGGTCCCGGACACTAACTCTGTTAGTTTTCATAGTTAAATGTGAGGGTACTTTAGTCATTTTACATTTGGAGGACTACTTATGTAAATTATATTAAATTAGGGTAGTTATTGTAACTTTTTAAAACAATAAAGAAATAAAAAAATAAAATTTAAATTTAATTCAACCCAAACCCCCAACACTCATCGGAACCCTAACCCTAACCCCCCCACCCCTTCCTCCCCTTTGCAGCTCTAAACCCTCGACGAGATCCAAACTCTCCGGCCATTACGACGTCGATATTCCGGCGAGAGATGATAATGTCGATAAAGAGGTGACAATGAAGGTCTGATGTGGGTAAAAAGTCCCCATTTTTTCCATTTTATAGCCCGAGCCCTTGTCGGAATTAGTTCTCGAAGAAATCGTCTCCAGCAAACCCTCACATTCATTCTCTTCCATCCGCACCACATTAGCCACCGCCTCCGCCGCCTTATTTGTCGCAATAGACTTCTCGGGGACGAGAGGTGTCTGAGAGAGCGTCGACTGTGGCGGCGAAGTATGAGAGGGGGAGAGAGGTAGTGACTCCGATTGGATGATGGAACGGGTGGCGGCAACAGTGGCGCAGAGGTGGCGGCAACAGTGGCGCAGAGGTGGCGGTGCTGCGGGGCGGCGGAGTTGCCGTAGCGGTGGAGGAGTTGTTGGCAGATGTCGGAGTCGCCGGTGAAGATGGCGGTAGTGGTGTCAGTGGGTTCTTCAATGGGGCTCCGGTGGATTGTGGTGGTTGATTTTGGTATAGGGTTTATGGAGGGTTTCTGTTTAGAACGATGGAGGTTAACTGAACATGTTGATCCAAGATGGTAGTGGTGGTGATGGTGTCGGTGGGTTCTTTCATGTTGCAAGAACTATGAAAGTTGTAACAAGCAGGGATGTAGTTTTTGAAGAGCAAAGATACTGGAATTAGGATAACATGGTTGGAAAGGAAACTGTCTCAGAAGTTACAATAATTACCCTAATTTAATATAATTTACATAATTAGTCCTTCAAATGTAAAATGACAAAAGTACCCTCACATTTAACTGTGAAAACTAACAGAGTTAGTATCAGGGACCAAAACCATTACAAACATGAAACCACAGGGCATGATATGATCAAAGATTTCTTTTTGGACTGAAATGGTTAAAATGGTTAAACAACAGGGACCAAAACCGAAATTTTTATATCTAATTATTTTGTGGACATAAATTTAACCACTTGAATTAAATATCATTAATAAGTTTAACTCTTACTTCATAATCAAACACCAAAAAACTCATTCTCACCTCCAAACCGTAAATACAAAAACAATTAGCTCCTTCCAACGTTATAGAAAACATTTTTAAAAGGTTTCATTAGCGTTTCTTGAAAAATGATTTGATTCCCATAAGACAATGTCACAATGGCCCACATCCATTCACTTCTCTGTCTGCTATTGAAACAGAAGAGAAGAAACCTTCTTTTCTCAACAATATTAATGTCTTCTCTGTCTGTCTTCTTATACCACCAAACAGATTTCATCTTTCCTACCCAAATCACAACCTTTTTTCACCCAAATGGGTTCTATTTGAATCTTTAACCCGACCCATATCCTGTAGATTCAATCTCTTCACTCTCAAAAATCTTTACTTTTTATCCTTTCTACCAACCCAAATGGAGAAAAGACACATGATTATACTGATTGTGACATTATCATCTTCCTTTGTTTTATTTGTCATTCTTTTCTTAATTTGTGTGTGTAGAAGAAGAGGGTCTGCAAGTAATGAATCATGGGATAAAGAAGCAAACCCTAATTTCAAAGAAAGTGGTGTTGAAGAAACAGAGATGAAAGGGGATTTCATTAGGTTTGAAGGTGGTGAAGATCTCACTTGTTTTGATATATTGGATGCTCCTGGTGAAGTGATTGGGAAATCAAGCTATGGGACTTTGTATAGAGCTAATTTGATGGGTGATTCAGTTTTGTTGTTGAGGTTCTTGAGACCAGCTTGTACTAATGGCAATGTACAAGATTTGATGAGTGTGGTACAACTTTTAGGATCAATTAAGCATCCTAATTTGGTGCCTCTTTGTGGGTTTTATTCTGGGCCTAGAGGTGAGAAGCTTCTGGTTCATCCTTTCTACAGGAGAGGAAATTTGGCTCAGTTTATCAGAGGTGAGTTCTCTGCATAATCTCATCATTCAACTTTGGGGTCAATTATAGTAAAAAATATTTGATTTTTTAATCTTTTTTGGTTTTTCTTAAATATTTTTTATGAAATAACGTGCTTGTTGGGCAATGATAATTTCTTTGTGTGCATGATTAATAAAGATTTGATTTTTTACTTTTGGGTTTCTTTAAAGATTTCAAATGAAGTAGTGCCTTTTTGGGCAATGTTAATTTTGAAAAAGGCAAGAAAATTGATTAATCCATGAGTAAACAGATGTGCAAATAGCTAGTGCAAGCAATAGTTATATCAGTAGAGTTACCTTTGTTGCAGTTTATGTATAGATAATGCAGCCAGTGATTGTACTTGCAACCATTTGATGTATGAACCAGCTCATACTGCACTGGCAATGTGGTGATATGTGCATGTTTTCTTGTTAGTAAAGAAGGTTAAAATTTTATTTACTTGGGTAAAGATTCAACCTTTTATGATTTTCTTGTACATGCTTCTTTCCCCCTTGTGCGTCATATAAATCTTTAATCTTTAGATTCATATTTACTTTCTATGCTTTTTAAATTACGTTAAATTCAAAAGAGTAGTTTTTATATAATTATATCACTTATTATTTTGTGCTAAAAAGTTTAACAAGATCTTGTTAATATCTTGAAGATTAGGACTTTGTGGTGGGTGGCTATTTGTTATCAATTAATAAAACAGGACCATTGCGGTCTTTAGAATCCTAATTGCCTATCAATTTCATATTCTAGAATGACTTTTTTGTCCATGAAAAGTCAAAATTTGGCTCTACTAATAGAGGGTGGTTAACTGGTTACAATAATACAATTACATCATCACTAAAAGCATAATCAATTATTCATTTAAATTATTAGTTTATCACCACCTGCCAGTTTTCTTCATATAGAAAATGGATTATTCTAGATTTAAAGACTGTTTTGATTGTCTTCTTGGTATTTAATATTCTTCACATGCTGGTTTTTATTAGAATGACTTCATTATAGTACTTCCTAGTATATCAAATTGGGGCCAACATTTTTCTTTTAAGAGTCAAAACAGTTGACTTTTCACTTTGAATCAGTAAGAATCACTTCCACTATGGGAGAGGGTGGTGATTTGTACACTATTGTCTAGGTTTGTGCCTTTGTGGTGCATCTATGATCATGTTTCACAAAACTTACATCTACAACCATGACACGTGAATATTTAGTTTATACACAATTTAATGTCGGGTGTTGAAGTTATTCAACGTGACTTATAGTCGTGTAAAACATGCATTTACTTATGCATTATTGGGAATAAAGTCTGATACATGAGCAAAGTAGTTACAGGACACTGGTGTCGTCATAAGTCATGGTTATTGAAGTCATTTCCTCTAACATGACCATTGAAATGTTACACATCCATAAAAATGACTAATTTCGGGAATTTCTCTTTATTTTATATTGCATACATGTTTGTTTGGAAAGTTATACACTCATATATAGGTAAAAGATATACCACAACTACAACTATAAGCAAAAGCATAGTTCTGACTTCTGAAACACAAGAAACTGGTTATTGTGACTTAGTATTTGGTAGTCACTTTCAAGTTGCATAACAAAACATTCTCTTAAGAGTTGTAGACTAGGTTCGCGATAGCTTATGTTTCATTGATTTTATGTGAGCAGATGAGAATGGTGACTCTCACAAATGGGAAATCATATATAGGATATCGATAGGCATTGTTAGAGGATTAGATCATCTTCATACAAGCTTTCAGAAACCGATCATCCATGGAAATCTCAAGTCAAAAAACATACTTTTGGGCAGAAATTATCAACCATATGTATCCGATTTTGGCCTAGATCTTCTGTTGAATTCAACAGCATCACAAGAAATGCTGGAAGATAGTGCTGTGGAGGGTTATAAAGCACCTGAATTAACTAAGATGAAAGATTCTAGTACTGAAACTGATATCTACAATCTTGGTGTGATCTTACTTGAACTAATAACAGGTAAGGAACCGATTAATGGTAAAGCAAACCCTGATCAAGATTTACATTTGCCAACCGCGATTAGAAATGCAATGTTGGATCACCGGATGTCAGATTTATACCATCCTGATGTTCTTGAAGATGGTAACGGTGGATCAAGTAATGTTAGTGAAGATATTATTATCAAATTTGTCCAGCTTGCATTAGCTTGTTGTTCGCCTTCACCTTCTCTTAGACCCAACATAAAGCAAATTTGTAAGAAGCTTGAAGAAATTGGACCAAAATCTTGAAGTTTTGACATGTTGGAGATAAAAAAAATTCAAAACCTTGGAAACAATGAGATGAGGGTTCTACTGTGGTGCTTTGAAAGTTGTACTAAGATTCAGTAGAGTTTGTACTATACCATTGTGCATAGTTTTCCTCATTCATCTTGTATTGAATAGGCCCTTTTTGATATGGGTCAAACATGTTCTTGAGTAGTCAAAGTCAGAGCTTTATTGGTAGTTGACCCATCTATTGATAGGTGTGGCAGCTTTTTGTTTAACAAGAATAGCAAACATCCCTAATAAGTGGACACCCACATTTTTAAATCGACACCCCCTTATACGTCGCGTATGGGTCCATACGCGGCCCATGCCCGGCGTATAGGTATCGACCATTAATGCGACATTAATGACTGACACTCGACGTCACATCAGTTTACCTATACGGAGCGTATAGGTCCATACGTCACGTATAGGTCGGTGTCGATTTAAAAAAGTATATAAGCTATACGTCGCGTATGTACCCATACGCGGCGTATAGATCCTCGGAACCCCTATATCTTTTAACCTTTCTCATTTTCACACACACTTCGAAAAAAAACTCTCTCGTATAGCCCTATACTACACGTATTGTTCTTCGATTTTTCTACATCCAGGTATGTATTATTGTTCCTACATCATTATTATGTTAATCATTCACTGATTTAAACGTTAAAGTAGTGTTTTATGCCTTATAATGGGTGATTTAAAAACTGGTAGATAAAACTATACGCTAGTACAGTAACGCGTATAGGGCTATACGCAGCGTATAGTTCTATAGTTGGGGAAGAAGACCCATAGGTGGGTACCCTATACGCGGCGTATAGTTCTATACGCGGCGTATAGGGGGGTGACTATACGTGACTTGTGGCCCATACGTGGGACCCTATACGCGACGTATAGGTCTATACGCGGCGTATAGTGGCGGGGTTGACCTATACGTGGCCTATGTCCCATACGCCGGTACCCTATACGCGGCGTATAGCTCTATACGCGGCGTATAGGGTAAATACATAAATAATAGAGAATAACCGAGAAGCCCCAGCTTATATAAATTTATTTTAATTCATAATTTGTAATATGCGAATTATATATTTTAATTTTAATTTTATTATTGTATTCGTATTATTTAATATTAAACTGTTTAAATAATTTTAATTCAAATTATGTATATATTAAAATAAAAAAAAATTAAAATAAAATAAAAAACAAAATATCTTTTAACCTTTCAAAATATCAATATTAAAAAAGATATATATATATTATATATATATATATATATATATATATATATTAAAACTCAAAAAATTAAAAAATATATATATATAAGCTATACGCCGCGTATGGACCCATGCGCGGCGTATAGCTCCTCCACGTATGGGTCATAAATCACGTATGGATATAAAATGTCAAACCCTATACGCTGCGTATGGACCCATACGCCGCGTATAGGGTATAAAACGTCAAATCAACGCCCCCTATACGCCGCGTACGGACCCATACGCGACGTATAGGGTATAACACGTCAAATCAACAACGCACCCTATACGCCGCGTATGGACCCATACGCGGCGTATAGGGTGTAGGGGTGTTGATTTAAAATCGGGGGTGTCTAAATAAAGAGACCCTTGAAAATTGCCAATTATTGAGAATATTCAAAGGGATTAACTGTTTTCTAGATTTGATACAACTGTTATTTACGAAAAAATCAAGTATTCTATTTATAATACTATTTTCTCTCTCACCATACAGCAATTCCAATTCATTTTTTTTAATATTTAGCTGTCATAGATAATTTTGGGCCAAATTGTTTAACTGTATGCTAAATGGTATAGAATATGACTAAATAACACACGGAAGATTTGCTAAAGTTCATTGCATGTAGAATATGACTAAATAACTACTTTCAAGGTATCAAGACATGGAGAATTGATTTATCATATACAATGTCCGGCTATAATTGAAGATCAGCTCAACTTTATATGATATTATTGAAGATTAACTCAACTTTATATGATTTAGTGTTCAAATCTTGCCCCTACCAATGCTATTTAAGCTCCAATCAAACTCCATTCTTCTTTAAATACATTGGTATCCACATCAAACATACACATCAAGATTCCATGAAAAAATAGACCCATTAACTATCGAGATCAAACTTACATACCAAAGTTTGCAGCTCAAAACCAAAAAGAAATAAAAAAAATGTTAAGCTATATGTTGAACTGTTCAGTTTTAACAAGATACATAACAAACAGGTATTCCACAAAAAGAAAAGGTAAGTACAACATTTCTGCTAGACATTAGAGAGTGACTCGAAGAACAAAAAAGCACCTGGCCATCGACCTAGTTTTGAGAATCCATCACCAGCAACAGACAACCTCGACGGTTTAGATAATTCAAGATCACAAAGCTCCTGAAACGTCTTCGAAACTACATTGTATCTTATAGCCTTCCCAGGTGTTTCCAAGACCAAAAACGAGTCGTCTTCTCTTTCTCCCTCAACAAGACAATGTACTACAAATCTCTGTAAGTGCCTTGTAGAACCTAAAGCCATAGTTACTTGAGATCTTTCTGGGAATCGCATCATCACTTGATTAAGATCAACACGGTACTTCACTGACCACCCTGAATAGTCTATATTCATTTCATGAATATCAAACTTCATAGTTGACGAGGGAAATATGTCAATAAACAACAAGCAATCACGCGATTCAACTAGAGGATAACAGTGACTCTTAACATCCCAACTCCGATGCATTACAACAGGCAAAGGAACTCTATCAACGCGCTCTTCCTTAATCTTTAGATATAAAACATACCCTTTCTTGTTAATCCAATGAACTGCATCATTCCAATAAACACCACCCATGAACTCTGTATCAATCTGATTACCAAAAGGTTTTCCACACATCTTCCAACTCCTATTTTCCGACGAGTAAATCTCAATAACGAAAAGATCATCAGTCCACAAATACCCTCTCACACACACCACTTTATAGTGAGGTGACTTCACAGGATCAAAAACTAACGTCATACCACACGGTCGCCTTCGAAACCAATCACAACCTTCATGATTCAATTTCGGAAGAGTGACAGCTTGATTAATCGTAGGATTGTAAACATAATACAACGCATTGTATTCAATTTCTTTACTAATCTTGCACATACGTTCTTGCATTCTATAACAAAGCATTAACCCATTAGAAGCATGAAGAACCATAATACCTTTATCACACACACCCTTACCGAAATTCAAGAATCTAAACGGAGGTTTAACACACTTTTCACGATCAAACGGAACAAAATCATACTCAGGGGTAGCAACATTACCAATTCGCTGAAGAAACAACCCACAAGGGGGATTAGGGTTAGGGTTTCGAATAAGAGCAAACCGATGATCTGAAATAACATTGCGCCAATGTTTCGATACGCATTTTGATCGGAGGAGTGATCGGATGGGTAATCGGAGCAAGATTTCCGTCAAAACATCTTCGTTAGAGGCTAAAGCGATTGCTGATAGCAGTAGCTCTTCGTCTTTATCGATTAAGGTGCGTTTTTTTGACTTACGATATTGTTGTATGTTCGTCCTCATCGTCACCGGATGTTTGACTTCTTTATGTTCACCGATCGCCACTGAATCAAGCTCCGGCGATGTGTGATTGAACTCCGGCTGCCTGCGGTGACGGCGACGTTGACGGTGGCGGTGATTTAGACAAGTAATCGTTGTGAATTCCGATTGGAATTGGAATTTGTGTCCGATGGTCAAATAGGGTGAAAATTGTAGGCGTGTTCAAAAATATCCGAATCCGAAACTGAATGCGAAATATCCGAAAATCTAAAATTCGGATATCAGAAATTTCGGATATCCGAAAATTCGGATATCCGAACTTCGGATATCCGAAATTTCGGATTCGGATTCGGATAGTGATTTTGAGAATTTTCGGATATTTCGGATATCCGAAATATCCGAAATATCCGAAATATCCATATAAAAATTTAAAAATATTAAATATTAATTAAATATTTGAGATATTTCGGATATTTTGAATATTTTAACAAAAACTTTGGATATATAAATAAATTTCAATAAAAATTTATTATATTTTTATAAATTTTATTAAAAAATATAATTTTTTTTGAATTTCGGATATCCGAACGGATATCCGAATCCGAGTCCGAAATTTTGGATATCCGAATTTCGGATATCCGAAATTTCGGATTCGGATTCGGATAGTGAAATCCACTATCCGAAATTTTCGGATATCCGAAATTCGGATATCCGAATTTCGGATATCCGAAAATGAACACCCCTAGAAAATTGAAAAGGGGCTACTTTTCACATGAAGAAATATTTATTGAACATCACACCACAAAGGTTTTTACTTTTTAAGCATATGGTCATACTTCTGCCTTAAGCAAATGTGTAATGAATAATGTTTTCAAAACCGGATCGGACGTTGAACTGGACGTCTTACTGGTTTGGTGGTCGGACCGGTCGGACCGGATGGACCGGATTTAACTATATTTTAATTATATTTATATATGTAATTAAATATAAGTAATTTATATATGATTTATACATATATTTTATAGTTATATATAAAACTTAACTATATTTGTATATCCGAAATACTAATTTATGGTTTAACACCCCGTTTTTACCCATTAAAATCAAAAAAATATATATTGAAAACCGGTCGGAACCGGGCCGGTTCGCCGGTCCAACCGCCGGTTCGGTTCGGACCGCCCGGTTCAAATGATCAAAAACGAATCACCCCTGACCGGACCGGACCAGCCCCCGATTCGCGGTCGAACCGGTCGGACCGGCCGGTCCGATCCGGTCTCAACAACACTGGTTATGATCGAATGAAGCTAAACTCGTAATCGAATCAAATCAAAACCGATAAAACCAACCAAAATGACTATATGTGATATTATATTTATACATTCAAAGCATTATGTAAAAGTGTATTATACATTTGTTACTTTACTCGTTATATATTTGTTTATATGTTTTAAGTATTATGTTAAGGAAATGTTGGATTTGGGACATGTATATTGACCCTGACCTTGTTTAACCAACTTGTTTATGTTTCCATCTCGTGTGTCAAGTGCCTTACATGTTAGTTTGTAGTGATAGTTATTGTTGTTGATTTTAGTATCATTAATATTATTTTATATGATTAGATTTACTTACTATCAACACAAGTAATTGAAATAAAAATTATATAAGTTAAGAGATGTGTGATATATGTTAATTAAAAATATTCTGATTTCTAGAACTTTGAAATCTTAATGGCTTACTTGGATAAAGTCCTCTTACGAAGGGGTTCCAAGAGGGCACACGGCTAATAAAAGGGACGACAACCCTGATTAGATAAAAACAACAACAACTCTGATCAGAATTTAACTTATAAAAAAGTCAATATCATATCACTATAAATTCATTGGGAGCACATGGCCACCAAGTGCATTTATCATATGGTACAAGTAGGAATAAATGCCCAAGTGATGTATGAGTTGAATCCTAGGTTTTTTTAATTATAAGACTTAGAATTACAAATAAACAATCATTTAATATTATTTTGATATTTACACTATTGTTTATCAAAAACACTTGAATCATTAACTTGATGTCCTATTAAAAAAGTGTCCGTTATGTATTCAACAAATATCATTACGCTACAAGCCTTTTGATAAATTGCATCCTAAGCGGGTTTACTTGTGTGCAAGCTGGTCCTATAGGAGTCACTATTAGAAAAGGAAGAACATAAGAAAGTTCATTAAGTGTGTTTTGATTGTGTTTTGACTTGATTTAGACATTTGAAAAAGGCGATTAACGCACTATTCATGCTTATGGGTTGATCCATCTAATCCGTGTATTTTTAAGGGTATTTTAAGTTTTAGCTTAATTTTTTTTTGTATTATATCAGTTTAAACTAATAAGTTATAAGAGAAATGAATATCATAATTTATAGTTTAAATGTTGTCATGTTTTTATTTTTTATTGTAAATATATAATCTTAGAATGCTAGTATGAAAAAATATACTAAAATAAATATTTCAAGTTTAATTGTCATGTTTGTGTCAATCTCCGAATATGTATGTCGTGTTCAGGTTCATTTGTATAAAACAAACACACCCATGAAGAATATGAGTCATTTATGGTTTAACAAGCAAGTGCACAAATACAAAACCCTACATAAAAATAAAAACAATAATAAATGATCTATTTAGTAAGTTAATTAATTTTTCAATCATGTTCTTACAAGTTATTAATTATAAAAATGATAACTTTGTAAAATAGTAATCAAGTTTAAGGATTGTTTTAGTTATGTCACATATAAATTATTTTGTCTCAGTCAGATAACTAATAAATTTTCTAATCAGATCACTAAAGGTTTCAGGATTGTTCTAACTAGGACATTCCTAAATTGAAAAATATTTTTAAAAAAATTGTAATATTTAAAAAATTAACAACTTATAAAAGAATTAAAATATTAAAAAATTGAATTATTAAAAAATATATATGTAACCTAATTGTAAAAATTTTATTACTTTAGTTATATGATTAAACAAAATAAAAATACTAATGATCTGATTGGAACAAATTAAAATATAGATGGCTTAATTGGAAGACTCTTAAAAAATGATTAATGTTCTGTATAATTTTTCCTTAAAACATTTATATAACGAGCTCTACTTGTTTTTTCTCCGAATGACAGTTCTACTCACATATAGCATTCATTATTTCTTACAAGTAAATTAACTAATATATCAATCGTGCTCAAAGGATACAAGTGTCAACCAATCGAGTCTATATTGTAACTTCTAGTTGAAAAGCAAGTTAAATTAGGCTCAAAGCAGTTCGCTTCATCCTCAAAGACCATGTCAAATCTCTTATTAACTGTTTACTCTATTCTTACAGTTTGAAGCTATACTAACAATAAATTTATGGTTAATTTTTTTAAAAAGTAACAGATACTTATTACCAACTTATGATCGATTAACTAAATGTCTACCAAATAATGAAAACTATTAATAATTAGAGGTTATGTTTATTACCTCATATTAACATAAACCAAAGGCACTTTTGATGAAGAAAATGTCTATAAGTGGTGGTTGCGGTGCAAAAATATTCGTTAAAGTACCACTCTTGATAGTTTTAAAAGTATGTAATAATAAATTTTATCAAGTAAATATTAAAATATGCATTTAAAATTAAAATTTATAAGTAAGGATAACATATTAGGAACTAGAAAAGTCATACAAGCATACAAAAAACTTTTGATAGGTAACAAAAAAACAAAACAAGTATATATAAAATGTCTTCAAATGACTATATGGCTACAACAACTTCACAATAGGATCAGCCAACTTCTCATTTGTTAGCATGTATAACATATATTGAAAAAATAGTATAAGTATTCAAATTACAAAAATGTGAAATTTGGGTCAAAGAATTAAATAACATAGAAGGCAGCAATGTCCACGATGAATATCGGGTTCTAACATCACACCATTTGTTTTTTTAATGTGTACATTTCTTTGTTTAGAAGGAAGATAATTGTGTTCTATATTGTTAAATATGGTTCTCTTTTTAGTATCAACGTTCTTCGGTTTATCCCGTAAAAATATCTAAAGAATATAATGTGATTTTTAGGTGACAATTATTTTCTATCTGCTCATAAAAAAACGTGTACCACCAAAGTGTATTATACCTAACTGTTAATAATAATCGGTTTAAATAGTTACAAATCCTCATGAATATATAGTCTTTTACAACAAACGGTAACACAATTATATATCATAACACAAGTTAAAAAAAAACATGATAGTTTAAGGGATTGAAGAAACCCATATTGTACTTTTAGGTAGAGAAAAACAAAAATATTACATTAAGTATTTCTTTCACTTTTTTTTCTTTTTAAATATATATGATAATGTAACATTCCACATTTTTAAGTCTTAAATATTTTGAGATCTTTTAAGCTTTTAACTAAAATATTCTTTAATTATATTGTTACAAGCCACCACGGCAAGTCGTCTAAAAGAATTTACACATCGAATGCGACACATCGAAGGAAAATAATATTAAATTCAAACTACTTTGTCAAATTGTTTTTAAATTGAAATAAATAAATCGATTGAACCCAATTTAAGTATAATTAAATATGCGTTTAGGTTATTAATAAATCATCTTTTCATTGTCGTTGAACGATAAAACAATATGGCATGACTCCTACCAAATATGCACATTGTTCCTTTGAATAAAAATAGTTAAATATCATTTTGGAGATTTTTGTTGACACTATCTAAATCCCTAAATAACTTAAAGTTTGTTTCGGTTAAGATATCAGATAATCAGAGTGATTTTAGAGAGAGAAACTATGAAATCAACAAGATACTAGTGAGAGAATCTTGAAATTCTTCTTCAATCTGATTCAAAGTGGTTTGGTATGGGTTTAAGGGCCTTAAATTCATTTTTTTCAGGGTTTTTGAAACAATTAATGGGTTTTCAAGATCAAAGAAACAAAAATTTTCTGATTTTAATCTTTTTGTTCAAGAAACTCTCTGATTTTGATGGGTTTTCTGTGTTTTTAAATCCTGTTTTTCAGGGCTTTTGTTACAGTTTATAGGGTTTTCAAGATCAAAACCAATAAATTTTGTGATATTTAGCATTTGTTCAAGAATCTTTGTGATTTTGTTGGGTACTCAAATTCATCACTATGAAGCTTATGTATGATTTAATTCTTTTTAATTTTCACACGATCTTATGTGCAATTTTGCAGAAACATAGTTATGGAGGATGGAATGATCACTGGTGTAGATAAATTAGCGACGCCTTCATATTTGGTCGCTGCGTTAGCAGTCAATGGAGGTAGAAAAACAAAACATGTTGTTAAATGGGCATTGGATAAATTTGTTCCTGAGGGTATACTTTTGTTCAAATTCTTCTTCATTCGACCTGAAATCACCAGAATTCCGACACCAAGTGAGTTGACCTTCAAAGGTTCGTTAATGTTTCATATAATTTTAAACTCTATATCAGATGGTACATTCATGATCTTTCTTGCAGTGGGTTCTGTTCCGATTTCTCAGGTACGAGAGGACGTGGCGATCGCGTACAAGAAGGAGGTAGAATGGCAGACATATGAACAACTGCTTCCTTTCAAGAACATGTGTGCCATGAGAAAGGTTTAAGCTTGTGTATTTTCTTGATTATTATGTTAGTTGACTTGAGTAAAATGATATAGTATGCATAGTACTAGAATTGCCTTAGGTGCACTCAAGGCGCACAGGATGAGCCTAGGCTTAAGGCGCAAAGGATGAGCCTAGGCTTAAGGCGCACCTTTTTACGCAAGACCCTTATTATAAACATGCCATGTTGAGAGTTTTAAACACGTTTTAGGCTGTTTAGTAGTGTTCTAGGCCATTTTTGGATGTTTCATACCATTTTTAGATGACTTAAATGTGTACCTTGCTCGCTTTTGACTACTATGAGTATGATATAATGGTGTTTCTTTTATTGTTTTTGGGTGCAGGTGGAGGTAGAAATTGTGCAAATTGAATCAGATGATGTTGTAGATGCAATAAAGAATGAAATTGTGAAGAACAATATCAGTAAACTTGTGATCGGAGCTTCATCGAAAGGCATGTTCTCGAGGTACAGAATTCTATCTAGATGTGTTTTCTTCATATGTGTAGATGTCTATGTTACAGTTGTTTCTTGGTGTTTTAGGGGGCAGAATTTGTCATCGAGAATCTCTGAAAGCATTCCGAGCTTTTGTACAGTTTATGTTGTTTCAAAAGGGAAGTTGTCATCACTCAGGGCTTCTGATTCTGAAACCATTGGATCTAGTAAAGATGACAGCAATAGTAGTGATTCGGGTTCTATCACCAATTCTTCAAGTCTTTACCCAAGCTCCCAAACAGGTGACGTGTGACTTTTCAGTTTCAAGTGACTAATTTTCTACTTCCAGATTACAAATGATTTCAATAACTGAATTCAGAAAAATTTGCGACCCATTAAAGATTGATACAAGTACCACAAACTGAAAAATTTGTGTTGTTAGATATGAACCAAACTCCATATCAATTTTGCTTTCAAGATTTACAGGTTTGACGTCAAAAGTTGATGTGAAATTTGGTGTTGATAGTGTTATTTCTATGTATGACAGAGTGGACAGACCAAGGCTCTGCTACTTCTTATTCCCAATCCTTTTCAAATTCACTACCAATGCAACGTTTTGAAGCACTTTCATCCATAAACCGTACCCTTGTCAAAAAAACCTCTTCAGAAGGCTTGGGAAACAAGCTTCTTGATAGTTGTGAGGGAGATGATGCAACTGTTTCTAATGCCAGTAATCCTGATTATGCTCAGGCAAACAACATAGTTTCGAGCGATAGAAGCTTCTTGACCGAATACCATTCTTGGTCATCTGATCAAGATTCCATATCAGATGCACCTTCAGAGGTTTCATCAGAAATTAAGGCATCTTTCTTTTTATTTTTAGTTTCTAAATGTGTTTTCATGTTCTTGTAATCTTTATGACTTCGAGAATTCACTTTGCAGGATAATAGTGTTAACTTTGAGCTGGAAAAACTGAGAGTTGAACTCAGGCACATTCGTGGGATGTATGCAATTGCACAAAGTGAGACGCTTGATGCATCTAGAAGGGTAACTTTCCACTTTCTTTTTCCTCGTGACTTTTGAAGTCAAACCTTGAATTTAAACTAAATACTTTATAACTGCTTATCTGCAGAATTTATGACAAATGCAAGTTGATTTATATTGCTTAGTATAATGTTCATTTGGTTATCACAAGATGCTCGAAATGGTTTTATGAACTCCATCAGTTTTTGAAAATTAAATCTAACGCATTTGACTTTCAAAGTCAACTAAATCTAAAACTAAAGCATACTGCTTTTTTGTCAGCTGGGTGAAGTTCAAAAACTGCAACTAGAGGAATCAGTAAAACTCGAAGCTTTAAAAGTTAAAGAAGAGGAAGCAAAATTATTAGCGGAACAAGAGAAGAAGCAACGTGAGGATGCTAAAAGAGTAGCGGAATATGCAAAAGATTGTCTCAAAAGAGAAGCTGCTCTAAGAAAAGAAGCAGAAGACGCGGCGTTACAAGATTCCCGAGAGAAACAGAAGCTTCAAAACGCCATAACCGGAACTTCATTGCGTTACCAGGAGTTCACATGGGAAGAAATCGAGGCTGCTTGTTCTTCATTTTCTGAAGATCTTAAAATTGGAACCGGAGGCAATGGAACAGTGTATAAATCAAGCTTCCATCATATGGTTGCTGCTGTCAAAGTTCTTCATTCTCAAGAAGCTCATAGAACCAAACAATTTCAACAAGAGGTATGAATTTGAAAATCTTGCAGAATTGACTTTTTTCTTTTTTTTCTTGAATTCTGCATTTTTAAATCGCGTGATTGATTTTGCAGCTTGAAGTATTGAGCAGAATCCGGCATCCCCATCTGCTGATTCTAATCGGTGCATGTGTGGACCATGGCTGTTTGGTTTATGAGTACATGGAAAACGGGAGTTTGGAGGAGCGTTTATTTCGCAAAAACGACACACCACCGATCCCGTGGTTCGACCGGTTCCGTATCACGTGGGAAGTAGCATCAGCCTTGATTTTCCTTCATAATGCAAAACCGAAAGCAATTGTGCATCGTGACCTTAAGCCTGCAAATATATTGCTAGATCAAAACCTAGTGAGCAAGATAGGGGACGTTGGTCTCTCAACAATGCTGCAATCAGACTTTTCATCTACATCAACCGTTTACAAAGACACGAGTCCAGCGGGAACACTTTGTTACATCGATCCAGAGTATCAACGAACAGGATTAGTTTCTCCAAAATCTGATGTTTATGCTCTTGGTATGGTGATCTTGCAGTTGCTGACTGCAAGACCAGCCATTGCAGTGACCCATGTGGTGGAAACTGCTCTTGAAAATGATGAGTTAGCCAGTGTGTTGGATCCAGATGCAGGGGAATGGCCGATTGATGAAACTAAGGAGTTGGCAATCTTGGGGTTGAGCTGTGCAGAGCTTCGAAGAAAAGACAGACCAGATTTGAAAAACGGGGTTCTTCCTGTATTGGAACGACTGAAAGCAGTTGCTGATGAAGCTCAAAGATCCACATCCATGAACCGACCCACCCCTCCTAATCACTTCATATGCCCAATACTCAAGGTATGAATGTATGAACAACACATCATCAGTCAGTAAACGATGAAACTCAAAGAACATCCAAGATTTTGAAAGATCACATTTTTAATTCAGTTTTGTCAAATATCACCAGTTATTAGTTTTATAACCTTTGTTTTCTGATGATATAATGATGTTTGCTGCAGGATATTATGGTTGATCCTTGTGTTGCTGCTGATGGTTACACTTATGATCGCAGGGCGATAGAGCAATGGTTTGAGGAGAATGATAGCTCCCCGATGACTAATTTACCATTGGCGAATAGAAGCTTAACGCCTAATTACACGCTTCTTTCTGCTATCATGGAGTGGAAATCAGCAACATAAGCACTTGGGGTAAGAATTTTTGGATGCAGACTGATTTTTTAGGATTGTTTTATGTACATATGTTTGATTTATCTATATAATACATGGATTGTCATTAACTTTGAGTGTGAAAATTCATACAAAGTGTACATGTTGACACAAGAATGTTCGCGCAAACACGCGTACAAAGGAAAACTAGAACTACTTTCTTCTAATGTAGGAAGGAGAGCGTGTTTACAGACATTTTCCTTGACATCACTTCCGTCATCCGTGGGATGATTTTTTTACATTTACTAGTAAAATCGGTCATTTTTTGGAAACAAAATGAACATATTGTACATTTAGTTAAAGTGTTACCACTCAAATGTCAATAGAGAGCTTTCATATATGGATCTTACTAATGAATAACTACTGTATTATGCAATCAAACATACTCAGATTCGTTTTCATCATCACTTAGGAAACATAACACAACAATACTTATGCATAACATCATACACCTATATCTTGATTACTTTATTCAAGAGACGGAAATATGCAATCCTCCATGATCTGCTGACAATTAACGAAGCCACAATGATCCAAAATCCAGAAACAAACCCAAGCACTATGCTAATTATCAATCCCCAATCTGCTTCATGTGGTCTATCGTCTTCTTTTTGGTCTCCTACTGTATCATGAGGAGGTACTTCATCTGATGCACAACCATTAGTAAGGGGAGGTCCACAAAGTTTATTTCCAAAGAAGCTGGTCTGATTGAAGCTCTGAACTTGAGTACTTGTTGGAACTCTTCCTATCAAATTGTTGTATGACACGTTGAAGGTACTTATAAAGTTCAATTTTGACAGGCTCATGGGAAGTTTCCCTGAAAGTTTGTTTAGTGATACGTCAAAAGATTCAAGTGCTTTCATGTCTCCTATGTTATTCGGGATCTTTCCTGTCAATTGATTTCTTGATAAATTTAAAGATTTTAACTCCTTGAGGGTCATAAGCTCACTAGGAATATGCCCAGAAAAATTGTTGCTTGAAAGGTCCAATAGCATAACGAGTCCTAGAAAAGCTCTATAGGTGTCCTCTCGTCCCTTTATCACCAATATATCACCAACAGACTCAAAGATAGAAATCTTAACCTTTGAGTTAGTTTCTATGCCTGAGAGGACGCTAAAGTTGTTAAAGCATCTTGGAATATTTCCAGACAGGCTATTATGAGCAAGATCAATAATTTGGATATGTGAAAGATAACAAAGTTGGTGTGGAATATTTCCGTGAAAATTGTTGAATCTAAGGTTGAGAAGTTTCAACATGGTGAGTTTCATTCCAATCCAGGATGGAATGCTTCCAACGAGTTTATTTCTTCCAAGTTGAAGGACCTTTAAGCGTGACAGGTTCATTAGGGAAGAAGGTAATCTTCCTGAGATCTCGTTCTCATGCGCGCTCAATAATAGCAATGAAGATATAGAACCTAATGTCCTTGGAATCTCACCAGACAAACTATTATTCTGCAAGTCTAAGAATCCTAAATGCGGGTACTTCTCCCAACACTCTGGAATGACACCCGACAAGTGATTATTTCGGAAATTGAAATACTTTGTCTTGTTTAGATCATTAGAGCACACTGTATTATGTAATGATCCAACAAAATTATTATTTGATAGGTCCAAAAATAAGAGAGATGAACCATTTGAGAGAGAAGGTAATTTCCCCCAAAATTTATTACAACTTAAGTCGAGGTACTCAAGTTTTGCGGGGATATGCAGTTTATTTCCTTGGATTTGATTTTGTGACAATGAAAGTATTTCAAGACGAGGCATTATTGAACCTAGGTTTAGGGATAGTCTACCGATGAGTTGATTGTTATCTAGATATACTTGTTCTAGAGACGAACTATTATATAGAGAAGGGGGGATGGTACCAACTAGATTGTTTCCGGTCATTGTAAGTCTTGTAAGGTTTTTCAGCCGTTGGAATACATCAGGAATGCTTCCACGTACCTAGTTCGTCTAGAGAAAGTGTATGGAGTAATGTGATATTCCCGATAGGGGCCAAAAAGAATTGGTCTCAAGAACCATTTGGCACTCATTTTTCAAATGTGGTATTTTTCTAATCTTTTTGTGACTTTATATAATCACGCAGACCTGAGAGTGAAGCCGACAACTTTGAGGTTTCAACTTATTGTTCAATGGGCGTGTTAATTCAAGTTTGTGAAAGATTATTTAGTTGATCCAATTTATAAACGTTTTTGTAATTTTTATTAGAGTCACACATGTTGATAAAAATGTTTACCGGCTCCTAAGATTAAACGTGAAGCCAGTCAGCTGCTTGACTAAGGGGTCTACATCATGCATATTCACATGATTAATAAAATGGAAATTTCCCAGAAGATGATACTCAATTTCCTCAAAATGACATGACCTTTTTATTCCCATTACAAGAATATTTTAATTTGTTGAACATGTATCACAAAGTGGAAAAACCAAACAAATATAATGGCGGATCTTGAATATATATATATATATATGGGCCAGACTTAATATGTAAAAAAATTCGGACGAAATATATACAAATTTACATTTTTGAGCGAAAAAAACAGGGAGTCGGGGCCTCCAGGCACCTTAAAAGCTCCGTCCTTGGACACATAGGCACCTCAATAATCCAACATGGGTATTTTATGGGTGAAAACGTAAATCTTTAAACTCTTTTTAGATAATATGTTGTCTATATTATTAGCGTCACCATATATATGTTTTGGCATCACCTTCCGTTTTCGTAAAATGTTTCTGTTAATTTGTCAAGATACAAGAAAAATAGACGTCTTTTATCAAAAAAGTTTTAGTGTCGACGTTTCAGTCACGAAATACATATGTTAGGGTAATTGAGGTGTCCCTTGCGGATTTCACACTAAATGATTGATTTTTTTGGCAAATTTGAAATCCAACTCTAATAATAGTGTAGGGCTATCGTCATTGTTATGAATTGAAGGAATAATTGAATTTAATCTAACTTTAATTTAATAATGTACCAAGATATCAACGATTGTTACTTGTAAAGAATAACGATCCTATACTAGTAAAATTAGCGAAAAAGTTACATTTAATAATTGAAAAGAAAAATGAGAACACTAAATCAAATTTAAAAGTTGTATAATTACAATCATAAAGTACTGAGCTACAAAATTACATTTTTGTAAAATGAACGTGAAGTAAAATCAAATTGAATTTGAAGAATAAAAAACAAAAGTATGTTATATTTTATCCATTTTGGTTTAAATATATTTCTATCAATATGTAGATAAAATAAGTCTTTCTCAAAAAGCATATACTAAGATCTTGAAATAATAATAATAAAGGTATATAAAAAGTTATACTTCACAATAGTGAGAAATAGCATTCGCCTCATCGACAACTAACTTTTAAGAAATTCATATCAAAACGTTAATAAAAAATAAGCACGTCATAACAACAAATTTAGATTTATAAAACATCGTATTTTAAAAGTTGTTAGGGGAAAATAAAAAGAACTGTAAAATATTTAAAATCTTGAAGCCACTTAAACGGTTTATATGTTTGTGTTTCGATTACTCTCATATTATCACACGCAATTTCGTTCAAAATAAAATTTACATTGAAAGTTAAATAAAATATTATAAAAAGATCTAATAATTGTGTGTCTATGAATCCACATGATGCTTTCAAATGAAAATGTGCATTTTTCTTTGATCAAATCAAATAACTTTAGCTTTTAATTTAGCATATCAAACTTATTCTCTTTTTCTAGGCAGCAAAAAAAAACAATTTGATGTAAAATTTTGTCACACCCCGACCGACGGCGGAATCATCGGAGCGGACGAGGGAATGATTGATTGTTCATAACCCATGATTGTCTAATAGTGGAAATAATATTAAAATCAGATTACATGATAGCATGAATTTAACAGATAATGTCACAATAGTAATTTGCTTTTGTTTTGACTAAGTCCGGGTCTTATATGAGCATGTAGAAGTCCACTAACTTGCTTAACCTGAAATCATGTGAGAAAATAAAGTCAGCTAACGAATTAGCTGGTGAGTAATCACAGTTTTGAGTATACATATAGATTGATTGATTGTTTTAGAATAACCCAATTCACAAGGTAACGTTAAGACTTATATTGCAATAGTAAAGTATATAGATAAACCGACACAATAACAACCCCTTGACTTGACACTTGCATATAATAGACTCCACACATACATCATAGATTAACTCCTGCCTCTGGCACAATCACCACTCGTAAGCCATATGGGGTGGGTTATCCAAACCAGTAGATCTACCATTGATACCAGGATTGATTGATTGAATTAGGGTTTTACTGTCGTCCAGTTTATCATAGTATGTTCACATAATTGCAAGTAATAACATAACCTGTCTTGAATTGAATTTAGAATGAAATAACAATAGAATATCATGATTGAATATATTGTATCACATGATTTCCCCCAAATAGGAAATGATATAAAAAGAGGATATGAATACTCACTTGATTGATGAGATTTGAATTTGGACGTGATAGATTAGACACCAACGATTTCCTTACGATTAACCTAAGGAATGGTGTCTCGAATTAGAATAATAATGATTTGGGAATGTATTATGATTTCCATTGGGTCTTGAATGGTAGTTTAAATAATCTAATTTTTATTTAGTTTGAATGTCCATAACTAAATAAAATAAATTTATTGAACGTGATTACGTTTAGAATTTAATAGGAATAAATGTGTTAATACGCGTAATCGTTTGATTTAGTGTGAAAAACAAATAATTAATTTTATTAACTAACTATATGATAATTAATTAAAATATTTAATTATTTAAATGACTAAAAGAAATGAAAATGAATTTGAAAAGATTTAAATATAAAACTTTTATATTTAATCATGATTTAAACGACTAATACAATAAATAAATAATGTCAAGATAAAAATAACAAATATTATATTTGATTGTTAAACAGGCGTATATATTGAAATAATTGGATGATGTGATTTAAAGTCTATTTTTTTTATAAAAATTTAACTAGTTATGTTATTTATTTGAAACAATTAATAAAATAAATAAATAAAATATTGAAATAAATTTTAGAAAATAATTTGGTTGTTTTAAAAATTTCTAATGTTTGTAAAAACATTTTTATGATTTTTAGGAATTTTTTCGGAATTTTTAAAGCTTAAAAATGGCCTAAAAAAATCAGTGAGGTTGCCCGGTTCGAACTCGGGACCTCCAGTTTGACATGGGAGCGCAGAACCAGTGGAACAAAGACCTAAGCCGCGTTTGATTTTGGTTTTTAATTGTTTTAAACCGAATTCACAGAAACCCCAATTTTCCATTCGAGCCCTAGGTTCGAATCCTCACCAATTGAACCCCAAACGATTCAGTTAGCGATTACAAACATGGGGCTTTTGTTCCCCATGTGAAACCGAGTATGTGGGTGTGTAGAATTACCTATATGGTGTTCGATCGAAGTTTACCCGATGAAGAACAGGTCCGCGACAAGGTAATGATCGATGGGTGAGCAAAACGTGATGAAAATCAAATTAGTTTCGTAGGTAGCTTCGGATTATGATCAAAGACAAAAGCCCTTTGCCAATTTTGAAGATTAAAACCCAGAGATAGGTGTTCGGGTGTGGTGTGTGTCGCGACCGAGAGGGGAAGTCGAGCGGGGTGTTTGGGTTTGTTTTGAATGAAATTGATAGTGGTAATCGATTAGTGGTACATATATGAGTGTTTAGGTTTGATCAATTTGCTTATTTTCGGGATTCGATGGTCGACAATGGCCAAAAACAGGCCGAGAAAGAGGGAAAAGAGGAAACGGGGAAAGAGGGGGTGGGGTTGGGTGTGTTTTGTAATTTTACAAAAATTACACAATGGTCCCTATGGTTTGTAGTAATTACAACTGAAAATTAAAGTTTTTGTTTTAGTTTAAAAAAAATTTCAGTTTAACCCCGTAGTTTGAAAGGTTATTATTTTATGTAAAAAGGCTATTAATTATGTACTTTAATATAATAAAACTTATATTATTATTATTATTAATATTATTATGATTATCATTATTATTAATGTTTTTGTTACCATGTTATTTTTATTAATATGGTAATTTTTTTATTATTATAGTAATAATAATTTTTTTAAGATTTAACAAAGTAAGATTAACGATAATTACGAGATGTTACAGTCTCCCCTGCTTTAGGAAATTTCGTCCCGAAATTTATTCACGAGGAGGCTGAAACGAAAAGATGAGGATACTGGGATTTCATTTGGTACTCACGTTCCCAAGTGAATTCTGGGCCACGTTTAAATCCCAACGGACTTTGACAATCGGTATTCGGCTGCATTTGAGTTGTTTGACTTCCCGATCCAAAATTTCCACAGGTTTCTCAATAAAGTGCATAGATTCCTTAATCTGGACTTTGTCGAGTGAAATGTGGAGATTTTCATCGGCAAGACATTTCTTGAGGTTTGAAACATGAAACGTCGGATGTATATTGCTAGGTTCTTGGGGTAGTTCAAGCCTGTAGGCCACTTTCCCAATTCGCTCGTGTACCTTGAATAGACCTACGTAACGAGGTGATAGCATCCCTTTCTTTCCAAAGCGAATCACTCCCTTCCAAGGTGATACCTTAAGAAGTACGAGATCACCGACACTGTATTCCATGGGCTTACGTCTTTTGTCAGCATAACGCTTTTGACGATTTCTAGCAGCGACCAAGTTATCACGGATCTTATGAATTTTGTCGGTTGTTTCTTGTATCAATTCCGGACCAGTAATCTGTGATTCACCAACTTCAGACCATACAAGGCCTCAAATGGTGCCATCTGTTGGTCTAGTAACTGTTATGTAAGAGTATTCGATCAACGGAAGATGAGAATCCCACGATCCACTGAAATCAATGACACAAGCCCGGAGCATATTCTCGAGGGTTGGTATCGTTCTTTCAGTCTGACCGTCGGTTTGCGGATGATAGGCTGTGCTAAGATTCAGTTGAGTTTCGAGAGCTGATTGGAGACTTTTCCAGAAACGAGAGATAAAGCGACCATCACGATCAGAGATAATATCTTTACTTGACAAAAGATTGTTTAGAAAGACTACCATCACGTAATCAGGTGTTGATGATATCTTAAAATGAAAGTTGATAAGTAAGGAATAAATGGTTCGATGTAGCTAGATCGAGTCAAAACATGAGAATAAAAGGAAAGAAATCGATTTAAGAATTTAAATGCTCCAAACTTGGAATCAAAATCAACCTAAAACGATCGGGTCTCTTTTCAAGTTCAGAGATCATACTTTGGCTTGATAGGTCGAAACACTATATTATTTCACCCTTCAAGTTACTACATGCTTCTCGTTGCTTGATTACAACCTTGGTAAGTTGATGATCAAGAAATGAGAATAGTCATCAAGGTATGGTTTTCACCCGTAACTTGATGGTGTACTCTCAAATTATGACTACTAGCTTACCAATCCAAAAAGTTCGATCCCAACTCATTGTTGAGGATCCATAAAAATAAGACGAGGTAACTCATCATTAAGGTGAGGGAAATCACTCCTATATTAACGATGAATTTTTTACAAAAACAAAATATAATAAGATAGACTTCCTCGTCAAAATCCAGAATTCACTCCTACTTTGACGAGGTCGTTTCATTTGAGAAAATACAATCCATAAAAATGAAATTATCATCAAGGTATGAATTTCACGAGTATCTTGATGATTGAGCTTTAAGAAAACAATCGAAGATTGACATTTGTCACCAAAGTACGGGTTTCAATCCTATTTTGGTGAGATCATGTCATTTGTGAAATGTAAGTTCCAAAGTGAATAATTGAAGTCAGTCCTCAAGATAAGGAAATCACCCTAATCCAGAGGATGAAATTCATAAAACACATCATTGGAACCATTTATTGAAATGAATAAAGGATCATCACCAAAGTAAGGAAATCACCCCTGTTTTGATGAGTTAGAATCATTTAGGAGATATGAGTGTCCTTAGTCATAGGTTGACTTGCAAACTCTTGCATCTCCCACGGTGCAAACGGTTCAAAGTTCGACTTAACAACGAAAGGAAAAATATCTCAATTAGAAATTTAGAAATTATTTCAATGTAACAAAAGGAAATCACGATTACAAATCTTGAATTAAATCAGAAAGACGAAATCAAGGACAAGAATTATTCAACACCACATCATTGGTGGCTTGAGCTTGTTGAGCATTAATGTTGAAAGCACGTCCTTGAGCCGTAGTAATCGGGATGACAAGTTGAGGGCATCGATTGCGAAAATGGTTCGGATCACCACATTGATAGCATGCACGACCCTGGGTAATTGCAGGAAGATGTTGGTGAACTGGCGTATTGGTCGGAGCTTTAGCAACACTCCTGCACACGTTGAATGTATGACCCAAACGACCACAGTTTGTGCATTGACGACACTGAATGTTAGTGGGATGGTGATAATTGCAGTTGTTACACTGCGGATAGGGTCCAGCGTATGGCTTTTTCATTAGCGGTTGGTTGTTTACTGCTGGTTGACGAGTTGGAAGGACTTGATTAATTGGTACAGCAGGGGTAATTACAGTAAAGTTTTGAGATTGAGTCTTCCTCTTCTTGTTCTTGGAAAGCTCGGGTTGATCGGTTTTGACGATTTCGTTATGAAGTTTATCGGTATTCTTCTTCGATCCTTTCCTGGTTAAGGAACCAGCTTTCACATGATTATCGGTTAACTGTGCAGCCAGCCTGATAGCATCTTCTAGTGTTGAAGGATTCCTTCCTAGCACCGTATCCTGAATCTGCATGGGTAGTCCACCAATGTATTTCTCGATGGCTCGGGAGGTAGGGGTAGCAAGATGCGGTACCAAAAGGCTCAGTTCGTGGAATCGGTTAGTGTATGCTAGGTTCTCGCCACTGTCTTGGGTTAACTCCCAGAACTCAGCTTCCAGTTTCCGGACTTCATTTCTTGGGCAGAACTCTTTAGTCATGAGTTCCTTAACTTCAGCCCACGTCAATACTAAAGAATTTTCGGTTCCACAGGTTCGTTTCTCCCCGTTCCACCAAGTAAGTGCGCGTTTCTGAAGAACACTTGTGGCATACCGGACTTTTAGATTTTCAGGGCATTCGCTGTTTAGGAAAGTGTTCTCGATGCTTTCGAACCATTGTAGTAATCCGGTAGCTCCTTCAGTTCCACTGAACTTAGTGGGGTTGCAAGAACTGAAATGTTTGTAAGTACAAGTTTGAGGTGGGTTTGGTGTAGTTGGGTTTTGAACAACATTGTTGCTTTGGTTCAAATGGGTAAGTAGAGTTGGGATGACCGCAGTAACTTCACGTGCTACAATAGCAGAAATCTTACGGCCAGAGTTTCTAGACCGTGAATGGATTTGGCGATAAGACATTCTGGAATATCATTAAGATATTTTATGAGAATTGGTAATAGGAGCTATGAAAACGACAATCGGGAATTTGGCATAATAACAATGATATGTTCCGAGTGTAATCGTTTGATTCGTAAATCAAAGCGAGTACGTTGACTAATCAAAGTGTTATGTCCACCACAACTTTGTTGAAGACATGCGTACCTATAAGCAGATACTCATCCCGAGGGTTCCCAGGTAAGGTAGACAGATCCATCGGTTGATTTGGATTTATACGAATACCTTGCCTAGACAGAACACCCGAGATACAGGCATCCCACTCTTCCAGCATAGCATGTTTCAAGTTGTAAGACACAGACTTTGACGAATTTGAAAACCATGAATAACAATCGAGTTTTGGAGTTTGAAATCACTTGAATTAGGCACACAATGCCTTAGAATATGTGTTAAGATTCGTGTGTACATTGATAAGATTCAAAGTATAAGAAGAATCACATAAGGCAGATAATCACATACTCAAGTATAAACATGTAAGGCACAAAAAATCCTATCTAAGCATATAAAATACATGAGAGGACTCATGTGTAAAGGTACTTAGTTATAGTCTAGGTCATTCCATTTTTAATAACCTAATTCCCTATAACCATGGCTCTGATACCAATCTGTCACACCCCGACCGACGGCGGAATCATCGGAGCGGACGAGGAAATGAGTGATTGTTCATAACCCATGATTGTCTAATAGTGGAAATAATATTAAAATCAGATTACATGATAGCATGAATTTAACAGATAATGTCACAATAGTAATTTGCTTTTGTTTTGACTAAGTCCGGGTCTTATATGAGCATGTAGAAGTCCACTAACTTGCTTAACCTGAAATCATGTGAGAAAATAAAGTCAGCTAACGAATTAGCTGGTGAGTAATCACAGTTTTGAGTATACATATAAATTGATTGATTGTTTTAGAATAACCCAATTCACAAGGTAACGTTAAGACTTATATTGCAATAGTAAAGTATATAGATAAACCGACACAATAACAACCCCTTGACTTGACACTTGCATATAATAGACTCCACACATACATCATAGATTAACTCCTGCCTCTGGCACAATCACCACTCGTAAGCCATATGGGGTGGGTTATCCAAACCAGTAGATCTACCATTGATACCAGGATTGATTGATTGAATTAGGGTTTTACTGTCGTCCAGTTTATCATAGTATGTTCACATAATTGCAAGTAATAACATAACCTGTCTTGAATTGAATTTAGAATGAAATAACAATAGAATATCATGATTGAATATATTGTATCACATGATTTTCTCCAAATAGGAAATGATATAAAAAGGGGATATGAATACTCACTTGATTGATGAGATTTGAATTTGGACGTGATAGATTAGACACCAACGATTTCCTTACGATTAACCTAAGGAATGGTGTCTCGAATTAGAATAATAATGATTTAGGAATGTATTATGATTTCCATTAGGTCTTGAATGGTAGTTTAAATAATCTAATTTTTTATTTAGTTTGAATGTCCATAACTAAATAAAATAAATTTATTGAACGTGATTACGTTTAGAATTTAATAGGAATAAATGTGTTAATACGCGTAATCGTTTGATTTAGTGTGAAAAACAAATAATTAATTTTATTAACTAATTATATGATAATTAATTAAAATATTTAATTATTTAAATGACTAAAAGAAATGAAAATGAATTTGGAAAGATTTAAATATAAAACTTTTATATTTAATCATGATTTAAACGACTAATACAATAAATAAATAAATGTCAAGATAAAAATAACAATATTATATTTGATTGTTAAACAGGTGTATATATTGAAATAATTGGATGATGTGATTTAAAGTCTATTTTTTTTATAAAAATTTAACTAGTTATGTTATTTATTTGAAACAATTAATAAAATAAATAAATAAAATGTTGAAATAAATTTTAGAAAATAATTTGGTTGTTTTAAAAATTTCTAATGTTTGTAAAAACATTTTTATGATTTTTAGGAATTTTTTCGGAATTTTTAAAGCTTAAAAATGGCTTAAAAAAATCAGTGAGGTTGCCCGGTTCGAACCCGGGACCTCCTGTTTGACATGGGAGCGCAGAACCAGTGGAACAAAGACCTAAGCCGCGTTTGATTTTGGTTTTTAATTGTTTTAAACCGAATTCACAGAAACCCCAATTTTCCATTCGAGCCCTAGGTTCGAATCCTCACCAATTGAACCCCCAAATGATTCAGATAGCGATTACAAACATGGGGCTTTTGTTCCCCATGTGAAACCGAGTATGTGGGTGTGTAGAATTACCTATATGGTGTTCGATCGAAGTTTACCCGATGAAGAACAGGTCCGCGACAAGGTAATGATCGATGGGTGAGCAAACGTGATGAAAATCAAATTAGTTTCGTAGGTAGCTTCGGATTATGATCAAAGACAAAAGCCTTATGCCAATTTTGAAGATTAAAACCCAGAGATAGGTGTTCGGGTGTGGTGTGTGTCGCGACCGAGAGGGGAAGTCGAGCGGGGTGTTTGGGTTTGTTTTGAATGAAATTGATAGTGGTAATCGATTAGTGGTACATATATGAGCGTTTAGGTTTGATCAATTTGCTTATTTTCGGGATTCGGTGGTCGACAATGGCCAAAAACAGGCCGAGAAAGAGGGAAAATAGAAAACGGGGAAAGAGGGGGGTGGGGTTGGGTGTGTTTTGTAATTTTACAAAAATTACACAATGGTCCCTTTGGTTTGTAGTAATTATAACTGAAAATTAAAGTTTTTGTTTTAGTTTAAAAAAAATTCAGTTTAACCCCGTAGTTTGAAAGGTTATTATTTTATGTAAAAAGGCTATTAATTATGTACTTTAATATAATAAAACTTATATTATTATTATTATTATTAATATTATTATGATTATCATTATTATTAATGTTTTTGTTACCATGTTATTTTTATTAATATGGTAATTTTTTTTATTATTATAGTAATAATAATTATTTTTTTAAGATTTAACAAAGTAAGATTAACGAGAATTACGAGATGTTACAATTATATAACATAAACTAGGATATGATAATTATTTTTAATGTAGTGTTATAATAAAAAATATTTAATCTAAAAAGTCTAATAAGAATGTAGTTTTAACACGTGTCTTTCTATTATTTTAAAGAGGATGGTATTATGGTAATTGTATTAAATACATCATCTCATTATGTTTTTTACGTTCATTGTATCAAATATCAGTTCATAGTGTCATATATTTTACATCATTTGTTATATGTATTTATCATTATTTTTACGTATTAAATCATTTTATTTTATTTTTGTCATTATTCTATAGATTATATAAACGTTATCTATCATTGAGTTTTATAATTAGAAATACATAATGATATAGTTTCACTAATATATGTTTCAAAACTCATAGTATTAAAGATAATACAATGTATTATTGTTATTATTTCTATAAATTATATAATCTTGTTATCTATCATTATATTTTACAACTAAAAGTACACAATGATGTTATTTCACTAATGTATTTTTCTACATGTTAGATAACACAACAATATTATTCTATAATTCTATTTTTTTTAAAATCCGACATTTTAGAAAAACACAATAGTATTAAGAAAATCACAATAACTAACAAAAAGACATAACTAACTACACTAAAGACACAATAACGAGATATGAGCTTAAAAATACAAAAATATTTATTATCTTTTTATACAAGAATATTGTACTTATTTTAAAGATATAAAACTTATTTTTTATAAAAAAATAATATCGTACATAAAAGTTATGAACGTTTAAAAAATAACGAAACTTGCAAAAAACAACAAAAGTGGTTATTGCTAAAACACCCCTCTAATAATTTTTTTCCTACAATTTGATCTTAACCATTGATTAAGAAGATTAATGATTGAGATTCCTTCTTGCACTTATTAGTTTTAAGGGTCTTTTTATTTGAATATTTCCTATATTTTCAAAGATAGAATGTGAAAATGTTGTATATTATCTCAACTACCAGTTAGATATGCACTTTGTCGCGGCATGATTTTGGATGTATATATAACGTTGTAATGATAATTTTTCTTGGTTTTGATGAGTTCTATTATAGATGCAGACACACTATTATAGATGCAGACACAGTTTGTTATCATATGGTTATGATATTGCAGGTCATGAATATCAATTAAATCAATACATTAAAAGTGTTTGGAAAAAAACTCCTATTAAATGTAGAATATTGTATATGATCATCGTTGCGTTACTATTAAATGTTATAGATATAATAATATGAGATAATTATACTATTAATTATAACTAATATAATAACACAATGCTATTGTTATTTTTATTAACCTTGTAACAAATAATTATTATTAGTAATAGAGTAAGTTACTGTTTTGGTCTTTAGGGTTTGGCATATTTAACCCTTTTAGTTTAAAATTAATCTTTTAACTTTTTTTGTCCTTGAGGTTTGAAATTTATGACAGTTTTGATCCATGACCTTAACTTTATTAATTTTTCAGTTAAATTAGATAATTGCCGATCATTTTATATTTAAGGAACTTTTATGTATTGCCTTATACTTAAATGGTGGTTTATTAAATCAACTTAAAATAATAAAATAAAATAAAAATAACATTAAAAAAATATTTGATTCAAAAAAGAAAAACCATGAGGATGATGTAAAAGCTTTAGTCTCTTTAAACGTAACTTAATATCTAAACTAGTAATCTTACAACTTTATCTATTTATCATCTTGCTAAATTATAATCATTAAAAATAGAGTAAATTACATTTGACCTGTGTTTTAAATTCCATGCTTAGGCAGCTCAAAGCCTCAAAAGCCTTATTCTTCAACAAGAGCTATGTGGAACGATAAAAAAAATGGGATCTATTGGGCTTTCGAGTTTTGCTATTCGACAGCCCAAATCGTCGGGAAAGTTCCCTCCGGGCTCTCCTCTGACCACGAGTGGCGTACTCCGGTATGTAACAGATAATTCAAGTAGACAGCCAAAAACACCGGTTCTATCTTTCAGACTACCTTGAGGCGCGCGAAGCGCATGCGGAACGGGCACGGAGAAAAGGAAGTTTGGAGGAGAGCTCATTCCCTTGATCGTTCTTGAGGTTCACTCAAATTTTACCTTTCGTTGTTGGGATTAAAAATTTATAAGTTTAGTCATAAGGTTTGAAAAAAATAACATGTTTCGTCCCTTGGATCTGTTAAATGAGTGTTAACAGACTATTTTACCTTCAAAGCTTTTAAATGACTATTTTACCCTCCACACCCCCACCCCCACCACACACTCCATCTCCACCACCACCTCCACCACCACTACCACACCACTATGACAATTGACATACCTACATCTCCTGCAGTCACCACCACTAGATACCCCATCTCCAGCCGGCGCCACCACCACCATGTACCCCCATCGTCAACCTCCTCCATCTTTGCGACCCACCACACTAACGTGAACAATAAACAACGGACTTGATGTATATCTCCACCACCATCGACTACAAAAACCCACAAATCGCAAGGTGGGGCTGCAGTTGTGGCACTGTGGTGCTGCTGTGGGGCTACAATGGTGGTAAGGTGGGGCTGCGATGGTGGCACGGTGGGGCTGCGGTGATGGCACGGTGGGTCTGCTGTGGGGCTGCAATGGTGGCAAGGTGGGGCTGCGATGGTGACACGATGGGGCTGTGATGGTGGCACGATGGGGCTGCGATGGTGGCACGGTAGGGCTGGGGTCGGACTAGCAAGCAACTCAGGTGAGGGGTGGGGTAGGGTTGGGGGTGGGGTGGGTATTATTTTATTATTTTTGTTATTATTATTATTATTATTATTAAAGCTTAGGGGGTAAAATTGTTATTTTTTTAATTTAAACGGAAAAACTAACGGACGTTTGACACAGGGACGAAATGTGCAATGTTTTTTCAAACCTTAGGACCAAACATGTAATTTTTCAATCCCAATGACCAAAGGTGAAATTTGAACAAACCTATGGGACGATCCGTGTAATTTACTCTTAAAAATATCAAGAACATAAAAGGACTTAATAGGGGTTGACCATACCACGTAGATGACACGTAAACAAGTAAGCGTGATTAAAAATGAATGTTATATTAACCACCAACGAGTGAATGAAAAGTGATTGGGGTGCAATCACACGGGTGTGTCATCATGCCATGACTCTAGTTACTTTTTTTGCGTCAAGCCCCGATCACACCAGGTGTGTCATCATTTGTGGGGTGTGGTCAAACCCTGATACCCCATAACACAGCCTGCAAGATGCTGATAATCGGTTATGGTATTGGTTTCGATTTATACGTTTTTAATACCTTATAAATAATCGTTTTACGTGTATTAATGAAACGGGAAAAATTATTGTATTGCTAAAATTAGTTTTTTTTTCTTTTTATCATAAGAACTACACAATCTGATACACTTATATAGCAACTTAACACGTACGCACAGGATTGCATACTTTGGATCATTGTGGCACCCTGATAGCCAGTAGACCATAGAGGATTACATACTTTGGATCATTGTAGCACCCTTAGATTAGTAACATTAATGATTTTAGTCAAATAAAGAAGAGATTGTTACATCATCTCCTAAATCGTCCAATCGTCCCAGTTTGGTTTGTTGGAGCTAAAAGTGATCTTTTATTCATAACACAAACTTGCATCAGCTCATTCATACAAACCACATAACATCACTGCTCCACTCCATCAGGTATCAACACGATGGACCCGGAAGTTTTCCTACCCGCCATGTCAGCATGGGCTTGAGCAGCTTGGGATAATGGGTAAGTATGATTAACACGTACCCTCAAAGCACCCGAGGCAACATTAGCAAGAACCTCTTTCATGGCTTCACGCATCTCGTCCTTTGAAAAACCAGATGTCCTCACAGAAGGCCTTGTCAAGAATAGGGACTTCGCGGCCAGTGCAGATAAAGATACAGGGTCAGGTGTGCCAGAAGATTGACCATAACTCACCATATATCCACGTAGTTTCAAGCAAGCCAATGACCCCTAAACAAGAATGTTATGCGTGTGATGTTACAAACACACAAAATGACAGCTTAAAATATGAAAATATGTTATGATAATGTTAAAAGGATAAATGGAAGAAGGGATTACAAATACCTGAAAGGTGTCTTTTCCCACAGAATCGAAGACAACATCAACTCCTTCGCCAGATGTTATCTCAGCAACACGGGTAACAAAATCTTCTTGTTTGTAAATAATAACATGATGGCATCCATCTTCTTTGGCTTGCAAAGCCTTCTCTTTAGTTGATACAGTTCCAATGACGGTCGCACCAAGCATATTTGCCCACTGGCATAACACTGATCCAACCCCACCTGCTGCTGCATGAACTAGTACCTTGTGCCCTCGTTCCACCTATATACAACACTAGATGCTTTCAGGGAAAACTAAATACAGGAATACTAAATAGAGACCCATGTTGATCTCAAATTGCAATTTTGATTGAATAAAGTGCTTTTTCTTATTTATGAAAATAGTTTACAAATTACAATAACAAACACCATATAAATGTTCTTAGACTACTTCTGAAACAAAACAGACAGAACAACGGGCGGTATATTTGCGGAGCAGAAGAAACTTGGCAAAAGCACCTAACTAAAAACGGGCTTCAAGTCACCCAAAAGTCTATTTTTAAAGCATGCAGCCTCTTATATTGCTTTTATTTTAAAGCTTAACGTTACTTTGTACAATTGTATTCAAATCATTCTTAACCTGCCTCTTATATTGCTTTTATTTAAAGGCCAACGTTACTTTGTATTGTCTATAAATCTTTTTCTAAAAAAGAACAAAAACAATTTCTGAGGGTCAAGTGGTAAACACAACCTCACTCGTACTATAAACGACATGTTTCGACCAAAACCAAGTTGGCCCGATGTCCACCTTTGCTCAACCTGCCAATTTGCGCATACACTAATGACCATCCCCTACAAGGGCTGGTTCCACGGCCTAGATATCAAGAATTATCATTTTTCTCTTAAGAAAATGTACTTATCTATCACCTGAAATAACATATGAAAATGTGTAGGTCATATGTGGTTTTTCAAGTGAAATCGATCTTACCTTGAACCAAGTTTGAACTAGAAACCGAGCAGTTAATCCTTTAACCATGGCAGATGCAACTACTAAAGGATCAATATCAGGAAGAGCCATTGCTTTGCCTGCCAAAATATTCTGCTCCTCCGTATAGGTTCCCATTGCACCCCCCGAATGATAAACAACATCCCCAACTTTCAAATCACTCACTCCTGACCCAACTGCTGTCACCACGCCCACTGCTTCCGACCCTGAAAATCAAACTTTAACGCGTATCAGATTCATATTTCTTTCACAGAATGTTAATTCTATCGCACATTAGATCGGTAAAGCTTAGAATGATAATAATGAATTTTAATAATGTCTAAACCAGAGATTAAGAAGCAAACCTGGTGTATAAGGAATTTCAGCTACATTATAAACTCCTGTGCGGAAATATATATCAATAAAATTAACACCAATGGCTTTGTTCTTCACTCTTATCTCTCCTTCTCGAGGATCCCCAATTTCAACATCTTCCCATTTCAGCACCTTCAAAAACCCAATTTCTTCAGCAGTATGCACAATCACGATAAACAAGCATGAAAAAGCAAAATAATGCTTGCGAATGAGAAACTATTGTTTGATAAGTTGAAGCAAAAGGGTTCTAGGGTTAGCACGTATCGATCAAGTGAACTAACTACCACAACTGATAACTGAAATACGAATATCTTTCACACAATCTAATACATGTAACATGTGAGGAGATTAAGAGAAAGGATCGGACCTCAGGGCCGCCAAGCTCATAAACCCTAATGGCTTTCACCATTGTTCGATTATGTTGCTGAAATCTGCAGGAATTAACGATGTTTAGCGATTGAAATGAATTTGATTATGCTTTTCTTCTCATTAATCAGAATGATGATCAATCGGACACTGAGAATTGAGGATAATTTATTTATAACGAAGGTGGTCGGTGCCGGCCGAAGGAATATTCGATGCTCTCTCTTCGACATTTTCTTCTTGGTATACACAGAACCACAGAAGATATGCTTTTTTTTAGTTTTTTTTTATTTTTTAACAAACGACAGATTATTAGTTAGAAGTTGCGTCAAAACAAAAAAATCGCAAGTAAGCTGAAGTGTATGCTCAACACATCTCAGATGAATCAAGCCTTATCAGCATCGACCAAAATTATGGCCATTGCCAAACAAGCACATACCAAATCAAGGTTCACATCAACATACATCATAAAAAGGTTCGATAAACATCATCTAAGAAACAAAAACAATAGATGGGCTGATTAGGGAATGAATAGATAGGTCCGATTAAAACAACACATATTATCCGAAATAGGGTTGCACATTTGTCGTTCAAAAAAAATATAGAGAAGAGGGTGGTTCTAGTTTTCCTTTGCATGTGTGTTGTTGGTACAAACATTCCTGGGTCAACATGTACACTTGTACGAATTTTCATACTCAAACTCAATGACAGATTCATGTATCAATTATCATATAGATAAATCAAACTTATATACATAAAACAATCCTAAAAATCAGGTTGTGTCCAAAAATTTATACTCGAATGGTTACGTTGATGAGTTTTACTCCATGATTGCGGAAAGCGTAAAATATTAATATTGAGACGTAAATAATAAAGAAAACAAACAAATAAACAAACAAACATACCCAGTGTATTCCCGCTGAAAAGCAGGGTTTGGGAGGGGTATGTGGTGGCAAGTCTTTCCTCTATCCAGAGAGATAGAGAGACCGCTTCCGAAGAGACCCTCGACTCGTTAACAAAACCAGTAAATAATAAAGAAAACACAACCAAAATAGTTTTCTTAATAACGAAATGACTATTTAAATAAAATAAAATTAGAAAAATAAACGAGTTAAATGTATATTATACAGTACATAAGGTAAATTAATAAGTTTAAAATTTTAAGGGTTAAGCTTGAAACTTACCACCTACGTTGTATTTTGATATTTAGCAATGGTTTAGATGATTTCTTTGACACTTCACCTTTTTTATGTTTACTACTTCAAATTAAATAGAGCCTTGGATTAATTAAACTAAATAAGAGAAATGCAAAATCTTAAAAAACTAAAAAATATAAGAAGTATTAACATGTTGATACGTGTTTGTTTTATTAAGATTAGGTTGATGACAAAGTAATGCTCCATCTTCTCAAGTTGCACTTTTATTTTAAGCCCTCGCAACTTTTATATGAGATATTATATTTTTAAAACAAACTACACTATAAAAACGAGCATTTTTATCATTAAAACGCATGTATTGTTGATATAAGAAATATAGTTTTTTTTATTTTTTTAACTCATTGTATAATTTCGTAAGATTATTTGTGTAATCTTTGAATTAACGAATGTTACACAATTATCACTTGAGGATTACACAATGAGCTGGAACATGAAAAAATTATATTGGTTAGTATTGAATTATTTAAAAATCATAATTAAAAAAAATGCATAACATAATATTCAACATTAGACACAATGGGTAACATAATGTCCAGAACTAGACTCCATGATTAGTAATACACACAATGAGTTGTTTAACGAGCATTATATAATACTTAATGAAGACTACATAATAAACTGAAAAACATAAAAATAATTATGTTTTTAGCATTATCTTATTTTAAAATTATTATTTTATAAAACACAATAGAAGATCTGTATTATACACAATGACTTGACATATAACACAATTACCTAATATTATATAATAATCTGACGTATATTACACAATGAAATGAAATAATATGAAAAAACTTTGTTTTTATGTATCAACCCTATACGTGTTTTACAAACAAACAAACAAACATACCCAGTGTATCCCGCTGGAGAGCGGGGTCTGGGAGGGGTATATGGTGGCATGTCTTTCCTCTATCTAGAAAGATAAAGAGACCGCTTCCGAAGAGACCCCCGACTCGTTAACAAAGTCAATAACAATAACAGTCATAATACAAAGCATACAACACACAGATATATATCACATAAAGAATTAGATAAAGCATACAACACAAAGATATATATCACAAAGATATAAATCACACAAAGATATAACAAAGTCAATAACAATAGCAATCATAATGAAAACGGCATGTAACACCCCAAGAGGGTATCTGAAGAAAACTACACCTAGCGATTGTGGTCCGGCCATATATCACCGTATACTCTTCCCACCCACAAAACCCACTAAAAGTCCTTAATTTTAATTCTACGCCTCCACTCACTTCTATCCTCGATCATGTTCTCAGAAAGATGCAAGTCTATCATATCCCTCCTAATAACCTCGTCCCAAGTCAACCTAGGTCTACCTCTACTCCTCCTACCCTCTAAACTGATGTTCTCTACTGCTCGGACAGGTGCTGCCATCGTTCTCCTCTTCACGTGCCCAAACCATCTTAATCTTCCCTCTCTTATTTTTTCTGTGATAGAAGCCACCTCTAGCCTCTGGCGAAAGACGTCGTTTCTTATCCGATCCAATCTTGTATGTCCACACATCCACCTCAGCATTCGCATTTCTGCGACCTCTATTTGTCTCTCGTGCGATTTCTTTATGGCCCAACAGTCTGTGCCGTATAACATAGCTGGACGTACTGCCACTCTGTATAGTTTTCCCTTTAGTTTGGCTGGGAACCTCTTATCACACAAAATCCCTGATGCTGCTCTCCACTTGCACCATCCTGATTGTACACGATGTGCTACATCGCTGTGTATCTCTCCATCTTCCTGTACGTACGAGCCAAGGTATTTGAACCTAGATGTCCGGGGGACCGCCATTCCCTGGATACTGATTTGGGTGTCCTCCTCGGCCTCACCACTAAAGTTACAATGCATGTATTCTGTCTTAGAGCGACTTATCCTTAAGCCCCTGCGTTCTAGTGCTGCTCTCCACTGTTCTAATCTCTCATTAAGCACCGTCTTAGATTCTGATATTAAGACAATATCATCCGCAAACAGCATACACCATGGGACTGGCTCTTGTATAGACTTGGTCATCTCGTCCAACACTACTGTGAAGAGGAATGGGCTCAATGCCGATCCTTGATGGAGTCCTACTTCCACCGGGAAGTAGTCTGTGTCTCCGACAGGTGCTCGTACACACGTTTTTGCCCCGTCATACATATCCTTTATTATTTTGATATACCTCTCTGGTACCTTTCTAAGTCGTAGACTTTCCCAGATGAGTTTCCGCGGCACACTGTCATAGGCTTTTTCTAGGTCAATGAATACCATATGTAGGTCTCTTTTCTTTTCTCTATATTTCTCCATTATCCTCCTTATGACGTGTATAGCTTCTGTTGTAGAGCGTCCTGGCATAAATCCAAATTGGTTTACCGCTATCTGAGTTTCTCGTCTAATTCTCGTGTCAACAATTCTTTCCCATAGCTTCATCGTGTGGCTCAATAGCTTTATTCCCCTGTAATTTGCGCAACATTGGACATCTCCCTTTTTCTTATATATGGGGACTATGACACTACTTCTCCACTGCTCTGGCATCTTTCCTGTCTTAAAGATAGTGTTGAATAAGTCCGTTAGCCATTGTAGGCCCTCATCCCCAAGGCACTTCCACACTTCTATCGGAATGTTGTCTGGCCCCACCGCCTTAGCCCTTCCCATTTTCTTCAAAGCTCTCTTAACTTCATCGACTGTGATGCTTCTACAATAACACTTGTTTTGTTGCATCGTTTGATTTGTTTCATCGATCTCCGTTTGTTGATTACTGTTCGTTATGTTGAAAAGGTTATCGAAGTACGTTTTCCATCTCCCCTTGATGTCTTTCTCCCTCACCAAGACCTTTCCATCCGCGGCCTTTATAAACTTCACCAATCTCAAGTCCTGTCTACCACGCTCCCTTGCCTTGGCGATCTTAAACATGTCATGTTCACCCTCTTTCGTCTCTAATCGCTTATACATCCTCTCGTATGCTGTGTTCTTTGCCTCTGACACAGACTTTTTCGCCTCTCGTTTAGCCTCTTTGTATTTATCTTTTAGCTCTGCTCTTTCTTCATTATTACAGCGTAAAAGCTCTCTAAAACTTTGTTGTTTAATTCTTATCTTCTCCTGTACATCTTCGTTCCACCACCAGGATTCCTTATGACCGATTTTCCTATTTGTTGTAGTCCCAAGCGTTTCTTTAGCTGCTTGAATGACTCTAGTTGCCATAGCCTCCCACTTTTGGTTGGCATCTTCCTGTTGCCCACTCAGGTTCATTGGTATGATTTTATCTCTAAAGATGGTAATCTTTTCGTCTTTGAGTTGTCCCCATCGGATCGTAGGTCTACTTCTCTTAGTTGGTTGGACAATTGCTCTCTTCAGTCGTAGATCTGCCACCAACATGTGATGTTGAGTGACTACTGTCTGTCCCGGTATTGTCTTGCAGTCCTTCCACGAGCTACGATCATCTCTCCTCATCAGCAAATAATCTATCTGTGTGTGTCTCCCGCCGCTGCTAAACGTAATTAGATGCGATTCCCTTTTCTTGAAAAACGAATTTAGGATGCTTAGTTCATGCGCTAATGCAAAGTCAAGGAGCTCCCTACCGACGTCATTCCTCAGACCATACCCAAAGCCTCCATGCACCGACGGGAAATGATCGTTGTCCTTACCGATATGCCCATTAAAATCTCCTCCTATGAATATTTTTTCTTCTCGAGGTATGTCTCCCATAACGTGATCTAAGCTCTCCCAGAACTTCTTTCTTTCCGTATCCCCTAATCCTACTTGCGGTGCATACGCACTAACTACAGCCACTACTTCGTCTCCTATTACTATCCTTAACAACATAAGTCTATCATCTATTCTTCTAACCTCCACTACATTATCCTGAAGTTCTTTAGCAACTAAAACACCTACTCCATTTTTTGTTCCATCTGACCCTGAGTACCATAGTTTATACCCATTACACTCCTTTGCCCTCCCACCCCGCCATCTAGTCTCCTGGAGGCACGCTATCTGAACCTTACGGCTCCTTAACACATCTATTATCTCTAATAACTTACTAGTAAGTGTTCCTACATTCCACGATGCCACTCGTAATTTATAACCCTTATTCCCTGTAGTTGCATCTCGTGTTTTAAATATACAAAACATTTTTTTATTGTGTATTTTTATAAAAATAATATTGTATGTAAAAGTTACGAGCATTTAAAAAATTAGAACTTGAAAATGTGGCTAACAGTAAAATACTCTGTATATCACTTTAAGTATTGATTATTTACCATTAATCTTTTTTAGTTGTTTTCCTTCTTTTTGAATAACTTCACACACTAAAGTAATGGCTTTGATTAGTTTTGTTCTTTTTTATTATTTTTATTAGTTTTTTTCTTGTTTTTTTGTTTTTTTCATTTAGTAAGGGTGTTTTGGTATTTAATAATTTCTATGACTATGAATAAATTTTATTATTTATTGAAATATTTGTTTAATATGCTTCAAAAAATAATTACAATAATAATAAGTTAGTCATATTAATAATAATAATAATAATAATAATAATAAATAATAATAATAATAATAATAATAAGAGTAAATTAATATTACAGTCCCCGGGTTTTGGTATATTTAATCATTTTAGTCTAAAATAGAATCTTTTAACTATTTTGGTCCATAAAGTTTGAAATTATAACGATTTTAGTTATTGATATTAACTTTTTTAGGTTTTAGTTCAATGGATTTGGTATATTTAATCATTTTAGTCTAAAATAAGATCTTCTAACTCTTTTGGTCCTTAAGGTTTGAAATTATAATGATTTTAGTACATGATATTAACTTTGTTAGGTTTTCAGTTAAGTTAAATAATATTTCAATAATTATTTAAGGGACTTTTATGTATTGCTTAATACTTAAAGGGTTGTCTATTTAATTAAGAGTAAACTATTTTGGTCCTTGAGCTTTGAAATATTTAACCTTATATTATATTTTTCTGTTAAGTTGAAAGACACTTCAATCATTCTAGGGTTGCAAATGAACCGAACGAATACGAACAAAGCTTGATCGTGTTCGTTCATTAAAAAATAATCTTGTTCATAAACTGTTCACGAACACTTACCGAATGGATTTTCTTGTTCGCGTTCGTCCATTAAGGAAATAAACATGTTTATGAACTGTTCACGAATACTTATTGAACGCAAACGAACACAAACAAAATCAAATGACAAAAAACAAATGTTCATGGACATGACGAACACAAATAAGTTTATAAACACAAACGAATACAAATGATCGCATTTTTATTTTATAATAAAATCAGCACTTTCATCACAAATTAATCAAATATAAATAAACATCTAACATAAATATCCAAAAACCATTGACATTGTCATAAAAATAACTAACACATAAATTAAGAATATAATCGAACACATTAACGAACATAAACGAACACATTATCGAACGGCCACGAACGGATATTAACGAACAAAAACGAACACATTATCGAACGTTCACGAACATAAATGAACGAACACGGCTTTTGTTCATGTTCGTCTAAACGTTCAGTTCACTTGCAGCCCTAAATCATTTCATATTTAGTGGAGTGTTTATGTAACAATTTAATCTTTAATATGTATTTCTTGTCTTTTTTTTATCAAATCACCTTTTCTTAAACTATTTATAATTTTATTTTCATTTCATACATGATAATAACTTCTCTTTTAAGATGATACTAGCGTTTCTTCTCCACGTGCGTTGCGCGTATGAACCTAAAGTTTAGACGAAGTCGCAAAAAACTTAAAACACAGTCAGGTTTGGTTACTACTACATGCCGGAAACGAAAGCCAACCAGATTTGCACAATCGAATTGGTTGCCGCCGCACAACCATATCCGCAAACCCTAAAGAACGACGGATGGTACCGTTGGTACGAGCACCAACACAACCATATCCGCAAACCCTAAAGAACGATGGATGGTACCGTTGGTAGGAGCACCAACACACATTCTTTGAACATCCTAAGGCTTTCGGATGGAAATAGCAGCCCCACCATCACCATTACACCGGTGAACATTAACCACACCACGAGGCAAGCCGACGCTAGCCATCGCAAAAGGTCTTGGGTTAAATGAAGACCATCGAGCGACAAGCATTGTCCGCTCCACCTTAACCATAGAGGGGAGGCGGAGCGGCAACAGAGACCAAGCCGAGTAGACTTACAGCCATCGGTGGTGGCTGAGTCACAACACCATTGACGCCACCCTCTCTCTATACAACAAACGAACAACCAAAACCACAAACGACACAGACGTCACCCTCCAAGGCGAAGCGGGTTAGGCCAAACACAGTCGCACCCCCGCTACTTTCTCTTTCTATAAACAAATTAGAGGGGTAAAGAAAGTCTAAAACTCCATTTCTCTGTTTATACACTTGACAAGATGGAGGGGCAAAAATGAAAAACCATAAAAGTCATGTGGCCAAAAATTCATACTTCATATACCCACTATTCATTCCAATTGTTTTTTAAATATTATGTAATTTTTCGAACAAGAAACCTTGTATGTTTTATATTTTCATGTAAAGATATTCTTTTTTTCTCTTTGTGAGTTTTAAAAATAATAGTTGCTTCACTCCAGTGACCTCTAATACCATCGTCACTTCCGAAGGTTCTAGAAAGAAGCATATCGGTGTCGTCATATTCTTCTTCTCCTTCTCGTTCCTCTCGGTTGAAGAATCTTATGGAAACTATCAAAACAAGCCATATCGATCATAGTCATTTGTTTGTACTGTCAATGAGCCCCTTTCAATTCGAACCCCTCATTTCTTCCATCGGTCTTCAAAACTCATCCATAAACCCTCAAATCTCCGACTCAGTTAACCATAGTCAAACGCAAGAACCAAATTGAAAGAACAGTAGATAGCCTTTATAAACCCTAGCTTTTGGTCAACAAAAGCAATTTTGGTTACGTAACCTACAAACAAGCGGACACACAATGCCTCCTTGAAGAATCCTTCATTTAAGATCATTCATAAAAGAGGTGTTATCTAAAAATGTTCTCACAAACAACAATAGTTCGAGTCTCACAAACAATCTGAGCTCCAGTCTCGCAAACAACACTAATAATTATTAAATTTGTTGTATCATGATTAAATATTTTATAATTAAGATCAGTTTGTAAGGTAAGTTTTTCAACGGTTATACATGACCGCACAAAACCGTAAACAAGGATTTAATGATTAAATTTATATTAAGCATCGGGTATATTGGCTTATGGGTCTCTTGTTATAATGACATCTGGTGTTTATCTCTAATAAAATAAAATGATTTAAGTTTATGAGCAATAATAAGGATTTTTAAGAGTAGACAGTATTGCGGTTTTCCATGTTAAAAAAGTTCAAAAAAAGAAAAGAAAGGTTTATGTTTCTTGGTACAAACTTTCTAATAAATAAATAAGTTTTCAAAAGGATCACAAATGTTAAGTTTGGCGTGATGGAAAAGTTTCGTTGTGTTTTCATTTGCCTCAGGTTCGAATCCCTCATTTAGCCTTTTTTCTTTCTTCAATTCAAACCCTAGATTCTCCGACGTCGTTTATTTTGTCGCAGATCTCCGGCGAGTATCTTCCGGCTGAAATCCGATCGGATCTCCGGCGAGTAGCTCCCATGGATGTAGATCCACCTGTACCTCCATCTTCATCTTCCAAGAAGGTCTCCACACCAGCGAAGAAGGTCTCACCAACACTTTTACTTTTACTTGCAAATTATTTTATCATTCAATATTTTAATCTCAGATCTGAATCGGAATCATCAAACTGAAAATAACGACCGGAATCTTATGTTGCTCAATTCTACAGCCGAAATTCACCCCCAAACCACCGCGTAGGAGGCAGCTCGTCTTGCCTAAAAGGTACGTGTTCTATACTTCTATGTTCAATTTTGAATTTCTTCTACAATTTGTCATTTAGGTTTGTAATTAGAAGCATGTAAATAGAGTGTTCTAGGATCTGTAATTATGATTTTCATTTCTTCAGTGATAGTAGTGATGCTGATTCCGAAACCGAGCAGGAATTACTCCGCAATGTCGTTGTAAATCTCTCTCTCTCTCTCTCTCTCTCTCTCTCTCTCTCTCTCTCTCTCTTATATCCATTGCTGTTATGATCACAATTCTTGTGATCATAATATTTTGTTAGATCTATTGCTTGATCGCCTAAATTTTAGTAACTTCTTGTTGATTTGTTTCTGACTAGAGTTTTGATTCTATAGAAAATGAACGTTAACATTCGTATACCATAATATTAGTAGGCATTATTAAGCTCTATATTAAAATCGCGTTCAAGCTTCCTTGACTCTACATCAAGAATACTTATTGAGTTGATGAATCGAGTTTAAGCTTAACTTAACACCATCTAGCTCAAGCTCGAGCTCAAGCTCGAGCTCAAGCAACCGAGCTTCTGTGTCTCTAAAAATAATTCTGGTGTCCTAGAAAGAAGGGTCAAATAGGTCCAGTCCCAAGTTTGGAAGAATTTGTCTTCATAAACATGTCAAACTGGATTTATTCAAGTTATCATGACTTTTTGCATATAAATATAATAAAAATGTTGTGGGTGTGAATTCCAGCATCTGAAGAATATAGAGTTAATAAGTTATGTAATTAACTGAATTGTTAAAGTTTCCTCTTCTGGGTGTGGATTGTAGTTCTCTTTATTACTTGTAGTTTGAACTGTTATTGGCAATCTATGAGATTTTCATAATGTCCTTTAATCTTCCATTGCTTATATTTTTTTATTGCAGCGGCATCTCCGCTCAGGAGGGCCCAAAGATGAAAAGAAAGGTAATTCCTGTGAAAATCCTTTTAAACTCGTTCAAAAACATAAGTTGGTGGCAAAAGGAAATTGTTGTCTAAACTTGGTGTGCTTCAACTTGCAGCTTCAGATGATGCGCCAACATCACATGCAGCTGGATCATCGAGGACTCATGACCCACCAAAGAAAGAGGAGAACAGCAAAAGCAGCTACAATTTGAGAAGTACTTCTGGGAAAAGTGTCATAGTTTCATCTTCAACCGCCACAAAAGATGAAGATATTGATCACATGTTGGTAGATGATGAATGTGGATCCTCAAGCAACTCTGAGAATGAGTACAAAGAACCATGGGTGAGATACAATTATTTTATTTATGGTAACTATTATGTAGGATAAACACAATTACTGATCATATAATGCAAAGATGTGGTATGAACATCAAGCTAACAAGCCGATGTTTGAATCAAATACTAAGTATTAGAAAGATCATGATGCATGTTTACGTGAGGTTGTTCCTTTTTGTAAATCACAGGATCCTCATTCAAACTATCCCATCAGTCTTCCTTTTAGACCTCCTGGCTCTGGAGATCCAGGTACAGTTGTAATGATTTCTCCATTTAAACCACATGACCAATTAATTGTATTCCATTATAATCTTTTTTGCAGAAGTTCTTAATGCAGAAGAATTTGAGAAGCAGAACGAATATGACGAAACTAAAGTCAACTCTGCTTTAGAGCTTGGACTGTTGGTGGGTCATCTTGTTTAACAAAATTAAGTATTTTCTCTACTTACATCCTACCAAGTACCTGTTAGGATCAATGAGCACAAGCACACGAACACAATCACGAGAACAATAATCAAAAGCAATAAACGAGACACGAGATTTATAGTGGTTCGGTTACGGTGTGTACCTACGTCCACTTGGGCAACTAGGGTTTTCTTTTATTGAGGTGTTAAATGTTTACAAGTACAAGGGATATATTTATACTAACTAGACAATTAGGGTTAACGCTCTTTGCCTAAAATAGCAAACTGGGCTTTAGGGCGGCCATCCCTTAATCTCCTAATTCTGTCTTCGGTTAATACCGGGCCCACCCGAGATGGGTATGAGCCCACAACTTAACAGTGCCAATAATGTGAATTCTTCTGATACCAGGGCCATGATGACGATGATACAAAACATATCATATTTTTTCAATTTCCTAAACAACTTCCCTTGGATCAAGTTGCTGTTAGCTTAAAAGGCGAGGAGGAAACTGGGAGCTCGAGTTCAGTAAAAAAAGATGCTTCTAACAAACTTGTTGGTTTAAAAGACTTGCCAAATGGGCACCTAGGCAAAATGTTGGTTTACAAAAGTGGAGCAATCAAGTTGAAGCTTGGAGACACCATCTTTGATGTAAGTGTTATATATCAACTTAAACCATGTTTATTTACCAAAATGCAGTAGTGAGCGTATTTGTACACCTTACAGGTTTCATCTGGTACGCCTTGTGCATCTTATCAATCTGCTGCAATGATGAATACTAAATCCAAGAACTGTTGTGTGCTCGGAAAAGTCAACAAGCGAGCAATTGTAGCCCCTGATCTGAACTCTGTCTTGGACAGCATCAACCAGCTTTAACATCCATAGGACATTATGGTAGATTTGTAAACTTCATCAACTGTGGGTATGTCTATATCACTAACTAGTAGAATTATGGATGCTAGATTGTTAAGGTACCTTGACGTAAGGCTCAGTTTGTAGTAAATGGAGAGTATCATAAACACTTTCAGAACCACGAGTGTAGTATTCTTGCTGATTATGATTGATATATGAATGGGAAAGGGTTCTTGGCTACATCCACGGTGCCAACCCTCATCTTCAATCCCTTCATCGCCACTGCTGCCGCTGCCCATTGATCCGGATGCTCCCTCATGTTGTGCTCATCTCTTTGTTGGTTTTAGAGGGTGTCTTTTGACATAAGTTTACAACGTGATTATACATCGAGAACTTTAACACCCGCTCCGTGAAGTATGGTGTGTTGTCGGTGTGGTCCCTAGATAACTTTTAGTCATATCCCCTGTCGATATCTATGTTAACAGTTTACTCATAGTGGCACGTCATGAAGGGCGGCCATGCATCATCCTTGGATAGATGTTCCTAATAAAATATCCTAATCTTAGTGGTCAAGTAGTGTGTCTTACAATCAAAAGGTTGGGGATTTAAATACTTTCGAGTGTAGGTTGGAGTATATTTATTCTACAATATCTAGCAATTGCTGCTAAAAAATCGTCCTTGAATAGATGAGTACCAACCATTTCGTCCAATTATGAGCGTGGACTGGTTACGTCCTATCATAGACACATCAAGGGAGTGGTCGTAACTTTTGACCATTGAAGCACTCTAAAATGATATGCAAGACTCAAGAGTGATAAGGAACCCACACCATTAGTCAATTAGACATGTTTCTAAATAGATATGGTCATTAAACATCTGACATCCTATGTAAACTTGTTTTGATCACGGACTCAAGGTAGATGCTAATGTCAGTTTCGGGCTTCAAAGTTGGATAGAATGTGAAATTAATGTGATAGTGCTTACTCCAAGTAATTAGGGGATTTTTTCATTTTTGACAAGAATACAATGTAGATGCAAGACGTTTTTAGTGTTCATCAATTGTTTTATCGTAATTACAGGTGTGGAGAATCATACTAGTGTATATTGATCGGAATCTCATACTCTTCAAGTGACATAACTAAAAATGTTGATATGAATTTTGAATCAACTTCTGTAAAACATTAAATTAGACGAAAGTTGGTCCTTTACAAGTCAAGTTGGGTATTGGTCACCTTAGATGAAGACCAACGTAAACCTTATTTGAAATGTAAACTTTGGAATAACTTGTGTTAAACATAATTTATTTATACTTAATTTCCAAACCTATCTTATTAAAGTTGACAATCAACACTAGTGATCAAATTCTTAGTAGCACACAAATAGTTGAAATCTATAAAACTACAGTAAAATGGTGTCTTTAGACCGCTTATTTTAACAATTAAGCATAGTCTAGTGGTTTCTTTCGTCAAAACAAGATAATGTCAAGTGTCCCATGATAGAAGTTGTAACAGTTAACTAGTTTTTCACGGATCATTAGTTTATGAAAAATATATCATTTGGTGTAAATTTACAGATGAATTTCACACTACTATAATATCATATACACCTTGAAGGGTCCAAATAGAGGTGAACATCCAACCCGGTTCCAACGCGATTCAACCTGTAGGTTTAAACCGGTTTGTCCCCTCCACACCCCAACATGGGTTCAACCCGGTTTTTTCCCAACCCAACATTGTATAAACATGATCTTTTTTTACCATTTTGCCCTCATAAAATCAGGATGGACCCGACCCAAAACCAGTCAAACCTGGTTTGAATCTTTTGACCAAAGCTCGAAACGGGTTAAACCAGATCCGGTTTCAAATTTCAACCCGGTTTATGCATCTCTAGTTCCAAAGTCCAAACCGAGTCCAAACTCTGTGACCAATGGGCCAATATATCATTTGGGCCCAAAAAATCTTCCATCTCGTACAACTCTGTAAAACCCTAATTCAAACCTAACTACGTGTTTTCTCCTTAAGATCAACCTTCCCTCCGCAGCACAAATTCATCAGGAGTGCTGCAACAATGGGTAAGAATCATTCCTCATGTCTCGCTCTACACAATTTCAATTCATCACTCTAACAATTTCTTAAACATCTGTTGCGGTTTGATTGTTAGTTTGTGTATTTCGTTCTGATTAGTTGAAATTCGATTTGATTGTTAAAATTGCATGTGGTTTTGGTGGTTGTAACAGGGGCTTATACGTACGTATCGGAGCTATGGAGGAAGAAACAGTCGGATGTCATGAGGTTCATGCAGAGGGTGAGGTGTTGGGAGTATCGTCAGCTTCCTTCCATTGTTAGGGTTACTCATCCCACCAGACCCGATAAGGCTCGTCGCATGGGTTACAAAGCCAAACAGGTATCACTTATCTTCCTTACAATTTAGTTATTTACATTACGTTCAAGCACTCGAAGCTCATTGTCTATGTTAATTTGTAAGATTGGGTATGCAACTTAGGTATGAGTAATTATAATAATGTATTACCTTATTTGTGTTTAGATGACATTGTATTTTATTTGTGCTACTGTTTCTGGTCCTCTGCGCGTGTGGCTATTGATTTGGTGATGTGTTTTGTAATTTGCCTGAGGTATTTTGATTGTAGGTGGACTCTGAATTTGTTGCCTTGCTTAATTCCATGCTGTTTTATTGTTGTTTTGACATTGCATTGGATAAGTAATTGCATATTGGTATGCTTGTTTTCTTATTACCTTCCGGTGATAATCGCACTATTGCGGTGCAAAGTTTCTTGTTTGCTCATGTATCCTTTATGTTTGCAGTGATATATGTTACACATAGTTTATTGAAGTGATTGATCATTTTTCTATTGTAGCATGTTCTTGGATAATGAAAATATACAGTAACTATATGGACATGTGACAAGCATGCAATACGCTGTGACGCTGATAGTTAGAAAGTTCTAATTTTAATTACAAACTATGGTCTTAAAATGTAGTGGAAAGCAATTTAAACAAGACAACATTATATGGATATTGCTGCAGTTTTTATTTTACATCTGGTAATGTGATATCTAGTGCAGCTAGTGGTGATTTCTTTTACTTGTTATGTTTAATATCATGCAAGTTATAAATGCTTTAGTCTATGTCCAAAATATGCAATATTTTATCTTTGCTTTCACTAAATATACCATTTTGCCTTGTGGTTGTGTATTTCTTTTTCTATAAATATTTTTCTAAAATGATACGAACCTAAAGAGTTGTATACTGCGCAATACAATGATACATAACATAGCACCAATGCATGGAATATAGTAGATGTGTGAACAAGCTTATCATGCATCTAGGATACTAATGGTAGAAAGTTGTGCTTATATGTTATCAGATATTATCATGTTAACCCTTTTGAATGATGGTAAATGCACAGGGTTACGTGATTTATCGTGTACGAGTGAGGCGTGGTGGAAGAAAGAGGCCAGTTCCCAAGGGTATTGTTTATGGAAAACCTACAAACCAGGGTGTGACCCAGCTCAAATTTCAGCGCAGCAAGAGATCTGTTGCAGAGGAACGAGCTGGAAGGAAGTTGGGTGGCCTTAAGGTCCTCAATTCTTACTGGCTTAACGAGGTAAGCCTTTGCTTAAACACATTTCTGTCATTAAAGCTTATATTTATAATCCAAACTCCCCTCTTAAATGTAAAATCTGTTACAGGACTCGACATACAAGTACTTTGAGGTAATCTTGGTGGACCCGGCACATGCTGCTATCCGTAATGACCCGCGTATCAACTGGATCTGTAACCCGGTGCATAAACACAGAGAACTTCGTGGGCTAACATCTGCTGGAAAGAAATACAGAGGACTGCGTGGAAAGGGACACCTGAACCACAAGGCTCGTCCTTCACGAAGGGCGACATGGAAGAGGAACAACACTCTTTCACTTCGTCGTTATCGTTAAGAATTTTTATTTTTGCAAATGTTTCATGGTGATTTTATCATTTCAAGCGATATTAATGTGTTTGAGACATGCAAATCTTTTTTTAAAAAAAATTCTTGCAAGTGAGTTGTATTAGAGTGAGCCCCTGTTTGGTTGCGTCTGACCGAGCCTGGTCAGACGCGAGCGTCTGACTCGGTCAGATAAGGGCTGTTTGGTTGCGAGGCTCTTACCGGAGATCACGTTTGACCGAGCGCCTACCCGTCAGACCTCAACCATAGTCTGACCCGTGGTCAGACGTGAAGGTGGAGTGACGGGCGGTGGTGCTTGCGGTGGTGGTTCAGATCTACGGTGGCGGTTCAGATCTGCGGTGGCGGTGGTGCTTGCGGTGGTGGTGGTCGGCGGTGATTATTTCTGGCCGGCGGTGGTGCTTGCGGTGGTGGTGAGGGTGCTTGCGCCGGTGGTGCTTGCGGTGGTGGTGAGGGTGCTTGCGCCGATGGTGAAGGTGAGGGAGAGAGACGGTTGTGGTGAGAGTTGCAGATCGAGAGAGAGAGACGAAAGGGTGTTAGTTGAGGGTGCTTGCGCCAGTGGTGCTTGCGGTGGTGGTGAGGGTGCTTGCGCCGGTGGTGAGGGTGCTTGCGCCGGTGGTGAGGGTGCTTGCGCCGGTGGTGAGGGTGCTTGCGCCGGTGGTGAGGGTGAGGGAGAGAGACGGTGGTGGTGAGAGTTGCAGATCGAGAGAGAGAGACGAAAGGGTGTTGGTTGTGGTGTTGTGGTGTTAAAATAAGTTTTTATTTTAAAAACTTTTCTTTTTACAACCAAACATGATTATTCGTTCAGATCTCTTACTGGTTCAGACCTCTTACTGGTTCAGACCTCTTACTGGTTCAGACCCTCTTATTCATTCAGCACTTATTCAATCAAATGTTGTCAAACAGTCCCTAACACTGATATATTCAGAGGTATGTACCAAATACCAAAAATTAGATTTGTTTGACAGGTCATTTATTTTAAATACACCGAAACACAACTATTTCGTCGATGTAGTTTTCAAAACTGGTTTTATCTGAACAGATATAATTTAATAAAGTCACATAATATTCATGTGTCTGGAAAGGGGCTTTCTATCTGTAATGGTTTTGTTTGTTTTTGTATGGGGGTTCTGATTTATTTTGGAAAAAATGGTAAACTGCAGTTTATAAAAAATGTTTAAATAAATTATGGTTCGTCAAAACCATAGACTGATTTAATCTATAAAGTAAAATAGCCACATACAGCTATAAATAACTTATTTTAAATCATTTCATTGTATCTAGCTTAAGGCATTACATCAAGTCAATTTACGTTGGCGATACTAAAAGTCTGGAACTGTGTACATGATTTTTGTGTTATTTTAACAGCAACTACATGATTTTTGTCTGTCTAAGCTTTGAAGATAACCATTGCATTGTTATAAATTGTATATGTGTAGTTGGAACACTACCAATTTTATATAATGATTACGAATCTAAGAGAGTATTTTTAGAAGTTATGATAAGACAAATTAAAAACTACAATTACAAATAATAGCATCATAGCATATAACAATGTAGTGGTAGATAGAATACTTCCTATAATCTATTCAAATCCTGCAGAGTAATAAAGTATTGTGTTGGTTGGTAAAAATTTTCTATGTTTTATGCTTAATTACATTTTCTAGAATTATTTTTTTTATCATATACAAAGATTTTACTCATGTTTACTCGGTTTGAAGCTGATGAACACTTACGCTATATTCACAAGCTTAATAAATAAAGAAAAACAACTTAAATGAAACTAAGTAAAGAAAAGAAAGAGAGTGAAATGAAAGAACATATTCATGTTATAGAGTTAAAAAAGTTAAATTAAAGATTTTATGTGTTCTCAAATTTAATTAAGATAAAATAAAGTAATAATTTCACTATTACACATTTATCTATCATAGATCATGAGTATTATGTTAGAAAAGTAAAATGATATGTGATAAATCTTATAATCGTATTTATTTACCTTCTCTCCAAATCCTTCAATCAGCACGTAAGATTATTAATAAACGTTATGATCTCCTTTTTTCACTTCATTCAGTTACAAACTATGATATACACATCGTTATAATTTCCTTTCACTTCTTCCACTTCTCTCCTTAAAAAAACTCTAGGTCACAATATTAAACCAAACATAATTACCTTGGTGTTAAATATTTACAACATGTAATCAACTTTTATGGCTACCAAACACCCAAATTTACTGTAAAAAATTACCACTTAAAAACGACATCCAAACGAAAAGGTAATTATACCAAACAAAGTAGTTGGTAGGGCACCTCAAGATCAGCAAATATCACTTGAAATATAATATATAATAATAATAATATTATTATTATTCCCCTCATTTACATTTTCTCCTCTTTGCTTCCCCGCATAATTTGCCCCCTTTTGTCTCTCTAATCTGCGAGTGTGTGTGTGTGTGAAGATCGGCGAATATTCCGGCAATTCTTCACGTCGTCATCGTGGATCAACGCAGGTATTATCTATTTTCTTTACCTAATTTCATCATCATCTTAATATTATTATTATTATTATTATCACTTTCTAGATGCAACATACCTCATTCGTATAATCATATGCGTGCTTCGTGGCTGTTTGTTTGTTGCTCTGTACTTAGCACGATCTGGATGTGATGATTTACGAGTATGTGATTGTGATTGACTTTTTTTATTCGTTTGGTGGTTGTATGTTGATTGCTAGGGTTTCTAGGTCGGTGTTTGACTTTGTGATTGGATCCAGAACGGTGTGTGTACTCGATTTGGTGTTGTCTGGTTGCTTTTGAGCGATTTGTTTTCGGTTGTTTGTTGAGATTTGAATTTGATTGACTTAGTTGGATCAGTTTGGAGTTTGTTGTCACCTTTTGTTTCTACTGTATCATGAATTGTGTTAGGTAGAGTTGGGATTGGTGAACTTTGCTTCCGTTTATTGCTGTTCATTGAATATTTACAAAGAAAAAATGGGAGTTGCTAGATATATATTTATTACAAATATTATCACTGGAAGACTGTGCTGTATATTGAGATGCCTCAATTGCTGGTTAGGGTGAATGACTTTGTGTCTCATCACATATAATTCTTCAATATGATCTTTATCTTCATCTCCTGTCATTAGTGGATCATCGCGGACGTGCCAAAATGAGAAACTTAGGTGAATTATGTAGGTTTATGACCAAAGAGAACAAGATGTTAAGCGGCCCCACACTCCTTGACCATATAGAGGACCATGGAATCGTACTATTGGTTAAAAAGAATAGGCAATGTCTCTCATAAGTAAAAAGTCTAATGGAATAATACCACCACTAATGTAAAAATTATGTGATGCAGGTTACATGTATAGCTTTTAGTCATGCAATAGAGTATGACATAATGCTTACTAGAAGTACGCTATTGTTCTCTTTTCATCTATACGTCACTAATGTTAGTTTTATGATGCAGGTTACATATATTGAGGTCTAATCTCCAGATATACTTTCAAGGGTCCCTAGGGGAGGTGTACAAACTAAGTTATAGTTTGTGGGCTTCTCCATAAATTTTGCTTAGTAAGCGGTTCATTTGGCAAGGGATATCATGTATATTTTATCACATGAAGTCCTGGAACTTGTGTTGCCCTAATGAAGTTTTCCTTGTATCCTATGGGTGTGGGCTATCTATCAGTTTCAGCAGTCTGTACAGTTTTGAGCTTTATAGGCCTCCAATACTGGTCAGAGCTTTCATATGTGAAACTAAAGTCAGATGGGTTGATGGGTGAAAATCTTCTTCACCCCGGTGTTGCCAATCGTGTAATGGAACTATTGTTGGGTTCTTATACCACATTTGCATTAGTGGTCAATTTTGTTCTCAACATTTTTATGCTGATCATCTTGTCTTTTAAGGTATAAGGTTTTGCTATATCTTTTATGTGCATAAATTAAGTAGAGACCTGTGTGTATAGTTTGTTCATAGCCACTGAATATAACTAGTGTCTAAGAAGTCATGGACCGTCGCACCAAGTTAATCTAGATCATTGCTACTACTAGACATTTGTTCACATGTCACATTCTGCCGCTGGACTTTGACTCCCGATAATGTTCTCTTCATACATATGACATATCATTGTTGTTTGTTGATTTAATAGTTCTTCATGCAGACTATATTTTTTGGTGAGCTGCATGCAGCTGAATCTCGGAAATTGGTGGAGCGATTAGTTAATTATGTTATCTACAAGGTAGGCAGTAGTATCTTATGAGTTAGATTGTGATTTTGATTTTTGGCTTCATATCCATATGATACATTTATGTAGCTTGATGTGACTATTTGGCCAACTATGTTTTTTACAACATATGTTCATTCTTTATGAGCGTTTTGGATTTACTTCTCTAGTCTTTACCTTCTCGTGCTTGTGGCTTACTAGCGTGGAACTAGAAGTTATGATGTCGTCGACATGATACACTTAATAAATCCCTGAATGCTGATTTACTATCGGTCATGTCCTCACAGGGAACGTTTCTTCCCATGGTGATCCCACCAACAATAGTTCAAGCAGGATTGTGGTCGACATGGCTGACTGTGTTGTGCTCTTTGAAGGTATTATTATTTGTTGTAGTGTTGTTTGGATTTTATATGTGGGGATGTAAAACCTTGGCAATTTTTTTATATCTGTTTTTAATTTTTAGTATTCAATTTCTAATTATTGCAGATGTTTCAAGCATTAGCTAGGGATCGTCTTGAACGATTGAATGCCTCTCCATCTGCAACTCCCTGGACTTACTTCCGCGTATATTCTGTTTTATTGCTGGTTGTCACTGTTGATGCAGCCTGGTATATGTTCAAGAACTTTTCTAATACATGAATCCTAATGGCATTCCTAAATCCTATTATGTCTACGAGATTATGACTTTTCATGAAAGAGAATTAATATAGAGTTCTAGATCATAGCTATCAATGTGTTTGTTAGCTTTTTTGCCAGGACACTCCGTGAATGGTAGTTTAGGTGTTAGGGATGACATTTCCTGGATTAACATTCCCACATATTGGATTTAGAGTGCTTCTTTATTAGATCATACACATTATAAACTCATTCGGTAGCTCTATGCAGTAGGCTTATCGATGGGTTGGATTTGGATTGGATCAGGTAATGATACTACCTGACCAATGATGAATGATCCAACTAAAGGGATCATTAGTTAATGGATCTTGATCTGACCGATAACCCATTTTACAGAAACATATGATCATCCTATAGTTGTAAAGCTTGATCTGAAGAAGAAACCGGATGATTAATACGTTAGCTTTGACATTTGCCATGAGTTTCTGGATAATGCGATTTTATGGCCTTATAATATTTGCATTCATTGTTTTTTTTATAATATCTGCATCACTGTCTTCTTGGTGGCGTCACATCACTCTGTTTTTAGGATTTTCATGCTTACTGTCTCCTACATTCTTTACTGCTATTTGCAGGATAAGGACGTGCCTACTTATCTACCAAAGAATACCATCATCTCTGTTTTTGTTATTATTCTTTGAACCTCTTAGTATAGCTTTCGAAACACTTCAGGTAGACTGAACTATATCGCCTTCCCTAATTCCATCTCCAGTTCTCCATTTATAGTATTTGTTTTCTTTTATTCTGTTGGATTTTCATAACATGATTAATGAGTTTTTTTTGGTCTACATTATCTTTGGTTTAGGCCATACTGATTCATGGCTTTCAACTGCTTGATATATGGCTTCATCACTCAGCAGGCAACGCCACAAATCCCAAAATATCAAAGCTTTTGGATATGTCAGCAGCAGGCAAGACCTTGGTTTTTTTATTCAATTACATGATCTTTCAAGTTTGGGATATATGGTAGTTTTGATAAGGAATTATACTATGCAGCATGCACATGTTTATGTCTGTGTTTGCTAGCATATATGCTTTTTGCTTGACCTAAATCTCATGTCTCACTTTCTTATTCTGTACATGATGTGTATGTCCAGGTTCATTGTGGGAATGGAAGAGTGTTATCTTAAGGAATCTGGGCTTTTTTCTAGATATTATGACCTTGTTAATGGCTCTTGGTCATTATGTGTATATTTGGCGGCTACATGGCATGACATTCCATCTTGTAGATGCAGTTCTTTTCCTGAATATACGTGTAAGTTCTTTGATAATTTTTTCATGTGTCATATTCTACTCTTCCAACATTTATTTTATGTGTTTATCATCCCCGCTCGAAAAAGATAAAAAATAACATGTAATTTTTGCTTATTTATATTATGTCATAGGCAGGCCTTGTTAAGTGCAGTTGCAAAGCGTATTAGAGGGTTTGTTAAGTTAAGGATAGCTTTGAAAACTCTTCATGGGGCTCTCCCTGATGCAACATCTGAAGAGATACAAGCTTATGATGATGAATGTGCAATTTGCCGGGTAATCATTTTAACTTTTATTTTGTTGTTCTATTTACAGTTCTATCTGATATATCTGTTATCTAATATTTTCACATACTGGTACAATTCAGGAACCAATGGCCAAGGCTAAGAAGCTCTCATGTAATCATCTTTTCCATCTTTCATGCCTGAGATCTTGGTAATAGTTTCATATGCTTATTTTTTATTAAGTTGCTATAGCATTATGTTATAATTGAATATGTTGAGTTGGCATGCTTACACCAGGTTAGACCAAGGTGCAAGTGACAATTATTCCTGCCCCACTTGTCGAAAGCCTCTCTTTGTTGGCACACATGAAGGAAATTCTGCACCTGATTCTAGAGATATTTCAAGTGACGAGCAACTTGCCCGCCAGTTAAGCTCTACACTTGAACCACAAAATGTTCCTGCAGGTGTGAACCCAAATCAAATTCAGACCCCTTTAGAACGTGATGATTGGAGGTTTGCCCCTTAATTTATGAAAAATTCTGTTGTAAAAAACACTGTCTATATCTATAAGTTATTTCCTTTATTTTCTCTGGGTATGTTGTACAGGGGATCGGTACCAGAATCAGGGTGGTTGGGGTTTGATGGGGTAGATCCATCTACAGCTATAAGACCTGTGGGTTTTGGAAGAGTCCAGATGATGATGAGGCAACTTGCAGCTGTTGGTGAAACCTATGCCCAATCTGCTCTTGAAGATTCTTCATGGAACCTTTGGCCTATAAATCCATCTCAGGCTAGCACATCTACTTCAAACAATCCTTCTACCAGTAGTGTTAGACATCGTGGACATGCTGGTAGTTCTCTTGTTGCGACTGCCCCACGTGTTTCAGATGCTGATTTGTCACATTTACTTGCAATGGCTGAAACTGTTCGTGAAGTGCTTCCCCATGTCCCTGATGAATTAATATTGCGGGTATTGTTTTTTTCTCATTCTGATTTTTTATCTACTGTTCTGCTGTTTGTTATAGGTGCTTAGGTATTAGTGGGGATGTCAATTTCAACCCATTTACTTATAAATTGATGAGTTATGGGTTATTATATAGTAATAGATAGAGTAAAATAAAAAAGCTTTAAGGAAATGATCAATTGTGTCAAATGTTGCCCGAAGTGTATTATTATTAAGTAGCTAGATTAGGATAAAATTGTCTTGAAAATAGTAATCTTTCTTGATAAACTGTGAACGTCACTCAATAAGTTGATTCGAAATCTCAATTTCTTATTAAAAAAAGTAAGCTTTATAAGGCTAGGACAGATGCCTTCTGATGCATACAACTCAAAAAGAGTATTGAAATAATACAACTGTCTTTATATGCGGCGCACTAATTAATAAAAAGAAATTGGAGAGGGGGAGCGGGCAAAGAGAGTTTGGATCGATCTTTTTACCCCTTCACCCGACCCGCTCTTTGAATTGATGACTAATCATACTCCCTTAGTCTTAACTTTTAGAATCTAAGGCGTGGATTATAATATATGTGATTAGAGTATGCGAGTGAAAAGTCTGTTCCACTGGTTTGCTGCATTTGGTGAAAATTGAATTGGTTTGAATTGTGCAGGATTTGCAGCGAACAAATTCAGTTTCTGTTAGTGTGAATAATCTGCTTCAACTTTAACTGTTTCGTGGTGAATGGAGGTTCTTTGCTCTCAGTGTAAGATTTATTCTAATGTATATAGAAAGGGTCTACATAATAAGTTGTTTAACTATAGCCCTTTGACCGTTGATGTTTTCTCATGCTATAGACTTTGAATAAAATTAATATTTACTTATTAATGTGGGAGGGACATTTTGCTTGAATAGATTACAATTGATTTCGCCTGGTCTCTGGCCCTTCATGGACCATACAAGTGGGAATGTATGAAAATAACATTTAAAACTAATAATTGTCAATAATTCAAGTTTAAGGTTTATAACCTGAGGGGAAAAGTCCTTGGTATAAATATTGTGGTGTACCCATACGCTACCACCACCATCTGTCAACGGAGGACACGAATATTCTGTGTGGCCTTTGAAAATCAGGCATTGCCATCGGAGGAGGAAATTAGTTGGGGCTCGTTTGCTCTCATTTGTAATTCTGAACGGAGGCGAAGGATAGGCGGTGGGTGACCTTCACACAACCGTTGTATAAACTACATGCTAGATTTGAAAAAATAGGTGTTCGAAAAGGATGTAGTGTTGGAGAAGAGATGCGTTTCTTTAAACTAAAACTGCAAATCTGATATGCCTGGTGTCAGTTGACGTGATGTGTTTGTGAACGTTAACTTGAATGGTTTAGCATCTCCATTTCTGAAGGCCCTATCAGGAGAGTTGTTGAGGGGGTATGCACAAGACTAAAAAACGGGGGTGGATTTATAGATGGGAGACGCATAAGGTTCATCTCATAACGAACATTTTGGTGTGCTTTGTTCCCCTTATGCAAAGCCAGTAACACACCTTCCCTTGAACAATTAACTGGTTTACTGAGTAATTTTTTCTAAAATAACACGTGAGAGAGCCTTATGAATCATAAGATTTTTGTTTTGACTTGACTTTTGTGTAATTACTTGTTTATAAGCTTGTATTATTGAGTTTCATATTACACATAAAACAAGATCTTTTAATCGAGCATGATAAATATAAAGGAAGTGAAATTCTTGAATCTTCCGTTCTTAGCATGTGTTTTAAAAAGAGAACATGTTACATGAACAATCTTGCCATGAAAAATCTCTTTCATAGACATTTGTTATGAAATCCTCAACGTTTTCACTTTAGAACACCACAGTTTATGAAATACTAAGTTCAAATGCTCATTGAAACAAAGATTATGTGTCCTTCTAACTTTTACTTATAATAATAAAGATATTGATTGGCACAATACACCCCATTATCTTCTGTTGACTTGTGAGCTTGTATACGCTCATTTTGAATGTGTATATGTTGTATACGACGTTTTATATCATATGCATATCTAGTACTGTTAATGAAAACACCAGAAAAGAATCAAATCTATATTACTCAATCAATGTATGAAACTCACAAGAACAGTTTGATCTCTCTCAAAGAAGAATGATGATCTGTTCTACTTGTTAATCAGCTTGATTAACAACCACTAACTAACTTTCACTATTTACACAAAACACCCTTAGACTATTACAACTATAACAAAGAACGACAAAACTAATTTTGACTGAATATCTAAGTCAACTTATGAATACTACATATCACTCTATACATTCACATCCTATACACTACCATTTCTAAGGCCACATGGAGCGGGTAGCAAGAAGCGGTGGGGAAATCCCGCCGCAAGTGTGAACTTCACCAAATAAACTTGATCCGTGGAATTTTCATAGGTACTCACTGCTGGTTTTTTACCGGTTTAACTTGATCCGTGGAACTTCACCAAGTAACTGATGTATCATACGAAGAATGTCAAAAGAAAAACTAAACGACTCAATTTTCCCCTCAACAACAAGAGTGTATATAATTAGAAAGTAGGTCCAAAAGCGACTACACTTTCTCCAAACATGGCCCCGTCAGATCTGACTGTGACATAGGTGTCCTCTACGATTTCCACGTGTCAATGACCAATCACGCGCCTCCTTGACGAGTGTTATATCATCCTCTTTCCTTCTTCATCTCCATACGTATACGCGTTTATTCTGTATCTATAATTCTATATCCCTTCGTCTCTCTGCCACTACTCCTAGGGTTTCCAAAATCTTCAATTTGATCATATGTAAAGCTCTCTTGAAGGTAATGCGGTTCATTCTCTTCTTCTGTTCGTCAGTTTCGTTTAGGTTATTAATCTGTTTGTTGATGATCCATTGATCCTTTAGTTTTATTGCATTGTGAATGTTGTACTTCCAATTGTGCCGTATGTGTTTCGTTTCGACGTCGAGAGTTGAATTGAAGTTTTGGAATCATATTCCTTGCAGAATGTATGTGTGGTAACAGTGGTTTTATGTGATTTATGTTCGTATTATTTGGAATTTCTTTTTGCAGACGAAACGTGTTAAATGTGTTTGATTACATGATGCGGTTATCGTGTTCGGTGGCTGTTTTTAGGGAATTCATTGTGCTACGAATGTATTTGACTTCATTTTTTGTGGAGTTCTTCATGAATTTTGGATACTTGAAATAAATGTTTGGTCAAAATCAAATGAGTTTCGCTTGGTTAATGGAGATTGACTACTATTTGTCATTGATTCCATGAGGTTATGTTGTGTTCTTGTTTGCATATAGTTGAGGTTTTGTGGACCTCATGAATCTACGGTTAAGAGTTGCATTTCCCAATATATTCTGTTGCAAAATAGTCCTATTTGTTTTTTGAGTAATGCGACTTTTAGAATCGCCTTCTTCATTAGAAGATAAACCATCACCTTGGAAATGTGTACTGTGTTTTGGATCAGAGGGAGTATGACTTGATTGCTTAGTTGCCATTTGTTTCTTTCACTTTTTTAGTTTTGATACTTTGTGTGTTTTTTGGGTTTAATTCTGTAGGTGGGATACTTTGAATCCCTTTGAATGTGAGTATGATGTATTGTCTAGGTTCATTTCACCTTCTCTATAATTGAATACTGACTTATTCTGTCTTTTACAATAATAAGCAATGGTCCACGGGTGTTTTCTTTAATGCAGTGAAACCCTTATGCTGTGTTTTTAATGTATTTCTGTTCTCTAAAGGCAATATTTAACAAACGAAAAAGAGGTTAGGTGGTGTACCAAAGAAAAAAGAAACAAAAAGAAAAAATGAGTCTCAATGCACATGATATTGGATAAAAAAACACAGGTAGTTTTAACATTGTATTGGTGTTTTAACATTGTATTGGTGTACCTACCCTTTTTTTATCCACCTTTTAGTGAGACTTTGATGTAAATAAGATGTCCATTAGTCTCACCACATTGACTAGTCACGTTTGGACAGCTATGTATATGCTTGCTTGGTTGTATGTGATATTGATATACAGGGGTCTGGAGTTAGCAAGCTATGATTCATCATTTATCTATAATTCTATATGCATATCATTATTTGTTGGCATTTATAGTTGTCCATTTTAATGCTTCCCATACATTGGACCATATTGTATTGTTCCATATGCAATTGTTCTTTCTAACATCCAGTCCCCACCATGTGGTTTTGCTTTTTTACGTATACACCTAAGTCTGGTGCCTCCTTTCTCCTCCACGTTCTTGTTTCTAGCTAGCTATTTTTGTTGATGTTTTATCTTTTACCAATTATTGACAAACAATCAACCGAAGTGCTTTAAAATCTTATTCTTAGTATATATGTCCTAAGGGAAAGCATCGTTATTGTCTAAACTATCTAAACAGCCCTGTGAAAGTTTCTTTCATCATCATGTACATATTCTACTTCATTTTTTTTATATAATGTGTGAGGGGCAATGGTCTGGTGTTATGCACAATAAGTTTCATTGCTGCTATGGACGATTGGACGTTTTAACTTGTGAAATATGGAGGGGTGCGATTATCTCGTATACTAATTAGATTGTCTATCTACTCTGCTATTTGTGCTGGTTATTAATTAATTTTAATATTTTACTAATGACATGCTTTGACCTTTTCACATGCATCTATAGGGAACTCACTATTGTTGTTTTGACGAACATTCTTTCCTGCCCATGTAAAAATTTGTTCATTCAGCAAAGAATTTTGTAGGTGGTAACTATAGGTGTAGGTCCTTGGAAAGTTAAAAACAGATAAACCTTTTATATATTTATTTATTTTGGGTGGTGGTGGTGGGGTGGGGGGGGGGGGGTATTTTGAAATTAGCAGCAGTTGAACACATATGATTATATGAATTTGTAGTCCGTTCGTTGTATTTATAAAAGAGTGGATGGTAGTAAAGATGAAACTTTTTGTCTTGCAGTTATTTGTGTGAATTCATTCAGAAAAAGCAGTTGCCTACTGAATTGAGGATGCATGTCTAATATTTGAATTTGGGTTCTTTTTCTATGTTTTCTAAATCTTGATTTCCTTGTTCCTCACTTAATATTTATGACTGGCAGTTTCTGGAAATTTGGTGCTTGATGGATAGATTTCCAACAAGCAACGAAAAGAAAACTTTGAAGCGGTGGTTTTTCATTGACAAGACAGTCGGTTAAAACTGTTGTGAGAGCTTCTGTTTATTTTATCCAATTAAGTTATATTTAACAGCCATTTGTTCAGGAGATCTGATGGATTTTAAGTCTGATCATGGTTCCCCCATACTCACTGATCCCATACCTATTACCAAACCAAGATTAGGAATTCATGACTCATTGCTACCATATTCATCTTCGGGAGTCTTCTCTCAAGGCCCTTTTTTGACAATTCCATGGAAAAATCCTGGACTGCTTGATGATGTTCTTTCTACTAGCTGGTTGGATGCTATGAAATCTTCTTCCCCAAGGAATATAATTAAGTATAATGTCAATGCTTTTTCATCAAATGATGTGGATGCTGCTTATCAGATTTGGATGGTACTTTTTCTTATCATGCTTTTGTTTAACTTGTTTACCCAAACCAGATATTGAATGTTATTTTTAATTTTTTTGTTGTGCAGCTTAAGTATCCATCTGCTCTTACATCCATTGAACAAATAGTGGATAATGCAAAGGGAAAGAGGATTGCATTGTTTCTAGATTATGACGGAACGTTATCCCCGATCGTGGACAATCCAGATCATGCCTTCATGTCTAAAGCTGTGAGAATCTGATTTCTTAATTATCATAATCTTGGCTAGATGCACTTAGGAATACCCCTGACCCGACCATGGGAATTATGTTTAATTTCACGTTTTATAAACAGATGCGTGCTGCTGTGAGAAACGTGGCAAGATACATTCCAACAGCAATTATAAGTGGCAGAAGCCGTGAAAAGGTACTTTCAAGTATTTTACTTCACTAATAATTTACTTAAATTTCCGATTGGATACTTGTATGTATTACTTTGCTATCTTTTTTCAGGTATGTAAATTTGTAGGACTGAAAGAACTCTATTATGCTGGTAGTCATGGGATGGACATAATGGGTCCTGTTCAGCCTCAAGCTGATCATACCACTGAGGTAACAACTTCTAATATTTTTTCTTGGCTATTAGAATCAACATTTCCTTATATTTTTAGGTCATCTAAATCTTATTATGTTATTGACAATAGATTAAAGAAGGAAACTTGTACCAGCCTGCTAGTGAATTTCTACCAATTATCAATGAGGTTAATATTTCAAACTTGCTTTTATATCATACAGACATATTATACATAGATTTTCGTTCTAGAAGATGCTTTTGGCGTGTGTATGTTTGAAGTAGGTTTTTGTCTCGCTTGTTGAGACAACCAAAAATATAGAAGGGGCAAAAGTTGAAAACAACAAGTTCTGTGTCTCGGTGCACTATCGTAATGTAGATGAGAAGGTACCATTTCAGTATTCTACTTCCATACTGTAATATTATTGTCTGAAGATGATTATATTCTCAATTTCCTGTTTTCATAATTACAGAGTTGGACAACAGTGGCAGAATACGTTCATGACATTTTGAAACACTATCCGCGTCTGAGATTGACACATGGGCGAATGGTATGAAGTCTTTATTTACTAGAAAACTGTTTGGGAGTAAATTATATTATTCTTCTGAATTTGCATATGCTCAATATTTTTTGTTATATTTCTCTAATGTCAATACCTAGGTTTTAGAGATTCGCCCTGTGCTTAAGTGGGACAAGGGGAAGGCTGTTGAGTTCTTACTTGAATCACTTGGTTAGTGAAGTTACTCTATCTTCTTTAATAAAATTGTTTATATAACATAAAATCTGAATAGGAATGCTTACTTTGCAGGCTTAAGTAGTTGTGATGATGTGCTCCCCATATATGTAGGGGATGACAGAACCGACGAAGATGCATTCAAGGTAAATCTATATATCATTATAATATGGATTTGAGAGTTTTGAACCATTTACTTATGAATGAGTTGGCTAAACAGTTTCTAAGAGAGGGTAATTGTGGTTATGGCATATTGGTGACTCCCGCCCCAAAAGAAAGCAATGCATATTATTCTCTCAGAGATCCATCAGAGGTTTGTATTTCTCTTCATGCATCATTGCTCAAATAGTTAAAATCAGCAATTAAAATGTAATTTTGGGTGTTCACAAACAGAAGTTTTAAAGCTTAAACCTATTTAATATAATAACCAAATTAATTAACATAAAAATTTGTTCTTTTATTACAGGTGATGGAATTTATCAACTCACTGGTAATGCATAAGAAGTCGGTTTTATGATTTAACTTATATATAGGAAGATCATTTTAAAGCATAAAACAAAAGGAATTGGAGCAGTTAAAATGAGCTCTTCTCCAAAGTCCTCTATTCTCCAATTGTAAATTTATATTCTCTTTTTAAATATTATATATGTAAATTTTGTTAATTTTCATTATCTATATTATATATAAACTATCTACTTGGCTGCTAAGTGTTTTTAGTCATATTTGTACTTAAAATAGGGACCTTTTTTTGCTTACCGAAACTTTGTCTTGACTTTTTTTGTTATTATACATAATTAGATGAGGTAATCTAATTATGTATAATAACAAAAAGAAAAAAGTTCAAATACAAAGTGTATTTTTGCTACAAAGTGTGAGAAGACACAACGAGTAAAAAAAAGACACAATGAGTCAAAAAAATACACCAAAAAAATTATATCTTACAATCTAAATCGAATTTTAAAAAAGTAATTCGGAGCTTTTGTTCCCCTAGTCGTACTCAATAAGAAAAAAATAAACGAAAAAATAAAAAAATATAAAAAAATTAACGTTTTTTTATTGTGTCATTTATGAAAGACACAATAACTTCATTGTGTCATTATGAAAGACACAATGACGTCATCGTGTCAATATAAAAGACACAATTGTGTCATTATATGACACAATGACGTCATTGTGTCTTTTATATTGACACAATGACGTCATTGTGTCTTTTATATTTTTTTTATTTTTTTTTCTGAAAGAGGACAACGAGATGAACAAAGGCTTCGATGTGTTTTTTTAAAATTCGATTTAGATTGTGAGATATAAACTTTTTTGTGACTTTTTTTGACTAATTGTGTCTTCTCACACTTTATAGTAAAAATACATTTTTTAAAATAACCTCAACCTAACAAAAACAGACGGAGAAAGGGCATTTGGCCCAATGATGATATTAATGTGTTAGATGATTACGTCTCTCTAAGATGTTGATGGTTAACTCACATAGTAGACCTATAATTTAATAATAATAATTAATATTTAATAATAATTAATTTTCCAAACATAGCTAGTTATTATTTACTTTTTATCTTTTATTGTTTCTATCTTTAATTTATATTAATATTAATATTATTGTATTGTACATTTATATCATGCCACTAAATCTACATAAAATTTCAAAAGTATTATACATTTATACCCACGCAAAAGATTAAACGCAGGCTTATTAATCACCTCAAACATTAATGCAAACATATGGTTATAGTATTTTTCATAAGATTAAACATCAGTTTTCCTTTATTCTTTTTCTAGGTTTTTTACCTTGACAATGTGTTTTATTTTTTCTAATCTCCAGGTTTCACTTTCAGAAGACAGAGTCAATTAATTAATCTACAAATTATATAATAAAAAATTTATAAAGATCATCATTTAAAATTTTACATGGGCGATCGACTACTAATAAGACTGAATTAGAAGGCATCCATCCACCCTTGCCACCCGACACCAAGCAAGAAGCTTATTGATTAATTTACGACAACATAAACCCTTTTGGTATAACATTAACTTGGACGGGTAATTTTAATACTTTGTATTACTTACCATAACTTGTAAATCGTTATATATTTGAATAATACATTTCTTATATGATTTCAAACGATCATAGTAAATTTTACAAATTTACATCACATTAAAAAAGATTGAACATAAAACCAATACATTTTGTTTTTAATTCTTTTAAGTACCATATTTTTGACACCTAACATTTTCAGGTCACTTTCCGATCAACACAAACATGATTTTCCAATCATACATTCATGCATTTAAAGTTGTTTACTAAAATGCTTGATTTATTACATAAACATTCACGAACCTTTCACGTAACGGTAATTTGGAGAATTGCCGGATCGCACACGCGTCTGTCCCCGAACGTTGGTGATTTGTCAAAATAGTTTTCAAACAGTTATAATTGGTGTGAAATTATGTGTTATGTGTTATGTGTTTATGTAGTTAAATATGTAGCTTGGTTGTGAAAATTAGGAATTTTCTGTCATTTACGCGTTTTCACGCATTTTCGGCTTTTAACGTCTAATTATTATAAATATGCCCTTATACTAGAAAAATGAATATTATTTTTTTGTTATTAATGTTTTTTTGATATTATGTGATCATTTGGTGGTTTTGGTGTAGAAAAAATTCAATCTCGTAACGTTAAAATGATTTTATAAAAAACGGGGGGCCTTTCTTGTAAAAAAAAAAGTGTAAAATCCAACCCCCAACCCTAATCACCCTTTGGCCGTCTCCTTCACCCTCCCCTTCATTATTTTCATAGCAAATCACACACACACACACACACTAAGGACACTTTCTTTGATCTTGTTCGTGCTTATTGGTGGTGATTTCCATTGTTTCTTGCATCAAACACGTACTAGGAATCATCATCTAAGCATTTCAAGTAAGTTTTTATGTTTGATTTCATGTTCTTTGATCTTCATGATGAACATGAACCCTAGATGATCCAACCAAGTCAAAACTTGAATTTGATTGAAATTGATGATTGATTATGTCTTAGTATTCAATATAATGACGTTTGTGCACATTAGTTTTGTGAAATTGCGTCATTTTGATTAAAAACCGAGACTTACTTATAATGGAAACTTTAATTTGTGGATTTTGTAGAAATCATATGATTTTGTTGAAATTGGATTGAATTGATGGTTCTAGGATGTTAGTTGATGCTAGTGGATGAAAATTTATGATTCGAACTTTTGATTTTGGATTAGTTTTTGAGTACTTTCCGTTATAGGAAATTTTGTAGGTAAGTTAATTTATAAATGATGATTTATGCATGTTTTATGAGATTTGATAATTGTTATATGATGTTTAGCGCATAGGAATGGATTAAGAATAATCGAATGGTGACAATCGCATCGTATGAACATGCTTGCTATTTATGGAAACTTTTGTGACATAATGTGTTAAGTAATGAGTATGTTATGTGTGTAACATGTTACCGTGATGTTATTGACGTTGACATGATTATAGGAACATGTTAGGAGATTTTGATGAAATTTGTGCAACTTATGTTCTTACGTTTTTAATTTAAAAAACTTTGGGCATGATAAAGTTTCTATGTTATGTTAACATGTTGTGGATGATTGCGGGATGTGTTAAGTGTATTTTGACATGTTGATGATTTTGAAAATGGATTACACACATGCAACGATGTCATACTTTCTAATAATAGAAACTTTTCAAAAATAGATTTCTGACATGAAACTTTACGTGAACCATTACTTGAGCTATTTGAGCATGACTAATAATGTTTTTACTTATTTGAGTCACCAACGGGTCGTCGGGTTAGTCCGATCAACTTTAGTCAACAAAAGTCAACTTTGGTCAAAAAGTCATCTTGGTTAAACTTATCAAACATTTCTCGAACATGCTAACAGTTACGTTATTTGGATACAACGGGGTTTATCTTGACCATTATGTACATAAACTCATGGACCTATATTTGTTAGGTAATGATTAACTTCCAACTTTTACACTTCATGTTTTTCCTACGCATCTAAGGTGAGTTTTCACGGCTCCACTTTTACTTACTTTTCTTATTGAAGGAGAAACATGCAAACTATGTCTATTTATATGGTATATCGCTTGTTCCTGTAGTGTAAACATTATCATGCAAGTCCTTACACACTCGAACCGTTAATAACAGGATAACAAGGTAATTTTAGGTAGTACTACTGGGTTTGACAAACCCCACCCGCGTTAGTCGCGCCAACTTGACAGGAGGTCGAACGGGTGTTAAATTGACCTAGACAGTTGCCATGGTTCTGTGATAAGACATGGCGGAAGGCAAAACAACTCACAAGTCTATTATTACGTCTATAAGTATACAATCGACCTAGCTCATTTTCGAATTATTACGTCTATATGTCTATTATACCTATATTATACGAGACAACACGTTTCCGAATGAAATTTATATCGAAACGTAGAACAACTCGAAACGTACATAAAAATTCCGATTTTAAGAAAGTAATTTAAATGTAAGGCTTGTTTGTTGCGGTGGAGTATGATTTAATGATATGTCGTGAAACGTATGTGACTAATAGCTAGAAAAAGTAACTTAAATGAAATTAATATTAAAAATAAAAAAAAATTAAATGAAAATAATGTAAGAAAATTAAAATGAAATAAAATAAAAAAACCCAACAAATACAAAATAGCATAGCAAAGGGTTCGAACCCGCAACTTGCTGTTGGTTCCACACTTTGGGGACAAAACTCTACCACTCTACCAACATACGAGGCTTGAGTTTCATTCCAGAGAATAACTATTTGTTGTTAACTCAAATCGTAAATAAAAAGAAGATAACAAGTTACGCCCCAATCAAAATATGACATGTGACAAGGCCGTTGAAATCCCACCGACCTTACTAAATGAGTTATAGTTAATGATATAAACATTGTTTGGCATGTGTGTACTTGATCAAAATACGTACTAAATTAGTACATCACCTGGTACAAAAGAATACTTGTTTGAGTAGCCAAAGTTAAAGCATCACTAATTTTGTGATAAATAAATACAAATTAAAAGACGGGAAATCTATGATATACAACATTTCCTAATAAAAATCTTGTTTGACCAATAAAGTCAAAATATAACTAATTTGAAGATTAGAAGGCATACAATTGGAAAGACAACCGGACAAGATAATCTCCAATGTACAATTTAGTAAATGAAATCAGTAAGAGCTTCGTACTTAAAAGGTGACAGTGGCTGACGGTGGTGGTGGACGGGCGAGTGGCGGTGGCTCGGCTCGGCTCAGCTCGTTTACAACCCTACTTAATAATAATATTAAAACTTGTAAGTTATAATTTACAATTAAATAAATTTGTTATTTACGGAATTCATGTTTACAAATAATTTGTTATAATTTATTAGCATTAAAAATAAATTAAATTTGTAATTTTCAATTTTTTTATTAAATCCTTAATTCAAATAAATAAGCCAATTCGATCCGTAATTCTGTCACTAAAAAACTCTAATTAAAATAAACTGGGAAAACTTTATAGTCTCTTACATGTTAATAAAAAAAGATTATGTGAAAACGTGCTTGAATGAAACTCCAGATGCTTTCTCGATCCTTGTGCTAATATTAGCAAAGAGGCTACTCCTTGAAACCTCTCTACAGTCCGTGCGATTGTAGCCCAAAGACAACCGCCAATGCTTTTTTTTAACGACTAGTTAGTTGTTAGTTGTTAGTTAGTTGTTAGTTGTTAGTATCACCAAGTTAGTAATATTTATCACATGTCAAGGTTTGAACCTTGGAGCTTCAAGAGAGGCAAAGCCTCCCACCTCCCCCTTGACCACTAGACCAAGAGATCATTGATCAATGCTTTTCTTTTTATATTTCCCACTGGCCTCCTTCGTATCAATATTTTCTAAGATAACGTAAAACAACTTTTGTTGGTAACTAGGAGAATCAATTCGCACGACAAAACCCTTGGTCCTGCCAATACTCAACTAAACAAAGATACATTGTGCCTAAGGCCATGTAGGAGGCCTGAGATGAGTAAGCATGGGCAAGCAAGATTCGTGGATTGTCAGAAACAAAAAAGTTCCTATATTAGAAGTTGAGAGAATCAAAGATAGGTAAACAACTGAAGTAGCTTTCTTGGGTCAGTTACGAGGCATATATGATTCAAACTAAAGCATGGTAAATTTCATATATATCATTACAAACTTCTAACATATCATGTACAACCAAACTAAATTCAAAAATATCTTATATACCCTCGAAAACCTCCTATATATCCCAAAAAAAGTTCCAAATATCATACATACCCAAAACAACATTATAATATCATATATCTCCAAACCAATTTAAAAAATATAAAGATCATATCTATCCAAATTATAATAAAACTAGATTTGGAGACCGCGCGTTGCCGCTGGTCTCTTTTAGGTTTTGTTGTTCTATGGATTGTAATCCACATGATATTTTGTTCTATGGAATTGTGATCCACATGATATTCCGGGTTAGAAAAAACTCTGTTAAATAATAGAAGTTAATGTATCATACGAACCATCTCACCTCAATTTCAGATACTTGGACCATGTGTCTACGAACCATCTCACCTCAATTTCAGATACTTGGACCATGTGTCGGTATCTCTTTAACAAATGATTAAAACTATAAAGAAAGTTATCAATTGAAGGTAAAGATTGTGACTTACATGTCCATAGCCACTAAACAATGTTGCAAGCTTCTCTTCATTGACCTATTAAAGAGACCATTTGAGTAAATAACATTTAGACTATGAAACAAATGACACATTGTATAGAAGAAGTAAACGGAAACATGCAATTTACTCACATTGTGATCAATGTCAGAGACATAAACAGTTCTCTTGATGCTATCTTCTCGTTGAGCTCTGAAAGCCCTGCCATTGGATGGTCTTCGGGTGTTGCTATAGTTACCTCTCCTCTAATTTGGATAACAAAATTGAACTATTTTACAGTTCTGATGTTGAAAGTAGAAAGAAACATAACACGCAACCAACTTACACTATAATTAGCTAACATAAAGTTCTACAACATATGAAGAAATAATCCATCGCGCGCTTTTTACAAATGAACAGCATACATTTGTACACAACCTGGGAAATGAAGAACATCCATAAAAAGAAAGAACCTTTTATCACACATCTTAATGCAAAAAGATGCAAAATCTCATAACCAACCCTCAGAAACATAAATTTTGGTACAATTAAAGACATTCATCAATCGAAAACACGAACACAATGAAACACACTATCACAATTTTTAGGAATCCTCCATAATGAAAGACACTATTATTATGAGTTGGTAGGAATATAATAATAAAAATACACTAACATTCAGAAAACAAAGAAGAAGAAGATAACAAACCTAAGGACGTAACGGATTCGATCGAGAACTGATATCGCTCCCCACGAACCAATCTCCAGTCATACTTAATCAAGTCAGCAGTAACACCAAACCAAACTGAACATTGTTCCTGTCCAAGCAATCAACAATCTAACCAAATAAGAACACCACACCTGCCAATCACAAATCCCCCCATTCAGAAAAACAATCCAGTCCACTCAAAACATAATTGTTATCATGGTCACAGCACACGGAACCCAGTGGTTTCATCATAATTTAGTTTCAACTTCAAGAGACCACATGCTGATCCAAGGTTAATAACATATCCTTGAAAATTTAGCATCAGTATTTTCTTTTTGACATGAATGATGCTCAATACATGATAATTCAAGTTGAAATGCCCAAAAGTCAAATTCTACCCAAAAACTTTAACTTTTACCTTAAAATAAACTTCCAAACACAAGATTGACAAGGAAATTTTCACAAAAATTCAGCATCAAATTCTTCTCCATAGACAATGATTTTCTTAATACTCAAGGCTCACGATTCATAATTTCTAGTTCCAACATATTCCTTGTAACTAAAAGTAGTCAAAGAGCACCTCGTTTTTATTGAAGACATTGAGTAGACAACACAAAAAGCTACAAACCTTAGGATGGTTTTAAACCCTGGCCTCCCGTACTTATCTTTAGGGGGGAAATAAGTTCCACACATCAAAGGCTTCAAATCAAGGGAAAGAAAGACGCTTAATGGCCATCCTCCACCAACATATAGAGCTTGGACATAAGTCATGTAAACCTGGGAAAATTCAAGTTGTAGGAAAACTACAAACCAAAAACAAATATATTTTTCAAGCAATTTGGTTGTCTGATGAAAATCGAAACATTTCTATTATCGGAAAACTTTCACATTACAATTATCTATTGGTTGGCCAACTGCAAAATGAGCTTTAGGTTTTCTAAGCGATTTTAGAAACCAACTTGAAGCTAGGAGATAAATAGAAACCAACTTCTAATTTACTATAAACTTTAGCAAGCAGCCACATTTTAACTAATTCCACCTGATTTGCTGATGTGGCACTAATTGATGCCATGCTACATATGCAAACCATGCTTACGTGTGAATATAAAAAAACAGGCATTTATTTACAAGTTTAAAAAAATGATTCACATGGCATATATGATGCGACACCGGTGTTAGTGTATTCACGTAGAAGAGCTAAACGGGTTGACTCGGGTACAAATGGTACAGATCGTGGAACAATGGAGCTGTTATTTGGGTTTGACCCATTCTTGCCACACTTTTTCTAAGGGAAGAAGCTCAAAAGGCCATGTGCAATTGACAACAATTTACACGCATATAATATATATACTACAAAGAGTGACACACTACTGAAACGAACGTGACGTTTTTTAATTGTCAGAAATTGTTTATTCCTACTCACCAGTTCAAGAATCTCTCACAGGCATTTAATCAAAATGAAGCTTTGAAGAACGATGATGATGCTTACATATATACCTTACGTACCGTCTGGCATCAGCTGGTTCAAATTGAGTTTCGTATGTACTGTAAAGTTAAACTCTATCCCCATAACAATTAATTATTGTACAGGATAAGTTACCTACTTATCAACGTGGTTGCAAAAACTAAAACACAAACAGCTCCGCCTCACTTTGCAACAAAATAATAAGCAGAAAGAACATTCACAGTCCGAAAATCATAGCAGAAAACAAAGGTCATAAGTGATGGTAGTTTGCCATATACTTGCTAACTTTAAACTTACTGAAAATGATTTCCACGTTTGACTTCTTTATGGTCTTCTATGTAAAAATCACTTCCTGTTTGAGCTTAAGTCAACAAATAGTTGTTCTTGTACAGTTGTACAAGTTAGCAATTTTTTCTTCTCCTATAAATTATGATTTTTTTTCCTTTAAAATGAACAGAGAACATGAATTCATAAAAATATATATGCTATTTTAGTTAGGTTATGCATTAAACATTGATCCAAATAAAAAATCTATACTCAGCATAACCAAAAACAAACTGGTTCCAATAACTCTACCAAATAAAGAAGTCAGCAAGATCAAGTACACATTTACCTTCGGTAAAATCCTTTCATTTGATCATTCAACGTGCCATCGAACCTCATAGACAGAACACCGCCACCAAGCGGCAAACTCTCAGCGAACGCCAACACCAAAACCTCATCTTCCACCAACAACTCAACATCCACAGCCTCAAATCCCTACAATCACCCACTCCCGATCATCAACTCACTCCATTCTCACAATCACAACCGCAACAGAGCGAGAAATTAACAAAAATCAAATCAAACAAACTATGAGTACCTTGGCACCGTTTTCCGATTGAAAACGAACGGATTGGGAATCAACGGCGAGGTCGGCGGCATTGAGGACGATGTGTTTGGTGTCGGCGACGATCTCGAGGCGGATGTCGACGGCGCCGGAGAACTTGCAGGCGGTGAGATTAAAAATATATATGCTATTTTAGTTAGGTTATGCATTAAACATTGATCCAAATAAAAAATCTATACTCAGCATAACCAAAAACAAACTGGTTCCAATAACTCTACCAAATAAAGAAGTCAGCAAGATCAAGTACACATTCACCTTCGGTAAAATCCTTTCATTTGATCATTCAACGTGCCATCGAACCTCATAGACAGAACACCGCCACCAAGCGGCAAACTCTCAGCGAACGCCAACACCAAAACCTTATCTTCCGCTAACAACTCAACATCCACAGCCTCAAATCCCTACAATCACCCACTCCCGATCATTAACTCACTCTATTCTCACAATCACAACCGCAACAGAGCGAGAAATTAACAAAAACCAAATCAAACAAACTATGAGTACCTTGGCACCGTTTTCCGATTGAAAACGAACGGATTGGGAATCAACGCCGAGGTCGGCGGCATTGAGGACGATGTGTTTGGTGTCGGCGACGATCTCGAGGCGGATGTCGACGGTGCCGGAGAACTTGCAGGCGGTGAGATAAAAAATATATATGTTATTTTAGTTAGGTTATGCATTAAACATTGATCCAGATAAAAAATCTATACTCAACATAACAAAAAACAAACTGGTTCCAATAACTCTACCAAATAAAGAAGTCAGCAAGATCAAGTACACATTTACCTTCGGTAAAATCCTTTCATTTGATCATTCAACGTGCCATCGAACCTCATAGACAGAACACCGCCACCAAGCGGAAAACTCTCAGCGAACGCCAACACCAAAACCTCATCTTCCACTAACAACTCAACATCCACAGCCTCAAATCCCTACAATCACCCACTCCCGATCATTAACTCACTCTATTCTCACAATCACAACCGCAACAGAGCGAGAAATTAACAAAAACCAAATCAAACAAACTATGAGTACCTTGGCACCGTTTTCCGATTGAAAACGAACGGATTGGGAATCAACGGCGAGGTCGGCGGCATTGAGGACGATGTGTTTGGTGTCGGTGACGATCTCGAGGCGGATGTCGACGGCGTCGGAGAACTTGCAGGTGGTGAGATAAAAAATATATTTGTTATTTTAGTTAGGTTATGCATTAAACATTGATCCAAATAAAAAATCTATACTCAACATAACAAAAAACAAACTGGTTCCAATAACTCTACCAAATAAAGAAGTCAGCAAGATCAAGTACACATTTACCTTTGGTAAAATCCTTTCATTTGATCATTCAACGTGCCATCGAACCTCATAGACAGAACACCGCCACCAAGCGGCAAACTCTCAGCGAACGCCAACACCAAAACCTCATCTTCCACCAACAACTCAACATCCACAGCCTCAAATCCCTACAATCACCCACTCCCGATCATCAACTCACTCTATTCTCACAACCAAAACCGCAACAGAGCGAGAAATTAACAAAAACCAAATCAAACAAACTGAGTACCTTGGCACCGTTTTCCGATTGAAAACGAACAGATTGGGAATCAACGGCGAGGTCGGCGGCATTGAGGACGATGTGTTTGGTGTCGGCGACGATCTCGAGGCGGATGTCGACGGCGCCGGAGAACTTGTAGGCGGTGAGATCTGGTTAGAGGTGGAGATTGTAGCTTTTGGGGATGGCGAATTTTGGGAGCCTTGGTTGGCATGGAAGGGGATTAGGGTTTTAACTGAGATCGGTGGCGCTGTAGCCACCGACATAAGTCTTTAATATATAGTATAATACCATATATACCTTTTTTGTAAGTTATAATTTACAATTTATTTATTAAAACTCTAAAAATAAATTTGTTATTTATGGAATATTAAAAATAAATTTGTTATATATGGAATATTAAAAATAAATTTTTTATTATTTATTAGCACTAAAAATAAATTTTGTAATTTATATTTTTTATTAAATCCTTAATTCAAATAAATAAGTCAAATCCATAATTCTATCACTAAAAAACTCTAACTGCAATAAACTAGGAAAACTTTTCTCTCTTACATGTTAATAAAAGATTATGCGAGAACGTGCTTGAATGAAACTCTAGATGCTTTCTCGATCCTTGTGCTAATAGTAATATTAGCAAAGAGGTTACTCCTTCAAATCTCACTACCGTCCGTGCGATTGTAGCCCCCAACACCAACGCTTTTCTTTTTATATTTCCCTCCACCCTCCTTGATACGTACGTATCATGCATGGGCCCTTTTCCATAAGAGTCCACAAATCTTGGGTTTTTATTTCCTTATACACGTGAACTTGTATTGTATCTGAGCCATGCCACACACATATTTTCACCTTCACCTGGGCGTATCTGGTGCTGCAAAGAGCTCCCGTGTTTTCGCAGGGTCCAGGGAGGGTCCGTCCCATTTAAGGGAAGATGTACGCGGTCTTTCCCCCACATTTTGTGGGGAGGCCGTTTCCACAGATCGAACCTGAGACCTTCGGTCCATTTGGAACAACTTTCACCTTCACCTGGGTTGCTGCCAATTCTTGAATTCTTTGACTTTTTGCTTCACTTATTTCAATCTTGAACAACAATTATCTTCATTTAAAATTTCAACTCATGTAGTCTATTTGATAAAGAATTTAATTTATATATGGAGCAACAAATTCTACTTCACGTCACCTGCGCTAAAAGTCGATATAAAGAAGTTAAAACTCTAAAAGATTTTATGCTTTTACTTCAAACAAAAATTCCTTTAAAATATTTATATTCATTATTTATTATTTATTTACCAGTAAACTAGATGCTCCTTTGTGTTATGAATAATGGAAGTGCACACCCATACAACATCCTAGTTTTTTAATAAAGCATTGCAAGTGTTAATGTGCAATATCAAGAAAATTGTTATGAAAAACATCAATCGATTCACAAGAATGAAAGAATATAATTGAAAAACAACAATGAATCAATTAACAAAGAAAGTAAATCTCAGTTGATTCAAGTCCATCTCAATCGGTTACCACTAATCAACTATTTATACCTCACCGATTAACTACTTCTTAACTAACAATTAAGAAATATACACAATCAGTCCCTTATCTACGCTAAGACATACAACTGAATAGACAACTATAAGAAGTTGTCATTATTAGCCCCCCAACTTAAACCAAGACTTTATTCTCAACAATCTCCACCTAAGTCTTGATTTAAGTTCAACCAATCTTCAAATAATCCACACAAAAACCAAACTTTGCTCCCGGTAAAGACTTTGTCAACATATCTGCTGGATTAGAATCAGTATCAATCCAATTAACCTCCACCTCCTTAGAACAAATCACATCTCTGATAAAATACAACTTAACATTGATGTGCTTGGTTCTCTCGTGAAATACACTATTTTTAGCTAATTGAACTGCTCCAGCATTATCACACCAAACCTTAGCAGCTTCAATCTCCACTCCTAAATCTTTGACAAAGCCTTTAAGCCAAATGGCTTCCTTTATCCCTTCTGTCAATGATATAAACTCTGCCTCGGTTGTAGACAGAGCAACAACATGCTGCAATTGTGATTTCCAGCTCACCACATTTCCTAGAACCATGAAACAATATCCTGTAATGGATCTACCTGAATCAGGATCCTTTGCATAGTCTGAATCAACAAAACCAGTAAGCACCTTGCTCACTTCAGCATCATTCTGACAGAATATTAAACCATCATTTTGAGTACCTTTCAAATACCTCGAAATCCACTTTACTGCATTCCAATGCTTTTTCCCAGGAGATGCCAAATACCTGCTCACCATACTAACTGCATGAGCTAAATCTGGCCTAGTACAGACCATCAAGTACATCAGGCTACCAACCACATTAGCATAAGGCACCTGCTCCATGTACCTCAGTTCATCATCACTCCTAGGACTATCTCCCTTAGACAATTTGAAATGAGAAGCTAATGGAGCAACAACCGACTTAGCATCTACCATGCCATAATTCCTCAGAATCTTCTGAATATAACTACCCTGAGACAACTTTAACCATCTGTTCTTCCTGTCTCTAGTAATCTCCATACCCAAAATCTTCCGAGCTTTTCCTAACTCCTTCATATCAAATTCAAACATTAACAACTTCTTTGTCTTATTAATCTCAGCCTTGTCTTTACAAGCTATCAACATATCATCAACATATAACAACAGGAAGACAAAAGAACCTTTGTTATATTCTCTATGATAGACACAACTATCATACAAGCTCCTGTTAAACCCGATGCTCAACATATGATCATCAAATCTCTTGTACCACTGTCTTGGTGATTGCTTTAAACCATAAAGAGACCTCTTCAACAAGCAAACCTTGTCCTCATGACCAGCTACCTCATACCTTTTAGGCTGTGCCATATAAATCTGCTCCTCCAAATTACCATGCAGAAAAGCTGTCTTCACATCCATTTGCTCTAACTCCAGATCAAAAGATGCTACTAATGACAACAGCACTCTTATAGAGGTATGCTTCACCACTGGTGAAAAAATCTCATTATAATCAACTCCAACCTTCTGGGTAAATCCCTTAGCAACCAACCTTGCTTTATACCTAGGACCTTCACCCCCTGGAATACCTTCTTTCAACTTATACAACCACTTACATGATACAAGCTTCTGATCCTTAGGTTTATCAGTCAACACCTAAGTTCCATTGGTATGCAATGAATTCATCTCATCATCCATTGCCTTCTTCCAATTCCCAGATTGTGTTGATATCACAGCCTCCTCATAGGTCAATGGCTCAAAAATACACTCTTCTTCCGCAGCCACAAAAGCCACTGCTGAAATGTTATCATCCTGTCTAAACCTTACAGGTGGAATGATGTTCCTCCTTGGCCTATCCCTTGCCAAACTGTAATTCATATCAGAGCTAGATGCATACCTATATTGAGATGAATGTCCATGTCCTACCTCAGCATAGCTTTCAGGAGCAGACTCCACCTCAATATGAACATCTTTCCCTGATATACCATGACTACCTTAGGAAGTTTCCCTCTGATTACCTTCGGAAGCAGCACCAGCACTATGAGTACCTTCGGAAGAAGTACCCAAAATACCTTCGGAAGCAGCACTAGCACTATGAGTACCTTCGGAAGAAGCACCCAAAATACCTTCGGAACTTGGACTTAGACCTGGAATGACTCTTGCCTTTAAAATTCCGTTGTTCTGACCTGCCTCTCACAAACAGACCTTCTCCACCTTCTTCTTTGGCTTCAAACTTCTTCTTTAACTCCTTAGAGTTAAGAGACGCAGTCACTTCCTCCATCGTCAATGTCTCCCTGCCATAGAGCAATGTATCTACGAAATGCTCATAAGAGCTTGGCAAAGATGACAACAGAATGATTGCCTGATCCTCATCATCAATCTTGATGTCAATATTCTCAAGATCCATGATAATTTTGTTGAAATTATCAACATGATCTTCAATTGACTTCCCTGCCTCCATTTTGAAGGTGTATAGCCTCTGCTTCAAGAACAACCGATTGGCCAATGACTTGGTCATATACAACGACTCAAGTTTTGCCCAAATCCCGGCAGCCGTATTCTGCTTCTGGACTTCCCTCAGAACTCTGTCTCCGAGACTGAGTATGATCTCGCTATGGGCTCTTTCCATGATTTCCCTCCTCCTTTCTTGAGTTAAACCCGCAGGCAGTTTATCCTCCCCCTTGAGTGCATCAACTACTCCATTGTGCACCAAGATTGCCCGCATCTTCACTCGCCAGAGACTGAAATCATTCTTCCCAGTAAACTTCTCGATTTCGAACTTCGTCGACACCATCTTGATCTTCAATTGCACCTTCAATCACTTACCCGAATCGATTGCTTCGTTGGAGCCCTTTAACCGTGGCTCTGATACCAATTGTTATGAAAAACATCAATCGATTCACAAGAATGAAAGAATATAATTGAAGAACAACAATGAATCAATTAACAAAGAAAGTAAATCTCAGTTGATTCAAGTCCATCTCAATCGGTTACCACTAATCAACTATTTATACCTCACCGATTAACTACTTCTTAACTAACAATTAAGAAATATACACAATCAGTCCCTTATCTACGCTAAGACATACAACTGAATAGACAACTATAAGAAGTTGTCATTATTAGCCCCCCAACTTAAACCAAGACTTTATTCTCAACAAAAAAAGTTTCATACCAATATTTTCTAAGATAACATAAACCAACTTTTGTTGGTAACTAGAAGAATCAATTCGAACGATAAAACCCTTGGTCCTGTCAATACTCAACTAAACAAAGATAAATTGTGGGTAAGGCCATGTAGGAGGCTTGAGATGAGTAATTAAACATGGGCAAGCAGGATTCGTGGATTGTCAGAAACAAAAAAGTTCATATATTAGAGGTTGAGAGAATAAAAAATAGGTAAACTATTGAAGTAGCGTTTTGGGTCAGTTATGAGGCATATGAGGCATATATGATTCAAACTAAAGCATGGTAAATTTCATATATATCATTACAAACTTCCAACATATCATATATGACCAAACTAAATTCAAAAATATCATACATACCCTCGAAAACTTCCTGTATATCCCAAAAAAAGTTCCAAATATCATACATACCCAAACCAACATTATAATATCATACATCCCCAAACCCATTTAAAAAAATATAAAGATCACATCTCTCCAAATTATAATAAAATACCATATATACCTTTTTTTAAATATTATATTTTTTAATTCTAATTTATTTTATGAAAAGATTAATGACAATGATTCAATATTATATTTTTGAGTAAATTACTATTTTGTCCCCTGGGGTTTAGGTAGTTTAACCCTTTTAGCACAAAAATGAATTTTTTGACACACCGGATCATAAGGTTGCATTTTGTAACGCTTTTGACCCTTATGAGTTATGACTAACTCTAGTTACTTTATTTTGTTAAGTATAAGAGTATTTTGGTTTTTTTACAACTCATGGGCTAACCACAAAAGCTTTTTAATATTTAAGGGATTTATTATGTAATTACTCAATTTAACAAAACAAACTCCCACCCCATTCTTCCTTTTTTATTAAATTGGGTTTTTTATTTGTATATACTAAAATACGTTTTGTTTTAATTTTTTTATTATTACTTTGTTTTTGTTTTTTTTCTTATGATTATTATTTAATAAACAACTTTTTATTAAAAAAAAGTAAATTACTATTTTGGTCCCTCTGCTTTGGTCATATTAACAATTTGAGTTCAAAGACAAATTTTCTAACAAATCAAGCCCTATGATTAGATTTTTATAACTTTTTCAGTCCAATAAACTAACAGAGTTAGATTTTTTAGTTACTTTCTAACGAAATGACTAAAATGCCCTTGGTCTGAAATGGTTATTTTTAGTAATCTCAGGGACCAAAAACGTAATTTATTCTATCATAGAAATAGATTGGACCAGAAAGGTTTGAAAAAGTGATAAATAATGACACCAAATTTGATGATTTGCAATCAAAAAGACTTTCAACAAGGTATGTTAAACCGGTGTCACCAAAGTTGTTCGACGACAAATTAATGTCTCTCAAGTTACAAAGGTTACCAAACGTATTAAGTATCGACTTAGTGAGTTGATTTAAAGATAGGTCAAGGCTAAGAAGGGAAGTCATGTTATGAATGGAATCAAGTATTGAACTTGAAACAATAATATCAATATATAATAATAATTATAATTGTTGATAATAGAGTCACAAGTAATATCATTATTGAGTAAATAAAATATAATACATATTCGTAATCAAATCGTTTTGTCTTATGAAAGACTTGTTCGACAAATCCAAACCGGTATATCTTTCGTATATGTTATTTTTTAATATCAGATTATTTTAAAAGTCTCGTTACTTGTGTTTAAACTCAATGGGCTAAAAACCTTAATTTAATATGATAATAACAATAATATTTTTAAGTAGAATGATGGTATAATTAAGGATAATAACGATAGTTATACAGTTTTTATAAGTAATGATAATATTAAAATATATACTTACAATGTACCAATACGGCAATACATACATACACACACACACATATATATAACTTATATTACAACAATATTTATGCATCATAAACCATATACCTTGATCAATTTATAAAGAGACTAAAATAGCAATCCTCCATGATGTGTTGAGTATAAATGAAGCCACAATGATCCAAAATCCAGTAGCAAATCCAAGCATAATGCTAATAATCATCTCCCAGTCCGGTCCCTCGTCTTCTTTTTTGTCCCCTATTGTATTCGTGAGTACTTCCACACGCTCACAATGATCGCTTAGTGGTTCTCCACAAAGTTTGTTTCCAAGAAAGCTGGATTCGTTAAAGCTTTGGAGTTGAGTACCCACTGGAACTTTTCCTGTTAAATTGTTGTATGACACATTAAAGCTACTCAAGGAAGTCATTCTTGATAAACTCATGGGAAGTTCCCCACATATCTTGTTCACTGATAAATCAAAAGATTCTAGGCCTTTCATGTCACCAATCTTCTCTGGGATCCTTCCCGTTAACTGATTTTTAGATAAGTTCAAAGATTTTAACTCTCGAAGGGTTGTAATCTCACTAGGGATGTGTCCAGAAAAATTGTTGCTTGAAAGGTCTAACAGCGTCACTAGTCCAAGAATTGAATTGTAGGTATACTCATGCCCCTTTATCATCAGTGTATCACTAACGGTAGTGACTCCTATTAGTGTCAAAATTAACTGAATTTCAGCAGTTGATTTTTTTTCTTTCCTTGAAAGCATACTAAAGTTGTTGAAGCATTTTGGAATATGTCCTGACAGATTATTTTCAGCAAGATCCAAAATGTGAATATCTGAAAGATAGCATAACTCATGAGGAATATTTCTATCCAAATTGTTGGATCTAAGGTTAAGAATTCTCAAAAGAGTTAGCTTTGTTCCAATCCATGGTGGAATGCTTCCAACAAGTTCATTATCTCCCAATTGAAGGACTTGTAATCTTCTCATTGTAATCTTCTCAAGTTTGTTAGAGAAGTTGGTAATCTTCCCGAGATCTTGTTCCCACGCATGTTCAATAACAGTAGTTCATACATAGAACCAATTGTCCTTGGAATCTCACCGGAAAAAGTATTATTCTCCAAATATAACACTCGTAGACTCGGGTACTTGTCCCAACACTCTGGAATGACACCGGAGAAATGATTATTTCCCAAGTTAAGCATAATTTGTGTTTTTTTCACATCAACGGAACACAAGAAATGACGTAATGATCCCACAAAATAATTATTTGACATATCCAGAAGTCCTGGAATTAGTGAACCATTTGAAAGAGCAGGTAATTTCCCTTTAAACTCATTAGAGCTTAAGTCAAGTACATTAAGTGTTGTAGGGAATGGGAAACCTAAAGTTAATGTATCGTTGATATCAAATTTGATGATTTGCAATCAAAAAGACTTTTTCAACAAGGTATGTTAAACTGGTGTCACCAAAGTTGTTCGATGACAAATTAAGGTCTCTCAAGTTACCAAGGTTACCAAACGTATTAGGAATCGACTTAGTAAGTTGATTTAAAGAGAGGTCAAGGCTAAGAAGGGAAGTCATGTTATGAATGGAATCAAGTATTGAACTCGAAACACCACATTCGCTAATATCTAATGAAAGTAGATTGCTAGGCAACCCTTTTAACACTGATGGAGAATTCATGAAATCATTCCCTCGGGCATAAAAGGACTTGAGAGAAGTCAGATTATGAAAGCTATAAATGTTGCTAGGAAAAGGGTCGACGAAATCACAGTAGCTTAAGTCTAATGAAACTAGACTCGTTAGACGGAGAATCCACTGTAGGATAGAATTGTTATAAAAACAAATTCTTGATAGATCAAGCACCCAAAGGGATGTTACATTAGGACCAAGAAGATAATGATGCATATTCGAGAGCAGACAACTAGACATACGTAGATGGACCAAAGAAAGGAGAGTATTAATCACGTGAGACCAATCTATAACTTTTGTGAGGTCGATGCTACTGATATCTACGAAATACTAGACCACACTTATTTAGCCCTATTACACGTGTTTATGTTTATGTTTAGTGAGTCTAAATCCATCATTGTAACATTATGTGTTATCTTAATCAAGCTTACCTATTTATAACATATAGCTTAATGCAATTTCAGCTATGTAAACACATGCATAGGTGAGTGTAATCTTAGCCTAAGAGCCTAAGAGTGTAATGTTAAATGATTTCTTTTAGAAGTGGACTTAATTTATAGAAAGTCATTCACATGAGGGCCGTTGTTCTAATTTGTTTCATAGATGGGTCATTATCACTTTCATTGACGATTACTTGTTATTTTTATTAAAAAATACTGACCTTTGTTAGATGATTACTTGTTATTTTTATAAAAACAAATACTGACTTTTGTTAGTATGGTGTTGCGTGTCAATGAGACATCACCCATAGTACATTTGTATGTCTCACGCATAGTACATTTGTATTGAGCGTAATGATACTGCTTTGGATGCCGATGAATATGATTCGATAACGTTGTAAGTATTGTTGTAAACTCTGTTGGTGCTCATCCATCAGAACATTTTGTATTAATGTTTTTGCTTTATTTATCAGAATTGAAAATAATAGGAAAAAAGAATTGTAAGATCAAAATGTGCCTCTAATTTGAGATAATTAGTTATATTAGAATATACTTTTAGAGGTGAGTTTTGCATGGATCTCAAAATATGATTTTTCGTAAGCATGTTTGACCAAGAAACAAACACGAAAGACTTTATCTGAATAAATGAACGATGTTAACCGATTAGACACAGATGTTAACCGATCGAGGCTTCTTGTTCGTGATAAAATAAACGTATTCGTGTGCATTCATGTTCTTTGGTTAATAGTACAGTATAATGAATGGTTCACGACGTAAAAGAACATAAGCGAACCAATATAAATGAACCTGAACAAAAAAATGATATTTTAGTTTAACTCGAGACTAAATTTTAAAACTAAATTGTAATGGTCTAAACTCTAAAGGGCTAGTTTTTTGGGTTTTGTCGAGCTTTGATTGGGCTCATGCACTTTAAAAAAACTATTAAAGTGGTAGAGAATTGAAACAACTTTTTGTCCCATTTGTTTTATTTAACTCATAACAAATTTTCTTGTTGTCCAAGGGTTAATCCCTATCTTAAACATAAGGTTTTGTACTCATAATTCACACGAGGGACAAGAAAAGTAATAAAAAATATCTTGTAGTCCGTGAACGTAAGTTACATAGATCGAACAACGTAAATCTCACGTGTTCATTTTTGTTCTTATTTTTTCTCTTGCATTACATTTGTGTATGTTGGTGTTGAGAAATACCTGAATCGCTCCCTAAAGTGTAAGGGGCTTAAAAAATATAATAAACAGAGGAAAAGTATACTTTGGTTTATATGAAGACAAATTAAAAGCACTTCACAACATAAATAGTTACTATGAGACGAATCTGGATAACCTTATTCCTACGACACATATACATTGTTCTCCAAATGGATCATCAACCCAAAGACCAAAGTTAAAATGGAAAAGACCATTTTTCAAGAATTAGGTAATCTAATTATCTAGCCATCACTAATTGATAGTTGATATAAACAACACCAAGATCTCATTTCATCTCTTATGCCATCTACAAAAAATGGCAAGGTCCATGTTTTTATCATTGGCACTTTTAGCCATCACAGGCTTTACATCAAGATGTATAGCCACAACTTATACGGTTGGCGACTCATCTGGTTGGGACATAAGCACTGACGTTGATTCATGGGCTCAAGACAAACGTTTTATCGTTGGTGATGTTCTATGTTAGTATCTTATTTCTCAAAAAAGACGTCAATGCCATAACAATAACAATACATGCAAGAGCTTTTGAGTCAGAGGAATATTATAGAATTCTCTTATATATCGACTACATACAACCAAGGATTTAAGTCACGTTTTTTAATTAAAAAAATTAACTCAACTTTTATATAAGAAAACCAGTACACTATGGTGACCCCTTGTCACAACTGACCCTCTATTGGTTCCACCACCATATCTAATATGGGCTTTCGCTTGTATTTTAAATGCATATCATCGTGTCTTTTGTAGTGTTTCAATATTCATCAAGTCATAGTGTGGCAGAGGTGAATCGAGATAGTTACCAGGGGTGCAACATGACTAATGTACTACAACCGAGTAGTAATGGGAACACAACATTTGCTTTAAACAAGCCCTGGGATAGGTATTTCATATGCGGTAACAGGCTACATTGCTATGCCGGAATGAAGCTTCACGTGGTTGTCGATGGAAAGGCGGCAGATGGACCGGTGGCAGGAGCCCCAGAGGCGCAGGCCGGTGGTGCTTTTACTAGTACCCCTACTATAACCACCACTAATACCCATTCTTCAAAAAGTAATAACCCTTCATCAGTTGTCCCTAATTCGGTCATGCCTATGTGTATCGGATTTGAATCCTTCGTTTTCATGGGTTTTATGTGTCTAATATTTTTCATTATCTAAGAACTATATGTTTGGATATTTTCTGGTTGGTACGTCTTATCCGTTAAGTAAAGGCTTACGTTGTTTGTATGTCATCTTCATCTTCTCCTATTTAATGTAAAACATGCATATTGAAGAATTTCCAATCAAACCAATTATAAATGTACCACAATAATTCGTTATTAACATAACATAGCAAAATATCATGGTGAAAAATAAATCTTTTGATCATGTAACATATAATAAAGTTTTCTTTTTTTAAAATTTTTTGAGAGGAAGGAGAAGAGTCAAAGGAAACTAAAATTATATATAAAAATTTGTGTAATTTGGTTCTTATGATTTCATTACGACACCACCCCAACCATGGCAAAAACATGATGATATATTGTGTTGTCTTGTCTAACCAACTTGTTTAATACATTGTCTTGTTTTTATTAACATGTTGCGATAAATGTGTTAAAAGGATTGGGTGACATGTTGAACAATTTAATTAATTGAGTCTACAAGTCAACTTGTTTAATTAAACATATTTATGAGTCTACCTACATGTTTAACTAAAAGTATTAAACAGATCAACCAAAACACAAACCATTTTTTTAAAAAGTTAACACGAACACAAGTTTATTAACTAGATTAGATATGTATAATTATTAAATCCTTATTATTTTTGTACCACATGTCATGATTAGTCACCCCCTTCGAAATGATTGCTTAGTGTGAAAATATTACATTAATTATAACTAGTTGGAAATCCAACACGCGCGTTGCGCGTGTGATAAACCTTGTTTGAGCAGTTAACGCGATACGCGAATTTACTTTCCTCCTTTTTCGCAGATCTGCGTTAGGTTTTTTTCGACCCGCGTTTCGCGGCGGAGTTCGAACATTACGGTTAGGTGATCAAAAGACTATAATTTAAGGCTCAGAAACAATGGCGCATCGTGGCTGCAAATAATGCACCTGCCACGCCATAACAATGGCCATCTTTTATTTCATCGTCATCGCCAATCAATCGGTTCAAAATCTACCACAAATCAGCCAAGGGATAAACAACTGCCAAAACAAAACAAAACCATCTTCTTACAAAAGTTGAATTTGCGGTTCCACCATTGTCACCAGAAAATATGTCCTTCACCCCCAAATCCATTAAAAACCAAAATCAAACTAAATCTAAAGAACAACCCCAAAGTATAAATCAACACACCAATTACCTACTATGAATTCAGCAACCTGATGAACAGTTCGAATAGATGTTGTTTTCATTCTAATGTCGGGCTCAGAGCGTCTGCAGAGGTAATTACAATACGACTGAAAGGCGGGTTGCAGGTAATAACCTGTCATCCTTCAACCCTTCGATGACTAACAAATGTCCTCAAAGAATCTTTATTCAGACTCATAAATTCATCACAGCCCATTAGAAATATGCATTGAAGGCAACATGGAACCAAGGGTAAATCTCATCAAACAAAGAACCAAAACAAATCCTGATAATCAGTGTTTCGCCCAATACAATTTTCCCAAACATACCGGTTGAGAGCAACAGAGAGGCAAAAGGAGAGCAAAATCAACAGATTCCTGTTGTATTGTTAGGCTCAGAGTTCGCAAAGGAATGGGTCGACCATGGCTGCAAGGCGGGTTGCATGCTATAACCTACCATCCTCGAACCTTACCACACATGGCGAACATCGTCATCCAACTTTTAATCGGGTCAATGAACTCATCATAGCCATTAGAAATGCTAACCTCATATCAAAAGATAAGTGTGCAGAAACAAAAGGCATTGAAGGCAACCTCACCGCCGGCAAATCGGACGACCACCGAAAGCACACAACGGTGAGGGCACGGTCGGGAGGCGGACCATAGCACCGTCTAGACCATCGGAGTTTGAAATGGACGACCGGCAGTCAAAAACGACGCGGCGGCAACAACTAACCCCCGACCGTGGACCACCGACCGCAACCGCCACCACCAGACAAAGAAAAGCGGTGGAGATGCCATAAGAAGGCACAGCCCAGATATCGAGGAACAGTAACCAACGGCCCAGATTGGAACCGACCTCCAACCGCCGACCGCAACCGCCACCACCAGACAAAGAAATACGGTGGAGAAGCCATAAGAAGGCACAACCCAGATATCGAGGAGCGGTAACCAACGGCCCAGATCGAAAGTGAAAAAGGAACGACCGAGATGCATTGGGTTACTGTTCATCATTTGCAAAATTCATAGTAGAGAATAAATGTCATGAAAAGAACCTTCTTCCTTTCACAATTAACATCATTCCCTTATTTTTCCAACAAAAAAATCATGAGAATATGAAAAAATTACATAACTCATCCTTTATGATTATATCTGATTTCAGATGTGATCCTTAATCTTTAAAAATTACACCAAACATCCTTTAGCTCAATGTTTGTAACAATTAAGGTCTTTTAAACTAACCTGGGTTAATTTTTCATTTTAAATCTTGTCACATACAAATCATATCGGGTTATTTTTGTAAAATTCACTCTTCCCCTATTCTAATAACCCTATGTACGTAACATGATCATCCATCTTCCTCATTCCTGCTTTTAAAATTAAACTTGATCATCTAATCGATTCCTTGTTTATCAACTTGAAGCATGGCCAGATTTTGCATTCGTGAATCAACAGATGAGGGTATTGACTACCATAAGTTATATTGTATGTATTTAATCGATTTTTTGGATTTATTGTTAATCTATTTTACTATTTGATTGGTACTATCGATTGATTTTCTTTAAACTCATTGATTTAGGTTTTAAAGTTAATATGTAGGTATGTATGTGAATCTTTTCTCCATTAACTTACATCATGGTGGTTCTTTTAGTCAATCTCCTGGTCGAAGGTATGAGAATGGTCAAGTCAATTTAGTTTCTCTCTTTGATGTTAACAAGTTTTCTATACATGAACTTGATGAATTGAATACTAAGTTAGTGTATGGAGAGAGTGAGCATGTTTTTTTAATCATTTTTAGTGCCTAGTAGTGATTTAGAAATTGGGATACAAGCCTTAGGTACTAATATGTATTTAGATTCACTAAATTAGTGTGTACTCACATGGTTATTGATGTTTTTATTGAACATGGAGATACATATATGCACAAAAATATATTAGATTGGTATACAACACCAACGGTACCCATTCTGAATGAAGAAGCTATAAACAATTTTGACCATTTCTTTAATATACAAGATAATTATGTAAATGTAATGGCTGCTAATGTTAATGATGATAGAGGTAATGAGAATGCTAACATAAAAAATGATGAACAAGACATCGATGAGGACGGTAGTGATTTTATTGTAGATGAAAATGATATAGATGATGCTTCTGTTGATATGAGAGATTTTAAACTACATGTTGATGAAAAATATGAAAGCAACATTAAAGATGATATACTAATGATTAGAGATATTAATGATGAAGTGTTGGACAATGATACTTTTGATAGTGGGTGTGAATCAAATGGGAACATCAGGAATGTTAGGGAAAAAAAGTTTACAGTACCTTAGAAGGGAACTGAAAATATACAAACAACGTAAGCCTTTACTTAACGAATAACACATGCCATGCAATGGTCACTACGTTCTTCATATATGAACCATATGATGATAATGCACATTTGAACTATGTGATGAGCATGCACATATGAACCATGTGATGAGTATGCACATATGAACCATGTGATGATAATGCACATTTGAACTATGTGATGAGCATGCACATATGAACCATGTGATGAGCATGCACATATGAACCATGTGATGAGCATGCACATATGAACCATGTGATGAGCATGCACATTTGAACCATGTTATGTTCACTAGTCTACACAAATGCATTCTGCACAAACTTGGTCCAAAATATCATAAATTTGGTCAAATTCCATACATACATAGAAATGCTTACAACAAATGCTTACTTCAAATAACTTGGTCCAAAAATTCAAACACATATTTTAGTTCAAAATGCCATTTTATTAATCTAATGCCATTACATTAAACGGATTGTTCAATACATCTAAATTGGTCAAACATACATAGCATTACACAGAAACTTACATGAACCTCAAAGAAACCAAAAATATAATAAAGCCTATCCAACTAAAAAGCAAGTAGTTCCATAATTGTCTTGCCTTCTCTTCACTTGATTTTAATTCAGCTTCAAGTTGGCTCCTTAAAGCTTCAAGATCATTATTTGATCTTAGTAGACTTGGAATGATACTTGAACACCTTTCACACATTTCAGAGTCATACCATTAAAAATTGCATTTTGAACCCTTATCAAAAGTTGGCAAAATTAAAATACAAATATTCAAATTAGGGTGAATATGAACAAGAAAATGAAATTAGAGTAAATATGAACAGGAGATACCATACCTCTCAAAGACAACAATAGAACCGTCTACTTGGATTGTGTTAGGTCCATGAAGTTTTGATCGTCACTTGTTTACCACACCGATAATAAATCGTCTTATTCATCTAGGACGTCATGATATGAAGACTAAAATCGTTCGAACGGGAAGATGAGATGGAAATCTTTAGAAGGGGAAGATAAGTTGAAGATGGAGATGGAGATGGTGAGATTTGGAGCCCCAATGGGGAAGAAGGGGAATTGTGGATTTTACAATAGGGTGTTGTATATGTATTAGGGGAAGAGTGAATTTTACAAAAATACCCCCATGCGATTTGCTTGTGTCAAGATTTAACATGAAAAATTAACCCAGGTTAGTTTAAAGAACCTTAATTGCCATAAACATTGATGGTAAATGATGTTTGGTGTAATTTTTAAATAATAAAAACAACATCTGAAATCAGATATAAATAAAAATAATGGATTATGTAAATTTGTCTAGGAATATACAATCAAACTAGTGGGAAGCCCGCGCGATACGACGGGACTGACAACTTACAAGCTTTTAGAGCGAGTGCTTGTTTCATAATCGCCAAACCTGAATTTATTCAAATGCCGGGATTTAATCACCGCAAAACTTAAATCCATGAAGAAATCACAATTAATAAAAGTCAATGGTGTTCAATTACTCTATATAAACTCCTGAATAATCACTTACATTTAATTTATAAAATCTATTGTATTGCTTTTGAAGTCAACCTGTGATAAATATGTCTAGTATGATAAATGTTTTAAGAACCTTGTCTGGCCCTTTGAGTAATAAACTTATATCATTGACAATTATTGTGGAGATCTAGTTTAATATTGACATAGACTTAGAAAGTCATTTTTAAAAGCTCTTAAAATAGTTTTCTAACCAAACGCTTTGCACTTAAATGCATATATCAAAAGTAATTTGGTGTCAACCTTGACTTTTTATGTTCAATAGTCATAAAAGGAGAATAGATGTTAAAAACAAAAATAGTTTCTTTAAAAGGGAAAACAATTTTAAAAGTAAACGTCATACATACCGCAACAGTGCACAAACACATGTCATGCTCAATTAATTATAGTGAGTATAAGTTACATAATGTAGACCTTTTACCATTAGCTACAAAATAAAATTTAATCAATGATTGCTTTTTGATAGATTGTCTTAAAATTTCAATATCCGGTTTATCGTTTATTAGAGGTTTAAAAGTAACTTCCATAATTGTTCCTTAAGCATAAACAATGTTAGTGAATGTTCAAGCGAAAAGAACTAACAATTTCAGATGTTTCTAGGTTGATGACCTTATATACAATTCCACATGTTCCATCTCCAATTTCTTGTATACATTTATATCTGAAAATAATTATTAATCAGAAACCATACACAAAGAAATGAAGCCATAAAAAAGATATCATTAATAACAATATTCCAATGAGAACTGAAATATCATGTAATTTACCTCTCCATTATTGACACAATAGCAAGTAATGGATCGATTTGTCAATGGACATCCAAAGTCCAAAAGAGGCTTCTACACTGTTAAAACAGTGTTCTTCGCTCACTTGTAGATTACCAATAATGATCAAACAGGACTTGTTATTCGATCTGTTGCAGAAACCCCACTTTTCACTATAATTTAGCATCAAGTTAAAAGTAGTCAACATGTTTAAATACAGCCTCTACAAGCTGCAACCAACAGATTTCATTTAAGAGTCACCATTTTATCTACAATTTGCATAATTCTACTCTAACTTCATAAGGAATTCAACCTGGTTGAAAAGACTAATTCATATGAATCGAATTTAATCTCCATTTTCTTCATACATCTGTTGTCATCTGCAAAAGCAAAAAAAAACGTAACATGTCAGCCGTAAGAACAATCTGTTAAGAAATCTTGATACAAAAAGTCAAAAATCACGGATTGTTCCATTTCTTCTTCTGTAAATAAATTTATCTTTCAAGTTTAGCAATATCCTTAAGCGTAACCAACTGAATTTCAAGATCTTAAATATCATATCTCTTATAAAAATTCTTAATTATCAGTATCAAATATTGACATAATATGCATAAACGTCATATCTGTAAAAAAATCCCCAATTCAAAAAATCAAATATTGAAAAAATATAAGTAACCTTAAACTAGTCATCAAGAAATATAAACAATATCATTTGATAGATAAACAATTTCATACAATCACCTCGAATAATCAAAATCTCCACACCCAAATACTAAATTCCCATCCCTAAACTACGAACACAGTAGTTTTACCTTCGCCAACAATCTTGGAATTTTAAAAATAAAAATTAAAAAATCACAAAATCAACAAGAAAACACACGACTAAAAGACTAAAACCTAGAATGCAAATGAAATTGAACATGTAATCACTTTGTTTAAAGAATTGGATCGGAAATTTAGGACAAATGCAAATTGAATTGTAGTGAAAACTCACCATGAACGATAAGCTGAAGATCTTGAAGGATTAACAGAGATAAACTTTGGGATTGAGATCAGCAATGCAAGAACAAATTCTTTGAGATTACGAGAGAGAATAAGGGAACCATACACGGATGAAATTCAGGTTGGTGTGCTGCTTCTAGTACCTCCTCTAACTCACCAAAAAACATAATTGCTTGTAGCACCTCCAGATCCGTCATCGGTGTCGCCTTCACGTACGTATTTTGAAATAAAAATACAACAAAGATAAGCAAAAACAACATAGATTCATAGTCGCAAATCCTCAAGGAACATGAAACAACAAGCAAATTAAACGACATCATATACGTAACTTTGGAGATACGGCTGCAATCGGATCCGAGAGATGTTTGAACTGGAGAAGGCAGGCTGTATGTAAATACGGGCCTGGGATGGGAATTGAGCAGGGGGTTTGAATGAGGGTGCGGAATCGCCATGGAACTGTCATGTGAAGGAAGGTAGGAGGTCACCGGGAGGTGCGACCGGAAGGATCGGAAACTGCAGGGGGATGGGAACAGCCTGAAATGGAGATGAACGGGCGTATGCAAGATGAATGCAACTGTCGATCGTTTCAGAGAGGGAATGACGGTGATTGCAGAGTAACGGTGGTGAGGAGGAGAAGAAAAGGCGCGTCTTACGCTTTGGGGTGAAATTACCTCTTTGTCCATGCTTCCTGTATTATAATAGTAGTATAGATAAGGTAAGGAGGGTTGGAAATGTCAAATGAAAGATCCCCAATAAAACTAACATGAGTTTGTTTTTATGTCTTCCACTTACCCAGTAAAATATACAGCTTATTTTATGTTTTATCAAACTATTAGTTACAAATTAATATATAATGACAGTTCTATACTTGTTTGTTTACAATCTTTGTAATCAAGATTGCATATACTTAGATATGCTATTAGATTCTAATCTCCAATATATATATAAATAAATCACACAATAAAGAGTTGCTTTTCACAAAAATAGACAAGCCAAAAAACCAAAAATTTTGACTTTTTTTTGGGTAAAGTCAACCTAATCCTTGATCTCCCAAATATTCTTAACTGGAATGAGTGTATCGGTTGATTAATGATTACAATTACTCATTAATCAACAAGTTGTGGATGATGATGTTGAGATTGAAAATCATCATTTAATTTGTGCCTTTGGCAAGAACCGGTGGATGCGAGCATACATGAGGAAACCCCATCATTACCTCTGTTTGAAGATACGTACAATAGTCACAAAATGTGTTGGTGTCACGTTTATTTGGAACCCGAATCCTAAGAAGTCAACTTCAAGCAAGTTAATGTCAGTCGTTGGTATCTCTCCAACTTAAGCATAGTTTTGTTAGTATAACATACCAACTCTTAGTTGCTTTCACACATTCTTATTAAAAAATCCTAATATAATTGGATCGATCAAGAAACTGTCAATTTTAACGGTCTAGGGGCTAGACCGGTTTAAAAACCAGATAACATAAAAAAATAATGTAATTTAAAACTAAAATGTATATGAATATAATGTTCTAAAGAAATAAGTAAAAGACATTACAATAACAAAAATAAATAAATTTTACCTATGAAAGGAATTATTAAGATCTTCAGGTCCATCCATCGGTCCAACCAATATCCAGCCACTAACAGCTGCATTTTTCCCACAAAGTTTTACAACGGTTTCCCACCAAACATTTTTCCTCTGATGTTCGACGGAACATCTAGTTGGAAAGTAGGTAGCCGAAAAATGTTTTCCAACAAATATTTTTTTTGGACATCTGCTGCTAAAGGGTGATACTAATGATTTTTCACAAAAGTCGCTGTCGAAAATGAATCAGTTTTTGGGTAGTGGAGCAAGTTCAAATGATGGTAGCTAAATAGTACACTTGAACCAATTGTCCAATCAATCCTTCGCCCTGTTCGGTTTTGAAAATAACAAAAAAATAATTAATGCAGAAACACTCACATCTCATTCATAGTAACAAGCAATTGATGAACACTGCAAGAATTAACCGGCAAATACGGTTGTTTTCTTCATGAACCAATCCAGATAAACATATTCCACTACATAGCACAACGGACTTCAATTGGTGTATCCAAAGATCTACTTCAGGCATATCTGGATGCTTATATTGAGTTGAATAAAAAGCTTGAAGATCGATAACTTCTAAGTGAGTAATGGGCTATTCAAATTGTTGGATTCGACAACTCTTTGGAGAAGAGAGGATAAAAAGTTTATGAACTTAGGCATGAGGAGATCTGTCACTGATGAATAAAGAAGATTGAGAAACACAAGAAACACCATGCAAGTGTGTGTGATTATATAATACATACACTATGATAGAAAGAGGTTTTTGGAGAACAGAGAATTGTTGGGTGTGAGCTGATGACACTTTTTCTAGAAGCATTCATGACATGCATGTCCTTATACTACATGCAAGCCTTAGGTTGATTTCTATTGTTTATTTATTTGTTTTATTTGTTATTTTAAAAATTAAGATTTAGATATTTAAGTGCTTGCCTAACTTATCTTTGTATAGAAATTGCTATGACAAGCGAGCTTGATCCACCAATGCATCCGTTATTTGATAATTTAAAAGAGGAATATATCCAATTCTTCTTCCATAACTTTATCTTGTGCATACCCTATTTCGTCATACGCTATATACTGTCGGTTTATATTATATAACATTATGACTATCCTGCTTAAAACTCTTTTAATATATTATCGCGTGAGTTTATATATAATATTATATTATGTTGCTAGCCATCACATCCATGAGTTTTCTTTTTCATCTTTAATATGGAATTCAAAATTGAACTGAAAGTAAAATTTATAACTTATTACAACAAAAACTTATTACAACATCACTTATATTACAACAATAACTTACGCATAACATCAAAACCCTATACATTGATCAATTTTCTCATGAAACTATAATATGCAATCCTCCATGATGCGCTCAAAATCAATGGAGCCACAATGATCCAAAATCCAATAACAAATCCAAGCACGATGCTAATAACCAACCCCCATTCTGATCCATCATCTTCCTTTTGGTCTCTGATTATATCAGTCGGTACTTCAAGAGGCACACAATGATCGCTTAGTGGAACTCCACAAAGTTTGTTTCCAAAAAAGCTAGACTCATTAAGACTTTGGAGCTGAGTACTAAGCGGAATTCTTCCGGTCAGTTTGTTGTATGACACGTTGAAGCTACTCAAGAAATTCAATCCTGACAAGCTCATCGGAAGTTCCCCAGAAAGCTTATTCACTGACAAATCGAAAGATTCAAGAGCTTTCATGTCACCAATCTTCTCCGGGATATTCCCTGTCAACTGATTTCTTGATAAGTTCAACGACTTTAACTCCCGGAGAGTCGTAAGCTCACTTGGGATGTGTCCAGAAAAATTATTGCTTGAAAGGTCTATCAATGTCACTAGTCCTAGAATAGATTCGTAGGTGTACTCTTGACCCTTCATCATTAATGTATCACTAGCAGCAATATATGATGTTGTTGACAAATACATCACAAATTCATTAATTGAGTTAGTAGTTACCCCTGAAAGCACGCTAAAGTTACTGAAGCATCTAGGAATATTTCCTGACAGATTATTACTAGCAAGATCTAAAATTTGAGTCTTTGAAAGATAACAAAAATCATCAGGAATATTTCCATCTAATTTGTTCAACCTAAGGTTGAGAATTCTCAAAAAAGTGAGTTTTCCGATCCATGGAGGAATATTTCCCACAAGTCCACGAAGATGAATCTCATGGACATGGACATGGCCAGTGACGTTATCACAAACAATTCCGGCCCATTTACAGCAGTCGCTCTTCTCATCAGCCCACGAAGCGAGCCGACCTGCTTCGTCTACGAGGCCCTGCTTGAACCGAACGAGTGCTTGTCTCTCACCGTCCATGCATAATACATCACCGGACTTTTGATCAGACAAGCACAAATGAAACAAGGCTAAAACAACAAGCAACCACAAGTGGGAAGACGATGAACACGAAATTGAAATTCGAGCACTCATATTGGTTTACTGAGAAGTAAATAATAGTTGCTCAATTTGTAGTGTGTTTACGAGAGCATGTGAAATTTCTATTTATACTCGTATGTCTACTTGTCACGAGTAGCTTTCATTCTCCCGTGACGACCGGGTTGAAACTCTTAAAAATCTAAGTAAACGGGTGGAGTATAAATAACAGAGTCGGAAATTCCAGTTTTATGATAAGATACAAGACCGATATATGTGGATATAAATTAGAAATGATTCTGTAGACAGGTTATGCCAAGTGACTAGTCAAATTATTTTTATGTCCACACAAAATTATTATCATGCAAACGATTATAATATTATTACAAGAAGAAGATTTTTTTAATAGAAGAAACTGACACGCAATTATATATGTTCTCTTTCACCCATTAAATGGCATATTTTGGCCGCTGATTTCTTATTAACCAAATAAAAACGATCTAATATTACATTAAGATCATTACATTAAGGAGTACTAGCTCAATAAACACAATCATATATAAACATATATTTAGTTCAAATTTATGTAATGCTTGTTGTTTAAAAATACTAGCTAGCAGTTTACATCAGCGCTTCGTCATGACTCAATTTTAAACGTATATAAAAACGTTGTAGTGATATATTCAAAATTTAAATATATATGAACATGTTTAAATATAATAAAAAAGTTAAGCTAAATGTTACTTATTTTAGTATTATCATTACTTATAACAATAGTATAACCATAATTATTATTTTATCATATTATGTCATCATTATTGTTAACAATTATTACCACATTACACAAAAGTTTTCCTGTAACGAGCGGCTTAGAACTCTTAAATGTCTAAGTAAACGGGTGAAGTATAAATAATAGATTTGGAATTCCAACTTCGTGATAAGATACAAGGCTGATATATGGTGTACATAAATGATATGATTCTGTAGACAATTTACGGTCAAGTGACTGGTCAAATTAGTTTTATGTCCACACAAAATTATTATCGTGCCAAGGAACATATATTATTACAAGAATAATTTTTAAATAAAAGAAACTAAGACTTAAGAGATGACATATTTGTTCTGTTTCAATCACTAGATGATATATTTTTACCAATCCTTCTAGCATACTCATAGCCCATGGCTTCTCAAATGAGAGGTCGTGGGTTGGGGACAAAAATATTTTAGGTTGAGCAAGTGAGTTGCGAGGGTTGGGAGTTCGGTCCTGAAAACAAGTAATTTGACCAAATTAAGATAACACTTATCAATCGGATCAAGGTCATACAATTCTCGTTAAAAATAAAATTATATATTTTTATGAGTGATTTCTTTTTAATTAAATGAAAATAATCTCATATACATTCAGATTAGAGTAAATTTCGGTTTTGGTCCCTGTGGTTTAACCATTTTAACCATTTCAGTCCAAAAAGGAATCTTTGATCATATCACGCCCTGTGGTTTCATTTTTGTATCGATTTTGGTCCCTGAGGCTAACTCTGTTAGTTTTTACAGTTAAATGTGAGGGTACTTTGGTCATTTTACATTTGGAGGACTAGTTATGCAAATTATATTAGATTAGGATAATTGTTGTAATTTTTTAAAACAATAAAAAGTAAAAAAAAACAAAATGTAAATCTAAAACCCTTCACCACAAACATTACAATCGGAACCCTAACCCCTACCAACCCTTCCTCCCCTTGCACCACCGCCTGCAGCCTCCATAACCTCATCTTCTTCATCTTCTTCCCGTGCTCCTCCTCCTCTTGCTCTATGTCACCGCCAACGCCGCCCTAATCCCTGCCAACTTCCCGCCATCGAATTACCTCCCTCTTCACCGATTAAAAAGCAACATTCAACACCGAGCTCAATATCATCGATGCCAAATTGAAACCCAACAATGTTCCCTCGCTGGATACCGACCCGCCACAACCAATATACCGGTACCAAACCCGCCACCCATACCATTTGCTCCCGAACCCTTCATACATCCAATACATTCATGCGCATCCAAAAACTCACCCGTCTGCACAAAAGAACAGCTCCCAAACCAGCCCCCAAATGACCCGCTTCTACTGCCTCTACACAACACCAAAGCAGTGCCCATCGACACTGAAAACATCACCCAAACCTGGCCCCAAACCCGCACTTGGACCTACCAAACACCAGACCCACACACCCCCACGTCACCTTGGTCGCGTCGTCACGACAGCTGTGAGGCGGTCGGTGGTTGTTGAGGTCGGAGTCGGAGGCGTCGGCGAGAGGAGAGGTGCGGTGGCGGCTGCGGCAGTTGTTGTTGCTCTGGCCCCACTTTAGGAAGGGGAGGGAGAACCTATGCGGTGGTTGGTGGTGCTTCGACGGCACCGTCGCCATGGTAGGTGGTTTACGGTGGTGGTGTGACGGAGAGGTTGTTGTTCCGGTGAGATGGTGGTGGTTCGGTGGCCGGAGAATGAGAAGTGGTAGAACCCTAGAACTTAACATAGAGAAAGAAGAGGTGACAGAGAGAGGTGAAGGAAGGGGTTGTGGGTGCTAGGGTTCTGATTTTAGGATGGTGGGAGTGTTGGGGTTTGGGTTGGAATAGATTTAAGTTTTTTATTTTTTATTTTTTATTGTTTTAAAAAATTACGAAAATTATCCTAAAGTACCCTTCACTAATATAATTTACATAACTAGCCCTTCAAATGTAAAATGACTAAAGTACCCTCACATTTAACTGTAAAAACTAACAGAGTTAGCCTCAGGGACCAAAACCGTTACAAAAATGAAACCACAGGGCGTGATATGATCAAAGATTCCTTTTTGGACTGAAATGGTTAAAATGGTTAAACCACAGGGACCAAAACCGAAATTTACTCTTCAGATTATTATATTGAGAATACTAGCTCAATAAACATAGCTAATCACGTATAAACATATATTCAATTTAAATTTATAATGTTATATAGTCTTTTAAAAATGTATTTCTATTTCAATTGGAAATGACCAAGTCTAAGTAAACTCATAAAGTCTTCATACCTGAACTTACATGGCATGTTGGAAAATCAGTTTATGTGGGCAAAAATGGGCATCGTTGCATGAATAAAAACATCCACATGGACCACATATAATACCAAGTCAAGGTCAATTGTGAGTGGGCTTAATGTTAGTTCATATCTTGTCGCAAAGTAATAATAGTCCTATTGATTTTGCATAATTCCATATTTTTGGGGAAAAATTATTCGTAGTCGTTAGTGATATTACTCAGTTAGGTTGTAAATGAGTTAAGTTAAGGTAGACCCGACTTTGGTTCGTTTTCAATTTAAATAAAGTCGAGCCGAGCCGAGTCGAGTCATTTATTATAACGAGCTGAAATTTGTGGGCTCAGGCTTTACTTGGCTCCCAACTTGCTAGTAGAGTTGGATTATGATCATCTTGTATACGTATTTTATTTTAGTTTTTATTAGAAAATGTTAAATGATCATATCAATATAGTCTATTTGAATATTTGTACAAACTAGATGGCGTTGCCGCGCGTTGCAGCGGAGGCCTTCAATCGTTTTTAATAAAATTTTAGGAGTTAAAGAAAAATTTTGTTAATGAAGAATTTAGTTCAAAGTATCAAAATTATTTGTTAGATTTAAAAAGATCAATAGTTTATCATTATACATTAAAATTCCCCCCTTAAAGTGTCATCTGCTTGATAGGAAACACTAAACAACCATTTAGATTTAGATGCATCACAAATATTAGTTTGATACATGGTATCATCGAAATTCAAACCATTCTATGAAATATTCAAAGAAATAACTATCAGTTTCTCTATATCAAGCATATAAAACAATAAAGAAAAAAAATACTTTTAATATATGTCGGTTATATATAAAGGGTTAATATGTAAAGACTATATGAAAAGACAATAACTAATGCTTACAATTGTATTAGCTTTTTCAAAAGTTATATAATAATATAAATACATATGTAGTGATATTATAAAGCAATTAATTATATCGTAATTATTAATTTCGCATTTAACGAAACGTCTATGCGTAAAAACAAAATACAGAATAATTATGCACTCAATTTGTTAAAGATAAAAAAGCAAAAAGTTCAAACATATTTCTCATCATCAAGTAGTATGTAAGAAATAAAACAAAAGAAAAAGAAAACAACTAAACAAAACCATCAAAGAAAACCGGTTTTGAAAAGTGAAAAGGTTAGAAAACCTCTTCAGGGCTTTGATTTTATAGCTAATTGGTGAGATTTTGGATGCTAACCACCATCACCTATCATGAATATCCAGTATGAAGACCTATCATTGATTGAAATTCAAGGGGGTATAGGATTTTGTATAGGCGGTTTTATGATTGAGATGGGTTAGAGGCGATTCAAGCAATGTCGGTGTCTTCATTGAAGAAGTGGTGATGGTGTCGCAAGCGATGGCATTCGTTTAGATCGAAGAACCCAAAACGATTTCATAGAGGTTGTGATGTTGGTATCGATAAGCAAGTGATGTTGATGGTCTCTAAATGATTTTGCAGAAGCGGTGATGATTGTAGAACTTTAAATGAACGTTTGGGGATAAAGAATCCGGTGATCATTGTTTTTAGCATGATGAACTTGGCAGTAGGTGTTTTAATAACCAAATAACCACAATCGTCGTGATACACTACACCCAAAACCGTCAGGCAACCGCCCCTGCCTATTACCGCCAACTCCCCACCGTGAAGTGAAAGAAGTTACTACCGACGCCGTTACTAACGTGAAGTTGCATTTTGTAGTATATGTAATAGTCAAATTTAAGACTAAATAAAGCTTTTATCTTTATAATCATAATTTAATTAAAAATCGTATTTATCCTTGTATTTTATTCGTCTTTTAAAAGTCTTTTACATCACATTCCTTATCTTTATTTTTATTCAATTAAATAATACTCTTTATTAATATTATTTCTTTCTCTTCCACTCATAAAAAAATTATAAGGAATAAATAATGAGTTATAAATGCAAGAACTCGCTATTCAACCTAACATATAATCCTTTATGAATAAGAAAAATTATATAAAATGTGATGGAGAGGGCGGGCCTTGGCGCAGCGGTAAAAGCTGTTCCTAAGGGACCGAAGGTCTCAGGTTCGATCCGTGGAAACGGCCTCCCCACAAAATGTGGGGGAAAGACCGCGTACATCTTCCCTTAAATGGGACAGACCCTCCCTGGACCCTGCGAAAACGCGGGAGCTCTTTGCAGCACCAGGTACGCCCTTTTATATAAAATGTGATGGAGTGAGTTTTTTTCATGTTTTCCTTATAATTTTTTTAAGATAAGGAGATTTATAAGAACTTTAATGTGAGTGTTCTTCTATATATTATAATTTTAGGTTAATTTAAGTTTTAATTTAAATAAGACAGGTAATAAGCAAGTCACGAGTCAAACATACCTTGGCTAGGGCTTGGTTCGTTTAAAAACCCAACCAAGTCTGCTTGGCATTTGCTAACAAGCTTTTTTGTAATATTTTCAACCGTGTCACGAGTTTGTAAATAACCCCATAGTAACCGATAGACGGTTGATTTACATGTGCCAACAATATGTAATAATCTAATTTTTAATCCATAATTATAATCTACTTGTCTAAACTTGAGATTGTCGGGTAATACCAATATATGTTTGGAATAAAATTGTTTTATGAATCAAAATGGTCGGTAAAGTTGAGAGTTTCATAAATTGAACACTAAACTTCATTAAATTTCATAGAGATCCCTACATTGCCTCTTCTTCTTTAAGCTCTTTCTTCAATTCCTCTCTACGTCTTCTTCTGACCTGCTCCTCACCGTTTTGTAGCGCCTGAAGATTCACTTCTTTGATTTTAACATTACAATGATGACGATCATTGCTCCGATGCTAATAATATCTTCATGGCCTACTGTTTGGAGGTAGTCTCGCATAATTAAACAAGTAAATTTCAACTCTAATCTCTCTATTTATTGATGCATCACAGGATGTGTATTTAGGGTTTTTCGTACTCCCTTCAATTAGCATTTTGCTTTTGTATTGTGTGCTTTTAATATGTTTTTTTCACAAGGTAGTTTCTTCATAACACTTACAAGTTCCCTTTATGAATGTGAGAGTGTCAAACCAATGTGGACTTGAATACTTCTAAGATGTATAGGAATGTTTGGTTTGGTAATTTACAAGTACATTCAATGATTTTTGTACCTGCCCTTTTGCTTCTCTTGAAGACATTCAAACATTTGTTAGGACTTATGGCATATATAGCAGTTTTATCAGTTTAGGCTTATGACATGAATGATGAGTTTTTAAGGTTTGAACCCACAAAAGGAGTATTACTCAAATGACCCTAATGCTGATAGGATAAACCATTTAAAAGGCGAAATGGATCAGGTGAGTTTTGCTTTTGGTGTTCTGCACATCAGTGTAGTGAATAATCTTTTCCTTTTCTAAACCAGATGTCATTTTTTGGATAAAGTTTTGACTTTTGATGGACACACCAAGAGTCAAGTCAAAATCTATCTTTGTTTGAAAGTACTTTCTTGATTATAGCATCTAAGAGACCATTGATTTTGGCTTAGTCACAAGATCTAAGGGATATAAAACTATTTTCATTTTGATAAGTATTTTTTCCAATTCTTATTATCTTATAAAACTCAGGTGAGCCAACCCCTCCTTCACATTAGTATGAATTGGCCTTATTACTACGACTCTCTTAAGTTGATATCCGCTTTCATGTAACCAAAATCATTAGTTGGAGGCATATGTGGAGTAAATGTAGGAGCAGTAGCTGTAGTGTTGTTGCAGCTAGATCCAAGAGCATCACCTACTCAAGTACAATACATACCACTTGTGTGTCAAACTCCAGACAAGAAATGAAACAAATAAAACAGGAAAAACGACCTAAAGAAGACGCGTGCTGATTCCACAAATTGTTACTCTTTTGTTAGGAAATTTGGTGCCTATTCTATAATCTACATATCTATTTGGTTTTCATCTAAAATTCTAAAGGTTGTACCTTTTTGAATTTTTTTAATTTTGATATTACTGGAAAAACCACAATACAATTTAAAAATGGAGGGTATATTATCTTCTCTTTTATTCTTAAGTTTTAGGATCCATTTACTACCTACATATCAAGTTCAGTTGTTTTCATTTCCTCAATAAATAGCTCAAGTTCATTGAACTCTGAATTGTTAAGCTGTGGACGGTTCTTTTGGTTGGAAGAAATGGGTGGATGTTAATTTTAGTTGTGGTAATTACTGGACACCCAAGTTTTTTAGGCAACGTTGTTATTATCCTTTGGCAAAACGCGGCACAAATTCAAAGAGCTTATTATAATTATATGTTATTTTGGGTTATAATTTAAGCTTTAAATTAAATAAGTCGGCTAATGAGCGGGCCACGAGCCAAGCTTTCCTTGACTAAGGCTTGGTTCATTAACAAACCAAGTCAGAGCAATTTCAAAGATCTTTCCTTTTGAGTTATTTACTTATTTATAAACGAGCCCCAAGTCACGAGCTTTTGAACAATCCTATACTCACTCACTTGGTTACAATTCAAAATATGTAAGTTAGAGTTTGTAATTGGATGTGGCCGAAGATTGTTAAGAGTGGACTGAAACTGGATCAAGTTAGTGAGCCTTGAGGGCCACAAAGATGGGTTGGGATTCACAAAATAAACTTATAAGTATTTATTGGATCAGAAGTTACATGTCCTTCACAGTTAAATCCCTTTGGATCTTCATTAAGGAAAGGAGAATTCCACTCGTGTCAATCTAAACGAAAATACAATTATTCAAAGCATATTTGTTCTTTATGAACCACAAAACTTGCACCAAACATCATACAGAAATTGATAATATTTGATCCTAAAAGACTTGCTACCCACTAGAGGACCAATTAGAACCCAAAATCCCACCACAAACCCAACCAGTATACTTGTAATAAGTCCCCAATCAGGTCCATCAGAGCCATCACTTCCTCCTCCTTCACCACCACCGCCCGCCCCTCCACCGCCCCGCCTCTCGCATCGTAAGCTAACCGGAGCTCCACACAGTCGGTTTCCGACAAAGCTCGATTCCTGAAAGCTCTGAAGCTGAGTGCTTGATGGTATCCTTCCTGTCAAATTGTTATATGACACATTTAACAAGTTCAAGAAACTCAATCTTGACATGCTTAAAGGCATCATTCCATCAAGCTGATTCCTTGACAGATCAAACAACTCTAACAACTTCATGTCACCGATGTTCTCGGGGATCCTTCCTGTTAACCGGTTACTGGACAAATTCAAGAATCTTAACTCCACAAGTTGTGTAATCTCGCTCGGGATAACCCCACGTAAATCATTACTCGAAAGATCCATAAATGTTAGTAGACCAAGAATGCTGTCATACCCATTCACCCTCCCCCTCATCACCAACCGAGCACTGCCCATAAATTCTTCTTGTGCTAGCTCGACAATCTGATTCGGATTAACTCTTCCACTCATGACACTAAAATTGCTCAAGCAATTCGGTATTCTTCCTGAAAGATGGTTATCAGCAAGATCAAGAATCTGGATAGAATCAAGTCTGCAGATTTCATCTGGGATTTCGCCATTGAGTTTGTTCGAACGAATGCTGAGAAGCTTCAAAACCGTGGCATCAATCTCCACCTGTTGGAATAGGTATGCTTCCTGTGAAATTGTTTTCAGAAAGATCAATGATCTGTAAGCTCTTGGAGTTTATTAGATTCACAGGTAGTTCCCCTGAGAACTTGTTATTATGCAAGTTTAACGACTCTAACGAGGATAAATTTGCTAATGATCTTGGAAATTCACCGGTGAGATTGTTGTTCTGTAAGTTCAAGATATTCAAGAATTCCCAGGTTGTCCAGCAATCAGGGAGAACACCTGTCAGATTAGTATTCCCCAGATTCATATATATGATCTGTTTCTGTTCAACATCTGTCTTAGAGCAAAGGAAATCGTTCAAAGACACCGATGAAAGATTATTATCCGCGATGTTCAGATACTGCAAGCTCGTAAAAGTACTCCAGAACCAACTTGGAATAGTATCTGAAATCGCGGTGCTGCCTAAAAACAAGACGAACACATCAGTCTGATGATGAATCCAAGAAGGAAACTTTGGACCTACACTCCAAGATGTCAAGGTCAGTCTTCACAAGTAATATAATTACAGTGTAATTGATTTTTTTTTTGTTTTTAAATATGTAGAAACATCGCTGGACGAGTGGAAACAATAACGAGGATCGTCCTCAAAGCTTTATGCAAATACAAAAAGGTTTTCGAGAAAAAAGGTTTTACAAGCATCAAGACGTGAAAGTTGGTAAAAAAAATACCAAATTAGACCAATACGTAAGCTCAAATGAGCCTATTACAATCCCCCTCCCCGACCTCAATGAGAACGTTACACCGACTGGGCCAAGATGCAAAGGCAAAACAACGAGGGAGTTTTCTTCGAGCAAAGCAATGTTAAACGAGACTATTAGTGACTATAAAGCGATATGGGAGAAAGAAATGGAGCTTCGTATGAAAGTAACCAAATCGAAATTGACTTTAAATTCTCAACTTTTGCTTCTTAATTATTAAAATTTTTATCGGTTTGAGACAAGTATGATGTTAGGTGATATCCTAACTACATGAACCTATTTACGCACCATAACCAAATAGATTAATATATTATATAATTGTGACAATATGAGGACAAGAGCATTGGTGAGCTTCACGCAGCATTGACCTTGCAGCTTCAATGAGAGTCCTGTTAGTGGACAGTACATAAGGGTATGTAAAGTTACAACGAGAGACGTTGCTTTGCGAAACGCTAGACCAGGACATGGAGATTTTCCTTAAGCCGCATGATGATTTGCCCGAGCCAATCATGAAAACCATCCTTGAACGCAGACGTCAAAATTCCCTGATACATGATTGGGAGTTTGACTTGTAGATTTTGAAAACTAGTCATATCTTATTAGACAAGTAAATATTATTCTAACGTAATGCTAACAGTGTTCTTAAACTCTTCGCTTTTTAAATGCCTCAAAATTTTGGTAACCTATGAATTTCACTGAATAAATGACATGATGTTATTTGTCAACGCTTCATTCTCCATTTCCATATGCTAGCAAACCTTAAGTGAGCTAGGTTTCTTCATGAAAATTTCATGCAATCAAATTTTTTGGGTTTAGGAACAATAAAGTTAGATTTTCAAAAGAAATTAGAAGTAAGTTTCCATTCCAAGTACATAATAAAATAAAAATTTTCAGATTCTATAAGGGAAGGTATAGATTAAATAAAAACATGTGTGCAAAGCTCTTTAGGCCCTGCAAAAATTAGAAGTTGCTATTCCAAATATATAGGATTTGCGTATTATATCAGGGAAGGTATATAGAATTTCAAACCTTTAACATGTTTGCAGCTGTTTGCCCCCTTACTCCATCGCCTACTTTAGGAGTAATATGTTGAATACTGCAAAAATAAAACAAGGCTCTCATGCGACTACCAAGAGTTAACTCAATATATAGTAGTGCTTTTGTGGATGTACGACACAAATTCATAAAGACAAACTATTTAATGTGGGATTTGACACGGCAACTAAAGCAAGTTTAAGGGGATCAGAGATTTGCATGGCTTTCAGCCCCTTTATAAAATGTAAACTTAGAAGCTGTTTACGTCACAGATTCATAAGTTCATGATCTGATCAAGTGCTTATAATGATATAAAGTTACCTCATCCATAATCATACACATGGGATAATCCAAGAGTAAACAAAGTACACTACACTTATAATGACATGCTCATTGCACCTGCAAACCATCGAGCTCCTGATAAACCAAAAGGATTTCTAATTAAAGACAAGCTCCATTCAATGTGCGATTTGACAAGGCAATAAAAGCAGGTTTAAGGGAAATAGAGTTTTGGATGGCTATAAGTACCAGTATAACGAAACAAATTTAGAAGCTCTTTAATACTCATGGATTCCTGAGAACATGATCTGATCAAGTGATTATAGTGATATAAAATTAACTCAACGCAAAATCACATATCTAAAAAGACGACCCTCGGGACATTCTAAGAGTAAAAAGAGTACGGACATGCGGCTTGAACTATTTGAGCTGCAAAAAAGAAAAACAGCTCAGAAATGTCATTCCAATATGTATTAAATAGCAAAACTTTACAGATATGTCTCATTTGAGAAAACAATACCATCTTGCTGCTTATATTAATTTACAGACGTGCCACTTCAAAGAGATCAGATCTGTTATGGTGCAGCTAGTGAGTCAATAACATCTCCCTGTTGTGGTCATCAAACCCTACATATATATCTGAATTATCAGAAGATGAAAAAAATTTGTAAATATTGGTTCATATTTTGGTTCGTAGAGCATGATAATAGCCGACCTAGTGCTCTAGCTACTGGACCACCGTTCTGATTTTCATAAACGTCTCATCCGAGGAAACAAGACCACCATTCTGATTATTAAAAAACTCTCATGTATTCAAGGAGATCAGATCATGAAAACACCTCCAACTCTAGATAAACCAAGAACATGAGGCTTAATCTGTTTGACCTGAAAAAACGACATCATAAATTGACATCGTCAATTCCTCTTATGCATAAATAGAAAAAACTTTAAAGAAACATCTCACTTAAGAAAACAACATCCTCATATGTATCTCTCATTGTACGTTCACAGGCAGTCCATGTATATCTCTTATGCATAAATAGAAAAAACTTTAAAGAAACATCTCACTTAAGAAAACAACATCCTCATATGTATCTCTCATGGTACGTTCACAGGCAGTCCATGTGTGCTAGCTCTTTGGGCCCCACCTCACATTGTCCTTCCCCCTAATTTCTCTGCAATAGCAGCCGAACCACAGCTGCCCCTACTTCAGTGGTAGAATGAAGAACACTGCAAGAATAATGCCAAGTCCCTCAAGTAGTCAAGTGACAACCAAGAGTTAACTCAATTTATAAGATAGAGTGATTTCAAAATTTTGAATTTAACCTGGTTCATGAAATATGTTTGACTATTTGTTATATTACTGTTCGATGAAGTAAAATAATTTTTCTTTTGCAGCCCTTAACTACACTTTGGTAACTAACATTGAGATAAAAAAACTCTAATTCCAAGAGTAAAAAAGAGTACATACGTGCTCAATGAAAGTACCTTTTAACTGCGGATAAGCCAAGAAGCCAAGAAGAACATGAGGGTTCACCTTTTTGAAAAACAAGAGAGACATCAGAAATTGGTATCCCCATATGCACTAAATAGATAAAAAAAACTTTAAAGAAACATCTAATTCGAGAAAACAAAGCCACCTTCCAGGAGTTCAGATCATGAAAACACCTATCAACCAAAATGAGCGTGAGGCTGAACCTTTTGACCTACAAAAAAGAAATCATAAATTGACATCCCGTATGCATCTAATAATGAAACTTAAATATACGTCTCATTCGAGGAAACAAGATGACCTTTCTGATTATTCAAAAAAACTGATGTATCATTTCAAGGAGATCGAATCAGGAAAACACTTCCAACTCCAGATAAATCAAGAACATGAGGCTTAACCTTATTGACCTGCAAAAACGACTTCAGAAATTGACAAACGGTTCAGATGCCACGTCAATAACAACTCTCTTCGATGTGGTTAAATTCTACATCATAAAATCAATCGTTAGAAGTGAATTTAAAAAAAAGGTGTACTAGTGAATAATTTATTTGCTATTTTCTTTTATACTACTTCTGCAATTTTTAGTTCACATTAGTGGATTAGCTGACAAAACATACAAACAGATCAGATATGGATAACTTGAAATAGATTCCTTTACTATATAATTATACATTTTTATCAAGTATGAAAGAACTAAGGTTTTGCATTTGGTCTGATATTCTAGTAACTGCATGATAGACTATGTTAAGAACACCCACCCACCCCCGCCCCACCCACCCCTGCACAAAAAAGAAGAGGAAAACTAATTTCCTCATTACCTTCTTGCCAAGCAATTGTGTTTCAGTTTGCAAAGCCTGATAATGGCAGATCTTGTGCTCTAGCAGTTCCAAGTAATACAAATGCAACACATGCGTTTCCATTCAAAGATCATGTGCATGTATGTGGGCCCATTTGAAACCAACAAAATATCATTGGATGTTTTGAAATCTAGAAATAGGTTCTAACCTGTATGTCATCTTTGAACATGCAAATTCTCTTACTGTGTCTTCTAAGACTTTCAATAGCCACTTATTGGAACTTCAAACATCCAATGAATGGATGATATTTTGTTGGTTTCAATTGGGCCCACATACATGCACATCAATCATAAAAAGAAAAGTATTTGATAAGAATTTAACATAATATACACCTCCAAACACTTGAAAGAAGTAAACCTGAAGTTTAGCTATTGGCCAACACGCATTGAAGAGGATACATCAATTCATCCAGCAACTTTGAAAGCATCAGCACCAGTGCATTCAGCTATTTTATGAACTATAAATGACGATTAAAAATTATTGTTCAAAAAGTAAATAGAAATCGCAGCTTCCCTTGAGGATGTATGAAAGGATATATAAAGACAAACCATTCAATATGGAATTTGACATTGCAAAGAAACCGAGTTCAGGGGATCAGAGTTTTGCAAGGCTATAAGCACCTGCATAACAATGCAAAATTAGAAGCTTTTTACTGCTTTATGGATTCATGAATTAATTAAGTGCTTGTATTTATATAAATTAAAAATAAAACTAGCTGATACAAAATCACATTTCTAATAGACTGCATACACTTAGGAAAATCAAAGAGTAAACAGAGTACATACATGCTCATTAAAAACACATCCAACTCCATATAAGTTAAGAAGAACATGAAGCTTGACCTTTTTGGCCTGCAAAATAGATATTAGAAATTGACATCCCAAATGCATCAAATAGGAAAAACTTTAAAGAAAATGTCTCATTTGAGAAAACAAGACCACCCTTTAACAAAACTGATGTGCCACTTTAAGAAGATGAGATCAAGAAAACATCAATAACGCCAGATATAGCAAGAAGAAATAGAGGCTTGGACTTCTTGACCTGCACAAAAGGACACCAGAAATTGACATCCCATATCCATTAAATAGAAGAAAAAAAAACTGTTAAGATTCAAAGATACAACACCACCCTTTTTAAGTTCTTATTATTAAAGAAAACTGAAGACCTCCAACTCCAAATAAACTAAGAACATGATGCTTGACCTTTCTGACCTGCAAAAAATGCATCAGAAATTAACATCTGTGTGAATCCAAGGATCGCAATTCAGGAATTATCAGTATTAAAATAAATCAATTTAATGATCGCGGAATTATCATTAATTGACGTTTAATTGTTTGAATGATTAATTATGAACACAACCACAGAAACACAGTAAATACGAAATCAATAATTATTCAAAAGTATTTCATTAACTATAACGTAATGATTACAAAAGTATAATAATAATACTATAAACAATCGAATACAGTGTATCAAATAATGTTGATGTTGATGCGACGGCGATTAGGGTTGCACAATGGTGTAACTTGACAGCCGTAATAATGATTGATTGTGTTCACCGAGATGTGAAACCTAGGACTCATATTTATAGACGATTTGAGTCGGTTAAGGAAACACCGGATCTCTCGGGATTTGTTGTTGATCTTGTTGACTTGTTTGACTTCTTGGAATTGATAATCACACAAGTATAACTGTCTTCCGCAGGAGTCTTGCCTTCCGCAGATCTTCTGTTCTTCCGTAGGAGATTTGCTTTTCCGTAGGAATGTTGTTCTTCCGTAGATAATCTTCCTTCCGTAGGAGTCTTCACTTCATGGAACTTGATCATCCGTAGGAACTTACACTTGGTCATTTGGTCTTGTATGAAACATATCTACGGATTAACAAAGTTGTTCATCCGTAGATGTTTCCTACACTTGGTCAGTTTTATCAAATCCATCCCAAGAATATTGTTTCTCCTGTCAAAGCACAAATCAACACACATACATATATGGGGTTAACCTATAGATTCAAATCACATATATATATATATTTTGATTGTTACAAGTGTTAATTACAAGACTTGATTTTTCAAGTACTAAGCCTATACAAAATTGATCTAGTCCTATACAATCTAGACCTAACAATACTCCCCCTTAGGCTTAGCTCCTTGTAATCAGTCCATCAAAACTGCTAGCTCCTTGACTCTAGCTATCATCTTATTGTAGAAGTAAGATACAGCAGTTTTCTGATCATCGTATTTGTACTTTATCTGCATCCTGCTGATCTTCTTCAGTGTGTCATAACTCAGTCCTAAGACATCTTCTTCCGTAGTGAGTGTTTCCACTACACTATCATTATGCACAATCTCTAACTCATCTTCTTCAGATATCCTGAGCTCAGACACATCATCTATGTTTGTTCCTTTCAGTAACCCAGCCTCATGTTTTCTTCTCTTGTGTGCCTTTGCATGCAATTTATCTATCACTTGAATTATATGCACATACAAGCAGAGGTCATTCTGGGCTTTTTCATCTGTCAGCTTTGGGAAGAATTTATCATGTAGGTATGATGTGTAGCTTGGATGCAGCATTTTTAGTTCCATTGGATCAAAATTCTTATCCTGTCACCCTTCTTCCCATCTACATTTCTCAGCAGCACCATCTCTTTGTTCTTTTCGATGTATCCCCATTCTGAGATAGGACAAGTGAATTGGTTTCCTGAGATGCTTTTGATGGTGTGTGAGCTTCTGGTACATCCCACTCTTCTTAGCAGTTCATCATCTACAAGGGATGAGACTTCAGCTGTCTTTCTTTTCTGATTTTGCTTCATTCTGTTGTGCTCCTTATCATTTCTCTTTGCTTGTATGAGCACATCATCAGAAAAGCTTGTCTTCATGCCATTCACAGCTGCAGAGAAGTCTCTCCCCCTGAGATGGATTGGAAGGTTGAACATTGGGATGCTCTGAAGATCCCTGATGTCTTGCTCTGGGAGGCTGAGCAGGGCTTCTACATCATGGAAGTATTCAATCCTTCCAGATGTCCTCTTAATTATTGCACAATCCCAGTCTGGATCATATTTCCAGGCCATAATCCTGTTTTCTTCCACAGAACTGGGAGTTGTGATATGATCATACAACTGTACAAGAGTTGATTTCTTCTCTGTAATTTCTCGTACAGTTGTACCCAGAGGCCATACCTTTCCGGGAATCACTGCCCGTGGCTCTCTGATAAGTGTTTCCTGTTCCTTGTGCTGATCCTTTGGGTCAACAGTTATTGGATCAGCAGCAAGTTTACTTGATTGGTCTTTGGATGTGGAGCAGTGGTTCTGAATTTTACACCAGTTTCCAGCTCCACCTTCATCACGTGCTCCATCATCCTCCGCAGCTCACCAGTAGTTCTGCCTTTTAGCTCATGCGGTTTGTAATTGTGCCCCTGTAACCAGCAGGTCATATTGTACTTTGAAAGTTTTGCTGTGTCACAGTGGCCCAAATCTTTCTTTATTTTCTCCACAGACTGGAATGTTGTAAATGCTTCATAATCACAGTCTGGGATTATGAATCTTGCAATCTCAAATTCTTTCAGCGTTTTGGTCATCTCTGAAGTGTTCATCCTCTCAACCATGTCATACGGAAACCCATGGTTGATGAGGGTCATAAACATGCTGGAGTCAGGCCTCTCTTCTAAGATATCAGCAGTTGTTAGAAGGTCATCGGCCTTTCCACCTTTATCAGCAGTGGGGGAATCCATCCGTGTTAATTCCTCCCACTCTTTGTCACTTTCTTCTTCTTCTCCGGAAGAAACCTTCACAGTAGAAACTTCTACTGAAGGTGTGGGATCAGGAGATGGAACTTTTGATTTCTTTGGGGAGCTTTCTTCTTCTTGTTTCTTTTGTGTGGCTCCGAAGTATTTTCTTTTCGGGTGTAGGATATTATCGGCTTAGTAGCTCTACCCGATTGTTTTTCTTGTTCAGCACTTGGCTCCACTATTGATTTCAAATCAGAGAGCTTTCTTTCAGGCTCTCTATTTCCAGATCCTTTTGTTTTATTAGCTCGGCCTTTTCATTTTGCTCTAGTTTCAAAGTTGCCTCCAGCTCCCGCTTTGTTTTGAACAATGCATCAATAATTTCATTGTTGCATTGGGCATCTTCTCTCATTCTTTTCAAACTGGCATCCTTCTTTGTTAGCTCTTCATCCTTTTCTTGGATGACTCCGTATAGCTCCACAATTCTTTGTTTTCTTTTGTTGGATTTGAGCACCAACTTGTTATATTTTGCCACTAGAAAGCTTTTGCTTACAGGGATGTCACTGTCACTTAAGTCATCTTCATTGTAAGCAGTGACATCCTGAGCAGAAGTTTGAGTCTCCCCGGGTTCATCAGCAGGTATTGGCTCGGTATGAGCTGATGAATGTTGTTCATCTGTGTGAGTTGGAGAGAATGGAACAGTGCTTGCTTCAGATAGTAATTCGGTGTCTCCTGAGTGTACAGAGTGTACAGACTCAGTCACCTCAAGTGGTTCAGTCTCAGCACTTTCCGGTGATTGGGGTTTTGGGGATTCTGGTGGTGGTTGTATGGGTGATTGGATTTGGAGTGGAGAGTATGGTTGAGTGTGATGAGATGAAGATGATGATATCAGAACAGGTGATTGGTGTGGTTGAATTGGAGAGATTGGTTGGGTGTTGAGGCTTGAAGGTGATTGTGGTTGTTGAGGTGATTGGCTTGATGATGCATGTTGTAGTGGTGGTGTTTGGATTGGTGATTGTTGTTGGTGTTGTGGTGTTTGGTGTGGTGAGTGAGAGGATTGAGCAGAATCAGCAGATGATTCAACTTCATCTTCCCACGCCAACTCTTGTGGCAGATCAGCATGTGGATCAATAACATGAGCAAACATAGGCATGTCAGGACCCTCATATTTTCCACTCAGTTTATTCAGCACCGATTTGTTCAGGTGAGCTTGAACAAACACTTCTCCAACCCTGTTCAAGCTTGGGAGCTCAGAGTTAATCACCAATTGCAGGAATCTGGGGAACATGTACATCTTCGCATTCTTTTGTAATTTGACTTGCTCGCACAAACAATTGAAGATGTATCTTGCATAATTGTAGATTCTTCCCTCAAACACGCCAATAATTCCTGATGAGATGTGTCGAGAAAATCTGTCTAATCCCGACTTTCGGTTTGACATGCACTTCAGGTAGGTGTGACATAAGAACCTGTACGGTTTGCACAGCCTACCCTTTTTGATTTCTCCTTTTTCATAGTCACCATCGTACCCCATGAGATTGAATACCTTTTCTATGTATTCATTCTCGAAAACGTCCGGGTGACCTATCTCTCTATCTCCGAGTTCCAAGCATCTTCGTAAGGTGCTTTCATTCACTCGAAGACGCTGACCCAGAACTTCAGCTACTATGACCTCCTCATTGTTTTGTTCTTCCACTCGAGCCGAATTCCAAAATCCGATTATGTGCGACTGATGAATCACAGGCTCAGCCGTCAAGGCGTAAAAGAGCCTGGATCGTCGGAGATATCTGATGATATCTCGACATCCTTCCGCTGCTGGATCATCAGCGTTCAAGTATGCGCACACATTATGCTCCTTAGCAAATCTATTTGCCATCTGCAAAGAAAATCAAGTTAGAAAACACGCAGTTGAATCGTCTGAATGACAATAATCGATTAACCAGTTCCGTATTGATGTTTACGACATGATTTACCTTTGCAGTAACTGTAATCGGTTACTGGATAATGTTGATATTTTGAAATTTTGAAAAGGGGGAAAAAGTGCGATTTTCTAGGTTAATCTGAAAAAGTGCTCTGTAAAAGTGAAATGAATTTTAAGAGTCAGACACCTTATTTGTAGTCCAACAAATTAACTTCTTTTATTAATTATGTTGGGCTCACATTATGTTGGGTCCACTTTCATTTATTCCTATGTTGGACCCACTTTCATTTATTCCTTTTCATATCCCAAGTGTTTAGAATGCATTATCTCTTCCGCAGAACATCTGCGGAACCTTGACATCTGCGGATGTCAACATCTGCGGAACCTTGACATCTGCGGATGTCAACATCTGCGGAACCTTACATTGAATGTAAGTTCAAATAATGCATTTGTTTTGTTTTGCTTGTTTTGCTGCTGAATCAGAGATCACATAATACTTCTACGGATGAGCGGTATTACTGTGACTTCTGCGGATGCAGAAATTTCACTGTTACTTCTACGGATGAGAAGTATTACTGAAACTTCTGCGGATGCAGAAATTTCACTATTACTTCTACGGATGAGAAGTATTACTGAAACTTCTGTGGAGCTTAAAGTTTAGAAAACTTTAAATGTATGATATCTACTTAGTAGACTCAATTGTTTGTTGATGTTGGACATTGTTGACTTCATTTGCATGGCAATGTAGTACAAGAAAGCAAGTGTCCTGTATCCTGCATTCAAGTTAGTGCTCAAGATCCAATTCCTTCAAATAATTTAGATCAATTATCAGCTTTTATTGTTTGTTTTTCATGCATGAACTACTCCCCCTAAATTTGTGATTAATGTGAAACTGTTGCATTCATCATAAATTTAAGTTGTGAACAGGCATGACAGGCTTATGACATTCTAAATGAGAGAAATTCTGTTGAAATAACAATTAAGCATCTGTGAAACAGGTACATGCATGCATATATATATAGAGGGATCATACTATAAATTGGCTTCTGCTGATGTTGTTAGTTGATTCAACACATATCTGATTGCAAGTATATAGATCCACTTAAATTCAAACAAGAGTGTTGTATCAACTAGGCATGCAATTTATCATGTTGTGAAGTTTGTTAATCAGTAGCAATCATGAGTCCCACATTCAATTATCGTTAGAGTATGTCTTCCGTAGATGTGGCAAAGCACTACATTCCACACTTAAAGACTATGTACATTAAGTTATAAGTTCTATCTTGAGACAATGTTCAGTCTCATGAATGCTTTGATGTGATAGCTCTTGAGCTTGATGTTCAATGGATCACAAGTGATTCCTTTTTTTTTGGGGTGAAATATGATCTTCATAGTCACCAGGTCTTTACTTTCGTAAAACAGAGGTGAACTTTAACCCAGGTCTTTGTTGACACAAAACAGAGGGAGAATGAAGATCACACTTGTGAATCACATTCCCAGGTCTTTGTTCACACAAAACAGAGGGAATATGACTTTGCAAAGATAGAATATTATAAAGTATTTTACATAGTGTGCTTGTGTAAGTGATTTGAGCACAGTAGGAGAGAACATACCTTCATGATTCTCAAATGGAATCCTCACAGACAGTTACCTCATGTTTTTAGTTTGGCATGCTCTTAGCTTTGTTTCCACTCAAGTTGAACCTACTCACATATCAGTATGATATAAGTCAGATTGAGTGTTTGTTTAATAGCCAAGTATAGTCTACTATCATTTCCCATATATAATGCATGTATAGATGTTCTAACAGACACTTAAGTTATCCTGAACGATTACTCTTCACAAAGTCAATCATAAGCTTTTGTTGATTTATTCTAAGTTAATCATCCCTAAAGATTCTATCAGAAAATTGAATCTAACAGAATCAAATGCTTTAGTAAACAAATCAGCAAGCTGATTGGTTGTGTCTACTTTGACTAACTTAATTAGACCCTTTTCTGAACAATCTCTTAGAAAATGGTATCTAATTTCAATGTGTTTAGTTTTACTATGTTGAACTGGGTTAGCAGTTATAAACATAGCAGCTGAATTATCAATATGAATTGGTGTGTGAAGGAAATTGTAACCATAATCAAGTAATTGGTTTTGCAACCAAAGTACTTGAGAGCAACCTGCTGAAGCAGCTATGTACTCTGCTTCAGCCGTGGATACAGATACATTTGTTTGCTTCTTGCACTGCCATGAAACAAGTCTTGGTCCTAAGAATTGACATCCACCAGTTGTGGATTTTCTGTTGTTGTTGCACCCTCCATAGTCACTATCTGAGTATGAGTAGAGGCTGAAGTCTCCATCTTTGGGATACCAAAGTCCCAATGCAGGTTTGCCTTTCAGATATCTGAAAATTCTCTTTACAGCATTCAAATGTGACTCCTTTGGGTCTGATTGATACCTGGCACAAACACAAACAGCAAACATTATGTCAGGTCTACTGGCAGTTAGATACATTAAAGAACCGATCATAGATCTGTACAATCTTTGATCTACGGATTTGCCAGCAGGGTCAGGCACAATCTTGTCTATTGTTGATGCTGGTGTCTTGCATGAAGTGGAATCAGCTAGATTGTACTTCTTCAAAATTTGATGAATGTACTTCTCCTGATTAATGAAAATGCCATCTGGTTTCTGATGAACTTGTAAGCCAAGGAAGAAAGTCAATTCTCCCATGGAGCTCATCTGAAATTCAGATTTCATTAGGTCTTCAAAGCTTTGACACAGCTTCTTATTGGTGGATCCAAATATGATGTCATCAACATATATTTGAACAACCAAAAGATCTTGATGTTCTTGTTTGAGGAAGAGTGTCTGATCAATAGTTCCTCTTTTGTATCCATTCTTCAGCAAGAAGGATGATAGTGTATCATACCACTTTCTGGGTGCTTGATGAAGACCATACAAGGCTTTGTCAAGCTTGTATACTCTATGTGGATAATCAGGGTCTTCAAAACCAGGGGGTTGTGCCACATAGACTTCTTCATCAATTTTCCCATAAAGGAAAGCACACTTGACATCCATCTGATAGACTGTGAACTTCTTGAATGCTGCATAGGCTAGGAAGACTCGTATAGCTTCAATCCTTGCAACTGGGGCAAAGACTTCATCATAGTCTATTCCTTCTTCCTGAGTGTATCCCTGTGCAATGAGTCTGGCCTTGTTTCTTACTATGATACCTCTGTCATCCAGCTTGTTCTTGAAAAGCCATCTTGTGCCAATTGGATGTTGACCTGAAGGCAAATCGACAAGAGTCCACACTTTCTGTTTTCTAAATTGTTGCAACTCTTCTTGCATGGCCTCAATCCAGCTGTTGTCTTTCAGTGCAGCTGTGATGTTTGCAGGGACTGTTTGAGATAAAAAGCAGGTGAATAAACAAATGTTTGCCACACCTCCTTTGCTCCTTGTGGTTCTGGCATGTAGGTCCCCAATGATGTTGTCTGTTGGATGAGATTTGTGTACTCTGCTTGTTGAAACAGCATCAACTTGAACTGTGGAGTCCAAGTTAGTGAAATCCATTGAAGATGGTGTCAGCTGAGAAGTCGAGTTGATGAAATAATCAAAAGACTCATGGTCGTTAGGATCAGCTGGTGTTAGATTGGCTGCTTTGTCTTCTTCCGCAGGAAGTTCTACGGAAGCAGTATTTTGTTCTTCCGCAGGAAGTTCTACGGAAGCAGTATTTTGTTCTTCCGCAGGACGTTCTACGGAAGCAGTATTTTGTACTTCCGTAGGGGTTGCATCATCCACGGATGAACAATGTTGGTCAGCTGGTAATGGTGGTTGGATGACTGCCTCTTCATTTCTAGCATCAGTAGTAACATCTACGGATGAGGGAACATCTGCTGATGAATTTACATGTGCTGGGGATGAAGAGTTAGCTTCTCCAGAAATAGCTTCATGCTGCTGACTTGATCTTTGCTGTGGTTCAGGTGGCACACGTGCTCTTGGTGGATCAGCTGTTAAAGGCACTTCATTCACACTTGGGGGCACAAAGGGATAACATGTATCCGCAGCACCTGCATGGATCAAATAACCAGTGTTAAATGATTCTGTTAATGCATCTATATCAAATAACCAAGATGATCCTTTGACATTGGTAGTAAACATGGATTCATCAAAAGAAACATTGGGAGTTTCTTCAACTATGTTATGTTCTGGAATGTACACCCTATATGATTTAGAAGTGGATGAATATCCAACAAAGAAACCATCATAGGCTTTTTCAGAAAATTTTCCCAATTGTTCTTTAGTGTTTAAAACAGACACATGACACCCAAAAGCTCTAAGATATCCTATAAAAGGCTTTCTTTTAAATAAGAGTTCATAAGGTGTTTTATTATGTTCTTTGACTATCAATGTTCTATTTTGAACATTGCAAGCTGTATTCACAGCTTCTGCCCAGAATGTAATGGGCAACTGAGAATCAGCTAGCATTGTTCTGGCTGCTTCTATCAGTGTTCGATTTCTCCTTTCAGCCACTCCATTTTGTTGAGGAGTTCTTGGGGCACTGAATTGTCTAGCTATGCCTTTAGTCCTGCAAAAAGAATCCATGTCAGCATTAACAAATTCAGTTCCATTGTCACTCCTAAAAATTTTAACTTTTAAATCAAGTTGATTCTCAATCTTGATTACAAAGTCCATTAATGTTTCAGATGTTTCACTTTTATGTCTTAAGAAAAAGACCCATGTAAATCTAGTGAAATCATCAACTATCACCAAACAATATTGTCTTTTTCCAATGCTCAGCACATTGGTTGGACCAAAGAGATCCATGTGGAGCAATTTGAGTGGTGTAGTGTTTGTGTTGATTGTTTTGGATTTGTGAGACACTCTGTGTTGTTTTCCTTTATAACATAAGAACAGTGATTAGAACAATGAAATTCTTTCTTTGGTAATCCAATGACTAAGTCATTTTTCACCAATTTATTCATGTTCTTCATGTTGGAATGGACAAGCCTTCTATGCCACAATTGAGATTCATCTTCGGAAGATTTGGACAGCAGGCATGTCTCATGATTTGTGAGTGTTGTGTTGTTCATATCCAATATATATGTGTTGCCTTTTCTTGATGCTTTAAGAAGTATCCAGTCTTCTGGAACTGTAAAACCTGGCTTAAGAATGTAACAGTTAGTGTTATCAAATAGTGTTAAATAATTTTGATCACAAATTTGCGAGACACTAAGTAAATTATACTGCAAATTTTCACAGTAATTTACTTTATCAAATGTTAAAACACCATTAGTTACCATTCCTTCACCAACAATTTTACCTCCCTTCTTATCCCCACCAAATGCCACATAAGAGGCATGTTTATGTTTGAAGTCATGGAGAAGTGCACAGTTGCCTGTCATATGTCTGGAACAACCACTGTCAACATACCACTTGTTGTCAGCTCTCCATAATTGTTCCTGCACACAAAAAGAAAACTAATTAGAATTGACAACCCAAGGCTTAATTGTCTTGGATTTGCCAGTTGTGTCAACAATAGTTACTCCTTCATGAATCAATCGTGAAGTTTCATTATTAGTTGTTTCTTTTTGATCTGATGTTTGTGAGGATGATTCTGTTGAAGATGATTCGGGTTTCTGAGTGTCTTCATGCTTATCCGAGTCTTTCTTCAACTTAGCTTGTTTTGGTTGGTATCTCAACTTTGAAGAAGATCCTGTAGTCTTGAAGGTTTCTTCATCTTTCTGTTTTGATTGGGACACAGGAGTTCCTTTATCAAAGTTGTCAAAGAAATCATCAACAGCTTCCGGTTGTTTATCAGACAAATCCACCTTTTTATGAGGTGTCTTAGCCTGTGTTGGCATTTTCTTCTTCACAGTCTTGTCAGCAACAGATGATCTTTTCTTTGAATTTTGTTTTTCCTGCTTAGGCTTTGTCTTTTTGTCACTTTCTGAGTCTGATGATGTACCTTGTGATTTCTTGTTGCTCTTTTTCTTGTTCTTCTTATTAAAATAACATTCCTGAGTGGAATGGTTATTTTTGTCACATATGGCACAATGTTTGTTGAAGAAACAGTCATCAGTCATGTGATTATTCATGTTGCAAATGGAACAGTAACTACTGAAGTAGCATTCATCAGTGCTGTGATTCTTCATATCACACCATTTGCAATATTTCTCAGAATTTTCTTCTTCAGCCTTCTTTTTGGTCTTTTTCAGACTAGCTGAGCCATCAGTTGATTTCTTCTTGGGTTCATCAGCTGTTAATTCTTCATGTTTATTTGTGGATGGCTTCTGTTGTTTGACATTTAGCTTTTTGTGAGCATGTTTGATGTTTTCCCTTTTTATCTCATCCACAGTATCAGTATCTTTCTTCCGTTGTTTTTCTGCGGAATCATTAGTCTTTGTCTTCCGCAGATGATCTACGGACTTGGCAGTTTTTGCTTTCCGCAGATGTTCTACGGATTCCTCAGTCTGTTCTTTCCGAGGATTCTTGTTTGAATGTTTCTTACCTTTATCAGATGACAAAGGTGATTTTGTGCTTGATCCGCAGCTGTCGATCTTGGGAAGATGCAGTTCTTGTAATCCTTCATTAAGTTCAGCAATCCTCTTACAAATGGTCTTCAGCATGTTCCGTTGCTTTGGCGGATATTGCAGCTTTGATTCTTCAAGAACTCGTGGAAGACCAGATTCAACTTGAACATTCTTACCAATGTTCAGTTGAATAGTGTCATGTTCATCAGAATCATCCAGGTCATCATAGTTATCAAAATCTGATTCATTATGTTTAATTGACTCTGATTCAGTTGATTCAGTTTCACTCATCTCAGTTTTATTGTTGTTTATTTGACTATCTTTTATGTCAATGTTGGTGCTTTGCACAAAATGATTTGACAAGTTGTTAGTCATTGTTTCAGGTAGAGGTGTGTAGTTATTATTAATAGGTGGTGCCACTGCATTATAACCCAACCCTGACCTGTTCTTTGATTCAATATGAGAATTGAGTAACTTCTCATATTGCTGAGATGATAATTGAAACTTCTGAAGTTTCACTTCAGTAGATGCATGATCAGCCATGGATTTTGTTAAGGAAGTGGTCAGATGCTCAACTTGGGCTTTTAGGCTGTAGTTTTCAGAAACATATTTTTCTAAATCTTTTTGTAAAGAGTTTATTTTGATTTGATATAGTTTCTGTTCTCTTAAGTGTGATTCATTTAAGACCATAGTTTCTTTTACTTTATCAGCCAGTTGTTGAGCATGGACTCTATATCTTTCAACTTCCTCAACACAAGTTGATGAACATAACCTCTCTTTTACCTCTTTGGCCATTGGAGGAACTTTGTTTTCCATATGTGCCATCAGTGCTTGATTCTCCTCTATCACTTCCTTTTCATACAGACTCCAGTCACAAGTTCCATCCTGAAGTATGATCAGCCCTGTCTCTTTAGAGTTACTTGGTCCTGCTGATGTATTTGTGGCTGGTGGGGATGTGAGCTGAGGTTGTCTATGCAGAGATCTTTAAGAGGTTGGCTGCTGATTTTGATAGTGTTGTTGCTGATGATGTTGTTGTTGCTGCTGCTGATGCTGTGGAGTTGATTGTTGATTGCATTCTCTAGAAAAATGACCATAGAGATTGCACTTGTAACATCTGACCTTAGACTTATCAACTCCAATCTTCGATGTTTTGCTAGCTGCTGCCAGATTTTTGTTTCTTCGAAGATATTGCTTGGCTCTGTAGGCAATCATAGCCATCTGCCATTGCAGATCCATCTCTTCTACAACATCAGGAGGGAGTTCCTCCAAATCTTGCTGGCAGATGTTTTCTGCTGTAAGGAACTTCCAAGATAAGCTTGAAAGCTAGAACTAAAAGCTGCAAAGGCTGCTTTTTGTTCTTCAGAATCCAATATCACAGTTATTGGTTCTGAATTTGCTGTTGCTGATGTTTCTCTTTTCTCTGAAGATTTAGCCTTTTCCTTTTGAGTTTTGCTTTGAGATGACTTCTTAGTGGGTTTGGATGCATAGAAGCCTACTTCTTCTTCATTGTCACTCAGAGCACAAGAGTTATCATCTTCATTATTAGATATAAATGCACTACCAGCATTCTTTGTTTCCTTGAAGTGATAAGGTGAGACATGAGTTCTCACACTCTTGTTTCTTGATTGTTCATCCAGTTCAAGTGCTTCAACCTTGGCAACTAGTGTATCTAGACCAGTTGTCTTCAGATCTATAGTGTTTTTGAACATGGAGACTGTTTGCTTCCAACTTTCAGGTAAAGTATGGAGCATCTTCTTGTTCAGTTCCTCAGTTGTGTATTTTAACTCCAAGATGTTCATCTCAGTGACGAGTTGCATGAATCTATGGAGTTGCTGAGGAATTGATTCACCCTCAATATGATGAAAAGTTTCATACTGTGATCTAAGGGTGTCTTTCCTTATGCTTCTGATTTCATCACTCCCTTCACAGAGAGTGTGAAGTATCTTCCATAGGGAATTTGCTGTTTTATAGTTCTCGCACCTGATCAAGATTTCTTCAGGTAAAGCCATACTAAGCAAGCTGTATGCTTTAATATCGACTTTAACCTTCTTGACATCATCAGGTGGCAAGTCCTTAGTGCTGATTGGCTGGTTTTTGTCATTATAATCCGGCCCAAGAGTGGGTGGAATATAAGGACCTTGTGTGATGGACTCCCACAAGTCAGAATCAGTGTAGTTCACATGATTTCTGAACTTGATCTTCCAGGATTTAAAATCAGCTTTTGTTTCCAACTTTGGTGGTTGATAAGATCCTCCTCCAAAAGTACTCATGTTTAACTGCAAAACAAGATTTAAAAATTTAAATGCTTGAATTGACAAATCTATCAAAGACGCAGATCTAGTATTCAATGGATTTGAATATAGATCTAAATCAAACAAGCAATAAGAGAATGCTTGCTGAAAGACAAGTCGTTGATTTAATTGTTTGAAAATCAATTAAACAATTTTAATACTGATAGATCAATTGATCTAAATCAATGAGCACCAATGCTCTGATACCACCTGTGAATCCAAGGATCGCAATTCAGGAATTATCAGTATTAAAATAAATCAATTTAATGATCGCGGAATTATCATTAATTGACGTTTAATTGTTTGAATGATTAATTATGAACACAACCACAGAAACACAGTAAATACGAAATCAATAATTATTCAAAAGTATTTCATTAACTATAACGTAATGATTACAAAAGTATAATAATGAATACTATAAACAATCGAATACAGTGTATCAAATAATGTTGATGTTGATGCGACGGCGATTAGGGTTGCACAATGGTGTAACTTGACAGCCGTAATAATGATTGATTGTGTTCACCGAGATGTGAAACCTAGGACTCATATTTATAGACGATTTGAGTCGGTTAAGGAAACACCGGATCTCTCGGGATTTGTTGTTGATCTTGTTGACTTGTTTGACTTCTTGGAATTGATAATCACACAAGTATAACTGTCTTCCGCAGGAGTCTTGCCTTCCGCAGATCTTCTGTTCTTCCGTAGGAGATTTGCTTTTCCGTAGGAATGTTGTTCTTCCGTAGATAATCTTCCTTCCGTAGGAGTCTTCACTTCATGGAACTTGATCATCCGTAGGAACTTACACTTGGTCATTTGGTCTTGTATGAAACATATCTACGGATTAACAAAGTTGTTCATCCGTAGATGTTTCCTACACTTGGTCAGTTTTATCAAATCCATCCCAAGAATATTGTTTCTCCTGTCAAAGCACAAATCAACACACATACATATATGGGGTTAACCTATAGATTCAAATCACATATATATATATATTTTGATTGTTACAAGTGTTAATTACAAGACTTGATTTTTCAAGTACTAAGCCTATACAAAATTGATCTAGTCCTATACAATCTAGACCTAACAATCTGCATATACATTGAATAGCAAAATAAACTTTAAAGGAACGTCTAACTCTAGAAAAAGAGACCACGTTTCTCATTATTCGAAAAACTTATGCATCACTTCATGGAGAACCGATCATGAAATCATCTCCAGCTCCAGATAAACAAGAACAAGAGGTTAATTTGACCTTTTTGACCTGCAAAAAAGACATCAGATATTGACAGCCTCTTATGCATTGAATAGCAAATACTTTAAAGTATGAATCACTCGAGAACACAACAACCATTAAATACAGAGTAGCCTTTACCTGCGATTTTCAGGATCCGGTGATGATGTTGAGTGTCTTCATTGTCATCAATTTCATCTTCGAATGGTCGTTGATCTTCGTCTTCGCTTCTGAAGATTTCAACAACAATCGTCATTTGGGGGTTTAGGGTTTTAGATGAGATTTGGGGCTGATTTATAAGATGGGGGTGAATATCACATGTAATATTGTTTTAGAGTTAAAAAGGAAAATCTAAAACGGATCTATAACAAAATCGCTAATCGAATCAAATATGATTTGTGATTACGCGTCAAAATAACGTAACCATCATTACACTGTGAAAAATAAATCTTTAATTTTATTTGGGTAGATAATACAGTGTTTGTTAAAAAGTTTTACAAGATTATTTTATAACTAGTAGCTAGGTACATTAGTTTAGTGTTTTTTATTAATTTAAAGGCCAAAGTAAACAATAATCAGCTATAAAATCTATAGAGCAATACAGTGATTATGGATATATAGAAGGAAATAAGCGTATTCATATTCTATATGTTGTCTTTAAACTTATAATTTAACTAAAAACCATATAAACTAGTTTTATACCCGTCCGGTGGCCGGGTACCGCAACGTCGTAATTACATCACGTTATCAAAGTACATCATAAGCAAACATCTTTTAGTGTAATACAAAATTCAAGTACGAAAGAAAATTAAACAGTAAATTTCGGTGTACAGTATGCCATTCACAACGTAAAGATAAAAAAACACACATTAAACAACGTACGCAGTGAAACATAAATAACATGGTCAAACGGAAAAGCTCGTCAACAGTTGTAAATAGTGGGAAGGTTGGTTGGAAATAGTAAAAAACCACATATGTTATCTAGTCACTGAATCGCTTTGGCTTACGAGTTGATCTCCTAGGCCTTTTCTTTTCATGCTCTTCATGTGTGAAGTCTTCAACATCTGTCGTAGTGGAAATTATGACATCATCACTACTAACATCTTGTGAGCGCATGCGAGAATTACACGTATCTTCATTATCCACACTTGGCTGCATTGATAACAAAAATATTAGAATACAAGAGCAAAATTATAATAACAATTAAGAATAATATCTCACAAAAGAATACCAAGGACGCCATTGTTGTGATAGATGAAGGAGTTGGAATAGGTGGTCCCCACATTGCTTCATTAGCTAACTGCCATTCATCAGATGTGGTCCTTGCAAGAAAGTCGCTACATTCATCACTCACATCATAATCAAAACCATCATCTGTTGCATCGCTACTAGTATTCTTCATAGTTATGCAGTTATCTTCTGAGGTTATTTTTATAGAGTCATCAACATGCTTTGACACTGTAAAGCGTCTAAAATAATGAGGTGCCAAATTAAATCTATCAACTTTAATCCTAAAGATGACACTTCTAGCCAATAAAGCATTCACAAGATAGTTATGAATCCAATATGGATCATCAACACCCTGAATAAAAATATAACAATATTAGCAAACACATATACATGCACAAAAAGAAATAATTAAGAAAAATCTAAAAGTGCACCTCTGACAAGCTTTTAATAACCAAGTCTTCTGCTGTTATGTGAAGAAGACTAATGGCAACATCATCAAAAAGAACACATGTCATTTCCTCGTCTTTATCAACTATGCGAACAACAATCTTGTAACTGTGTACATACCATTGTTAGTAATTTTTAATAAGATGATAAGAAAAATGTATAAATACTTACACCTAACGTGGGTTGGTCACTTTTTTTCGGCATGCTGAACAATAATAGACATCATCAATCAGTTGGGCTTTCTTACGACATGTAGAACACTGGACATACTTCCAATCATTTAACAAATCAACATCGACAATTGTTGCACCGATATTAAACATCGTTCCCTACAATATATGTTAAGAAACATATGTAATGAATGACATACTATAGTTTAAAAAATAGAAAAATCATAGTACCTCTGCAACACCCGCCTGTAACCGCCTATAAACATCTGCAAGAGAATGAACCTGGGAGTCCTTTAAAGACGGGTCTACTGAGCTGAACGTAACAGGCGGCATCACCCTATGGCAAGGCAATATGTAAGTTGCATAAAAAATATAAGTAATCTCATGTAACATTCCGTAGTAATGAAAAGTTAAATTTTATAAACAATCGAGTTAATACGATGTTAATTCCAATAATTACAAAGATTATAATAATAATAATAATAATAAGGATAATAATAATAATGATAATAATAATCATAATAATAATAATAATAATAATGCTAATAATAAAAATAATAATATTAAAAGTTCAGGGGGAGAATTTGCAATTTTTGAAACTTTAAATAAAGTTTATAAACATAAAATAATAAAAACCAAACCGCAGGGACTGAAAGTGTAATTATAAAAATTACACAACAGCCCCTCACCGTTCCCCGTAAATCCGGCGACCCTCCGGCCACCCTCCGGCGAGCCTCCGGCGAGGCCAAAACACTCGATTTTTACACGGTTTTAACCCAATTAAGACCCCCGACATCCTCACATGCAAGTTTCGAACCAGTGGACCACTACAATTTGAATAATCGAGTTGATTAGGTATGTTTTCCACTGAACCTAATTTTCGACCGAAACTTCAACCACTACCGAGCACTAGGCATTATAATAATCAAATTAGATAGACTCAATCGAACTTTATCCACCTATAAATCGAATGCTACTGTCCATTGTATCAAAACACACAAAATCAAGCCAATTTGATCAACACCTCTGTTCGAACCTGCAACTCTATCGAAATCCATACCCCGATCCATTTACACTGAAATAAACATAGGGATTTTGATCATCAACATCAGTAGAAGCTGTCTATGCAATTAATTTGATTATCAACAAGGTTTGATCGATTTTCAAAATCAAATAGAACCGTGACCTGTTCTTGAGTTGCAGAACATTCAATTCGATACTAATCAGGTAATTAAACACATCATTATACTCTGTTTATCATGGGAATTAAAAGCCCCAATATTAGTTTCATTATTAACATCGATTCATGCTCAATTTGAATCAAATCAAACTAAGGTTCTTCGCGAATTTGGGGGTTCTGGAAAACAGTGTTTAAATTCAATTAAAATTATGTTTAATCACAGTCTTGAGCCTTGGCTCACTGGTTAGTCGCGTGTGTGTGTGTACCTGGGGTCCCGGGTTCGACCCGGGCCAACCCCCTTTTTATTGTTTTATTTTTTTAAAGCTTTACAAATACTTTAAAAATATGGAAAATTTTTTAAAAATTATAAAAATAAATTCTAGATATTCTCCTTATTTTATAATACAAAATAATTTTCTGTAAATTTATTTTATTTAAAAACTTTAATAGATTTTTATAAAATATTATTTAAAAATATTAAAAATACTTATTTTTATAAAATAAATTCTAAATCAAGTTAATTATGAAATAATCACAAAAACCATATAAATATTATTTATAAATATTATAAATAATTATTTTTATAAAAATGGACACTTTATTATCTTTAAATACAAATTAATATATTTTATAAATCCACAAATTATTTATAAAATTGTGGGTTATTTCTTATAAAATATATTTGAACCAAAGGTACCTTATTATTAATCAAAATACTATAAGTGTGAATATTCTTATTTATAAATATTATTGGATAATTATAAATTATATAATTAGACCACATTATTTTTATATTTAATCCTAAAAATATATAAATACACCTATGAAATCTTTCTAATGAAATCAAAATATAAATAATTATTTGGTAAAACTTAATACTTATTGATAATTACTTATTAAAACATATACGAATATATAAAAAGATTGTAACATATATATTGCGTGTGTGACACGTGTTAAATCAAATCAACCCGAACCTTACCAAATATATTCATTCGTATTAAAGACTAAATTACAAATCAATAATAGGTGTTGAACGAGTTTGATCGTGTTTGCCTAATTCTTTGAAGTTCTTGTTCATAGACATTACATCAAACCAAGGTGAGTTCCGTGGCCCCTTTTTATGCTTTTATAATTGTTTCAATGTTTTTCAAACTTGGGGGAAAGGTATGCTCACCCGTTTTCGATGCTGTAAAATCTTACATACAATTTTCATACTTGGAATCGACGTGATACTATTCTCATATTCTAATACATACATGGTGTTATTCTATGATTCTTACAACCATTAATTCCCGGGTTTGGGAACCAACGGATAGGTATTGGTAGTACTACTGGGTTGACACCCCCACCCTTCGACGATTGGTTAACTTGTGAGTTACCAACACAGCTGCCAGCAATCCGGCCAAGGGTGAATATATTCCGACGAATTTATATGCATAACGTCATTAGGTTTGGTTGTCCTTAAACACATGTTATGTGGTTTTTGCTTACAGTATGATTCCATATCAAATTCTATACAGCATCAAATGTTTTAAATTTAAACCTGCGGAACTCACCAACAATTATGTTGACCATTTTTGAGCATATCTTTTCAGGTGAACATAATCAAAGAGGATAGCTAGAGTTGATGCCTTAGCCGAGACCCTCAGGATTTCAATAAGCTTTGCATTAGTCATGTATATCATTTGTTTCATTTGTGAACTGTGTGTAATTTAGATTTGGAATTAATAAGACTATGATGGTCGTGGAACTGACTAACCACGACACAAGTCACCATTGTGTCTAGCGACGTCATGACACGAGGATTTTGCATATAATATGTCTCTGTAATTATACCAAGTGTTATGACGATCCCGTCCGTCGCATCCTCGTGTTTCCGCTACAAGCGGGGGTGTGACAGATACGTTATGACACGAGGATTTTGCATATAATATGTCTCTGTAATTATACCAAGTGTTATGACGATCCCGTCCGTCGCATCCTCGTGTTTCCGCTACAAGCGGGGGTGTGACAGATTGGTATCAGAGCCTTGGTTATAGAGAATTAGGTGGAGAACTCGACCTAGACTATAACCTAAGAACCTTCATATAGAATGCATGCTAGGGATTATGTGCATTTGATTTTACCTAAATGTCTTTCATGATTTGTGTGACACATAGACACCTGTATTCTGGATTTCCTGGCAAAAGGCCCTCGGGCTAAGGCAAGCATATCGCATATATCTCATTGCGAGACCTGGTATGCTTACCTGGGGATTTCTGGGATGAGTGATAAACTATGGTCAATACACAAAACTAGAAGGCAAATGGGTCAAGTATATTAAGTCTATGAACTTAATATACAGGTATATTCCTATATACCTAATAATCTACAAGTATGTTCCTACATACCTGATTTTATTCATGTACACGTGTTATCTGAACATCCCGGGGAAGACATTATTACTCTTAGTCTTTCTCCATGGGATACTTTTATACTAAGAACTTTACGCTTGTATGCGCACAACATCATATTATTAGGGAACTTCGGTGATCACGCGTAGCGTCGACCTCGGATATTGAATCCGACCCTATCATAGTTATGACTGAAATCCTGAAAGTATGACGGATATGCAGTTATCATTAGACTTAATGTGCTTATATGCTTATTTGCTATTACATGCTATTATTGGAATACTGGCTCATGGACATAAGGACATTACATTATTTGTGCTTGATGAATCTAAATAATACTATGATGTTAACTTGGGTAAGTGGAGCTAGGGTGACCATGCAAGGTAAATTACCATTACTGGTGCACACGTAATTGCAATTCACCATGCATGAGAAGTCTGGTTAATCTTACCATGAGGTAACGATCATGAGTATCACACGTTTCTATTCTATACCCTAGGGTGCTAGGGTCATAATTCTAGTAAGTCCTTGTTGAAGGCAATCAAACATTGTAAGTCCTTGTTGAAGGCAAACAAACATTATAAGTCCTTGTTGAAGGCAATCAAACATTGTCAACATTTACTCAAGTCCTGTCCTACTTAGAGCCTTCATGGTATTTTCAATCATATTGACCTTATGAGACATTCCTCCACTTAGCATTTCAGTAACTACTGATTAATGCTTAGAATGAAAGTGGATTACATGAATGTAGAGGAGTAATGATACTCTCTACACATACAATACGTTATTTTTTGGATTATGCTAAGGATAATCGGATGTCACGTAACTGGTTTAGGCATCGTTCAAGGTATACCACGGATGTGGTGGGAACGCTGCGGGGAACCCTATATATAAGCATCCTTGGTATACCAAGAATGTGTTTAAACTGGACTACGTGATAATCCCGATTGACTGAGGCATGGATTGGTTTGGTTGTAAACTATACGTATACGCTTTGTGGATCTTGCTACGTCACATTAAACTATTTACACTTTGGAAATGTTTTCTTTACAGCCATCAATTCCCGTGTGGAACCGATGTATAGGTTTGACTGTAGCCATTTATAACTGGTAAAACCGCCTATACATAAGTGTAGTTGCGGTGGCTCTTATTAAACTTATATTAAGTTATTCTTTGGAATGATGCTAAGGAAAAATTAAGATGTTATGTAACTAGTTTAAGTATTATTCAAAGTATATCGTGGATGTGGTGGGAACGCTGCGGGGAACCCTATATATAAACATCACCGGTATACTAAGAATGTGCTTAAACTAGGCTATGTAATGATCTTGATGGACCGAAGCATGGGTTATTGGAACTTGATGAGTAGAATCATATGTGAATCTTTTTATACTTTGATTCCTATCAAAGCACACACAAATCTTAAATCACAGTCAAGGCATTGTGTGTCTGAATCAAATAATTTTCAAAATGAGCTTTGAATCGTTATTCGTGGTTTTCAAAATCTCGTCAAAGTCTGTGCCTCACCACCCAATACATGCAAGGTTGGAAGAGTGGGATGAGTATCTGCTTATCGGAACACATGTCTTCAACAAAGTTGTGGCTGACTTAATGTTGTGATTAGTCGACGTACTCGCTTTGATTTACGAATCAAACGATTACACTCGGAACATCTCATTGTTATTTTGCCAAATCCTTGATTGTCATTTTCATGCGGTATAGCTCATATTACCCCAAATCTCATAAAATATCTTAATGATATTTCAGGATGTCTTCTATCAGCCCTTCTATTACTTCTTCTGAAAACGAATCAAAGCCTGAAAAGATTCTCTTAGCATATCTAGTGCAAACATCTTCTAATAGAAAATCTAACCCTGAGGAGGTGATGCTTGATGCACCAGACTTGTTTGAAGAGGAAGAACCCATAGACCCTATTGTGCACACTCTACCTGCTGTCGCCACTGCACCGATTAATCCTGTGGAACCTAACCCTGCTGCACCTGTAGTTCCCATAGCATCTACGGTTGCAAGGAATGCCCCCGAGGCAAGACCCTAACAAGTGAACAACGGAGGAGCCGTGAGACGGACGGCTCGAATTAGAGGGTTCCCGGCAAACCGGATTAAGATCTGGCCTCCTGCCGACGAGACCAATGTAAGGGGCAACTATCCTGACCTACCCCCGAGTCTCTCTAGTTCCTCCAGCAGTGATGACGATCAGGACTGACGTCACACGGGCACTAATGGAGAAATAACGACTGGAAAAAGTCATCTCTGGTTACTTCGTGCTTTATGTTTAGACCCATCTAGACTATGAGTATTTGCTTATTTGGGGTGTTACTTACGTGCTTGAAACCTTGGTATTTATAATGATGAAATGAATATTATTACTTTTGCTTTGTCATTGAGGTACTATCCTAAGAAGTCCATATATTCCCTTCGATTATGAATCGAATGTTCACGTCTCATTGTGATATTGAATCATTTCTTGTCTTTGATTTCGTCTTTCTGATTTAAATCATTCAAGATTTGAACACCATCATAACAAATTCTGCGATCCCGAATTTCGATCTTAAGCTTGAAAGCATGATCTTTCCTTCGTTACACTGATGTAACTTTAAATTTTTCCGAATTCCTAATTGATATTAATTTCCTTTCGTTGTAAAGTCAAGCTTCATACTGCTTGTACCGTGGGAAATGCAAGAGTTTGCAAGTCAACCTATGACTAAGAACACTCGTATCTCCTAAATGATTCTATCTCATCAAAGCAGGGGAGATTCCCTTACTTTGATGAATCACTATTACGATAAATGGTTTTCCATTTGGTTGTTTTGTGAAATTTCATCCTCTGGATTAGGGTGACTTCCTTATCTTGAGGATTGACTTCAATTATTCTCATTGAAATTTACATTTCACAAATGACATGATCTCACCAAAATATGATCGAAACCCGTATTTTGGTGACAAATGTCAACCCTCGATTGTTTTCTTGTTATTATCAAGATAAGCATGAATTCCATACCTTGATGACTAAATCTCAACTCTTGATCTTCAACTTACCATGGTTATAATCAAGTAATGAGAAGGATGAAATAACTTGAAGGATGAACCGATGTTGGTAATTCGACCTACCAAGCCAAAGCATGATTTCTGAACCTGAAAGGAGACTCGATCGTATTAAGTCGATTTGGATTCCAAGCTTGGAGCACTTAAAATTCTTAAATCAATTTCTCCCTTTATCCTCGTATTTTGACCTAGCTATATGGAAACATTTATTCCATTCATTTTGAGTTATCATCAAAACGTGATTGTGCGATAATAGCCTTCCTAAACAATCCCTCTGCTGAAGATATTATCAACTCATGAACATGACTTTTGAGTCATATAAATGTTCTCAGCTGAACTCATGGTTTGTTGAACTGCGTATGTAAACTTACTTAAATATTGCTACCTTGCAAAACATGTTTACAAATACCTTTCCTATTATTCGCGACACTCCTTGAACCGCTTTTGAATCCTTAACCTTGAAGATCATTAAAATTCTATCTTGAATTTGAACAACAAGACTTTAAAAGAGAAGTTCTGAAGAGAGTTACCAGCAAAGAGAGGAATTACTTTTGAGACTAAGTTATTTGGAGCCAAAACATTCTTAATATATGTTGAACCCGTGTTCAGCAAAGATGAGGAGAAAATTTGTGTTAATTATGTGGGCATGGAAATCACTGATCAGGTGAAAAAGAGAGAAAAGATGACAGAACTAAGGGAAGAAATAGCTGTGCAGAAGGCCAAAGAGACAGAACTTAATAAAACTATTCATATTACAGGGGAAACGATGGGAGCAAAACAAATGCTAGCAACCATGTCACACGAGATAAGATCTCCATTATCAGGGGTCGTTAGCATAGCAGAATCGCTATCAACAACAAAACTTGATAAAAATCAGAAACAACTTTTGAGTGTCATGTTGTCTTCTGGCGAACTAGTCCTTCAACTTATTAGTGACATCCTCGACTTTTCCAAAGTTGAGTCAGGAGTTATAAGGTTGGAGACCACAAGATTTAAGCCAAGAAGAGGTGATGTCCCAGTGGAGGTTATTGGTGATGTTTTACGGATTAGACGAATTCTCACCCACTTGATCATCAATGCTATCAAGTTTACCCACCAAGGAAAGATTCAGAGTAATCTTTACGTAATAGCAAACCCTTATCTCACAACATCGAGAAATTAACCTGCATCTATTTATTCGTATACCGTGGTATGACGTTAAAACATCAATCGTTATTCTGAATGATTGATTCATTTTCTGTCTTAATAATATTCTTAACCTACATTATAAACCCATTCCAAGATCTTCGCATAGCGTATTATTCTTAGACCGATGGTTGGTCAAAGGAGAAATACATATTCACAAGATATGCTTTAAGGTCGTTTCATATGGTGACGTTTGGGATTCTTAAATTCCGACGGATAACCTTTCTTATCATTACTGGTCTTTTAATGATTACTAGACTTCACCTTACCACGAAATTATATTCTGTAAGTTGTGAATTATAAGTCTAACATACCATGGTAACTCATCATCATTTACCATATTTCCTCTCAAAACGTCTCGTATTCCACTAGAAGAGTTCAAGTTGGTATATATTAGGTCAAAGGACTTGAAGGATTCCCTAAAGTGGAACACCTCATCTATAATCAAACGTCTATCACTGTCCGTTCGTACACTTACCCATTTAAACTCTCTTGTTCGTTTAAGTTCATTCTTAATTTCGGGACGAAATTTCCTAAAGCAGGGGAGACTGTAACATTCCGTAGTAATGAAAAGTTAAATTTTATAAACAATCGAGTTAATACGATGTTAATTCCAATAATTACAAAGATTATAATAATAATAATAATAATAATAAGGATAATAATAATAATGATAATAATAATCATAATAATAATAATAATAATAATAATGCTAATAATAAAAATAACAATAATAATAATATTAAAAGTTCAGGGGGAGAATTTGCAATTTTTGAAACTTTAAATAAAGTTTATAAGCATAAAATAATAAAAACCAAACCGCAGGGACTGAAAGTGTAATTATAAAAATTACACAACAGCCCCTCACCGTTCCCCGTAAATCCGGCGACCCTCCGGCCACCCTCCGGCGAGCCTCCGGCGAGGCCAAAACACTCGATTTTTACACGGTTTTAACCCAATTAAGACCCCCGACATCCTCACATGCAAGTTTCGAACCAGTGGACCACTACAATTTGAATAATCGAGTTGATTAGGTATGTTTTCCACTGAACCTAATTTTCGACCGAAACTTCAACCACTACCGAGCACTAGGCATTATAATAATCAAATTAGATAGACTCAATCGAACTTTATGTACCTATAAATCGAATGCTACTGTCCATTGTATCAAAACACACAAAATCAAGCCAATTTGATCAACACCTCTGTTCGAACCTGCAACTCTATCGAAATCCATACCCCGATCCATTTACACTGAAATAAACATAGGGATTTTGATCATCAACATCAGTAGAAGCTGTCTATGCAATTAATTTGATTATCAACAAGGTTTGATCGATTTTCAAAATCAAATAGAACCACGACCTGTTCTTGAGTTGCAGAACATTCAATTCGATACTAATCAGGTAATTAAACACATCATTATACTCTGTTTATCATGGGAATTAAAAGCCCCAATATTAGTTTCATTATTAACATCGATTTCATGCTCAATTTGAATCAAATCAAACTAGGGTTCTTCGCGAATTTGGGGGTTCTGGAAAACAGTGTTTAAATTCAATTAAAATTATGTTTAATCACGGTCTTGAGCCTTGGCTCACTGGTTAGTCGCGTGTGTGTGTGTACCTGGGGTCCCGGGTTCGACCCGGGCCAACCCCCTTTTTATTGTTTTATTTTTTTAAAGCTTTACAAATACTTTAAAAATATGGAAAATTTTCTAAAAATTATAAAAATAAATTCTAGATATTCTCCTTATTTTATAATACAAAATAATTTTCTGTAAATTTATTTTATTTAAAAACTTTAATAGATTTTTATAAAATATTATTTAAAAATATTAAAAATACTTATTTTTATAAAATAAATTCTAAATCAAGTTAATTATGAAATAATCACAAAAACCATATAAATATTATTTATAAATATTATAAATAATTATTTTTATAAAAATGGACACTTTATTATCTTTAAATACAAATTAATATATTTTATAAATCCACAAATTATTTATAAAATTGTGGGTTATTTCTTATAAAATATATTTGAACCAAAGGTATAAATTAATACCTTATTATTAATCAAAATACTATAAGTGTGAATATTCTTATTTATAAATATTATTGGATAATTATAAATTATATAATTAGACCATATTATTTTTATATTTAATCCTAAAAATATATAAATACACCTATGAAATCTTTCTAATGAAATCAAAATATAAATAATTATTTGGTAAAACTTAATACTTATTGATAATTACTTATTAAAACATATATGAATATATAAAAAGATTGTAACATATATATATTGCGTGTGTGACACGTGTTAAATCAAATCAACCCGAACCTTACCAAATATATTCATTCGTATTAAAGACTAAATTACAAATCAATAATAGGTGTTGAACGAGTTTGATCGTGTTTGCCTAATTCTTTGAAGTTCTTATTCATATACATTACATCAGACCAAGGTGAGTTCCGTGGCCCCTTTTTATGCTTTTATAATTGTTTCAATGTTTTTCAAACTTGGGGGAAAAGTATGCTCACCCGTTTTCGATGCTGTAAAATCTTACATACAATTTTCATACTTGGAATCGACGTGATACTATTCTCATATTCTAATACATACATGGTGTTATTCTATGATTCTTACAACCATTAATTCCCGGGTTGGGAACCAACGGATAGGTATTGGTAGTACTACTGGGTTGACACCCCCACCCTTCGACGATTGGTTAACTTGTGAGTTACCAACACAGCTGCCAGCAATCCGGCCAAGGGTGAATATATTTCGACGAATTTATATGCATAACGTCATTAGGTTTGGTTGTCCTTAAACACATATTATGTGGTTTTTGCTTACAGTATGATTCCATATCAAATTCTATACAGCATCAAATGTTTTAAATTTAAACCTGCGGAACTCACCAACAATTATGTTGACCATTTTTGAGCATATCTTTTCAGGTGAACATAATCAAAGAGGATAGCTAGAGTTGATGCCTTAGCCGAGACCCTCAGGATTTCAATAAGCTTTGCATTAGTCATGTATATCATTTGTTTCATTTGTGAACTGTGTGTAATTTAGATTTGGAATTAATAAGACTATGATGGTCGTGGAACTGACTAACCACGACACAAGTCACCATTGTGTCGGGCGACGTCATGACACGAGGATTTTGCATATAATATGTCTCTGTAATTATACCAAGTGTTATGACGATCCCGTCCGTCGCATCCTCGTGTTTCCGCTACAAGCGGGGGTGTGACAGATACGTCATGACACGAGGATTTTGCATATAATATGTCTCTGTAATTATACCAAGTGTTATGACGATCCCGTCCGTCGCATCCTCGTGTTTCCGCTACAAGCGGGGGTGTGACATCTGATGTGTCATAAATTAATAATAACACAACAAAGACTTTACAGATTTTTGAAGACATCACAAACTGGAAGTGACAAGTTGATATAGAACTTAGATGCAGAAGTTGACACCAAACATGAAGCACCTAGTACAATGATATAATCATTTGTGGAATGAACATATGTTACGAAAAACATACATATTTATGTCTTTTATTTAGTAAAACTTACCTCTGAACAATCGAATCTTACAAGAAGTCAAAATGACAACAACTGTGGTAGAGGCATATTTACGAATGTCCTCATCAGTATACTTCAATGCAAGCGGACCCCATAAAGAAACATCAAGGTCTTTGGCACTACATATTATTAATAAACATGTCAAAATGATAATGAGCAAAAATGCATAAGTAGAACACAAGCTAAACATATTAACAACTTATTGTTCATCACGCAATACTATATGACGTAATTCCCGATTACATGATTGCCCGGACTGGAAGTGAGTGTCAATAGGACCCCATTCACGGAGAACGCCGACAACATCTAAATTTAACAGGGTGTTAGCTATAAAGATATAATGGTAATTAAACATATAACAAAACAAATGAACCTGTTAGATATGTGTCTTTATCATCTCGTAAAACAATGTCCTTGAATGGAGCAAACTCAAAAACATAGTCTAAACAAAGACGGCTCAACTTTGGAAGGGGAGATTGATGTCTCTCGGGTAAACTGAACAAACCATTCTCGTTGTAACGGCCTATAAGCCGTATCGTATGGCAGAACAACAAATCGATGAAGCCTATATACACAGCCCTCCTCCAAATGATCAGTAAAAAGATTCATCATATTATAAGGGATCCTTGCATGAATCGAAAAGTCCTAAAGAAAACAACGTTTAATATTTCATGATATATTGTCCTAAAATTATCATGGAATAATTTGTCCTAAAGTTATCATTGAATAATAAACAATGGGCACTTACACGTTCATCTGAAAGAATAACATCAAATGAGAGGACGCGGTTTGTGAAAGGATTGTAGATTGTCCAGGAACGCGAAACCATAACATTGATTTGCCATTTGTCGGTAATATTAGGCCGTAAGTGAGAAATGTACCGATAAGCCATTGCAGGTGATGATAAGCTGAAACATGTATATAAAAATCATTGTGATAAGTTATACTAATAATGCTAAAATGTCCGTGAAAGTTTAAAAAAAAGAAAAAAAACATATATAACAATAATATAGAATGACAAAGCAACAATAACTAACACAACTGAAGTGCATATATACGTGATGTAATTGCGAACACAACAAATAATGATACCTTTTGGGAAATATATGTATTAGGAATTCCATATTTCAATGACGATGCAAAGAAGGCTTTCATATAGATTCACCTCTTGACATACGAGGTAAGTTGTAAAATACTTCCTTGTAAACAACATTTCTTGTTAGATTGTTATCACATTTACCGTCATTGTCAATATAAAAGCGAAGTCCATCACGAAACGTTACACGTGACGCAACCACGTAAAGTTGGCCATGAGCAAATACTGGTTTTACTAAATAAGCACAAACATGGTTGAACGTCTGGCCTGGCTTTTATTGATAGTCATTGCGAAACAAACTTTTACCGGGAATTGTCTTCTCCTCAGATGAAAAGGCCAGCATGTAGTGGTTGGAGACATATCAATTCTACCAATAAAAGCTTTTTCCCTAACATGTGTGCCCGTAATAATAACAGCCTCGATAACACGTCGACTTAGCTGTGTAATGACTAACCGAGTCCCGTTGCACAATCCTTTTTTCAAATTCAAGTTACGCATCAAGATGATTGGAGCGCCAACCTTTAATTGCAATATATGATTCGGAATACCAGAAAAATGCAACGTATTAAGGAACTCCGTCGAATACATGGCTTGCATTTCATCAAAATTATTAGTAGTTGGACAAATGGTATCGGCACTTAACATCTCGTGAGTCTCACCTGGCAACTTATCAAGATCATGAAGATTTATCTTATCAACCTCATCATTAGTTGATGATAAAATACAACGCTCCTTTAAGTAGTCGATATCATTAAATCTATGCGCAATTGCAGGAAATGTATTAGAAACGACTGCTTCAATCGGATCATCAGCAACAGGGATTATAAGATCATGTGGTATATTGATCCACGTAGCCTCATCTTCCCCTGCAACTAAAACAGTAGGAAGTTGGCCAGCCCCCATGTCTAAAATTCACCGATTAAATTGTTGTTGTTGAATGAGAGATTCACTAGTAATACATGGATTACGCAAACGCATGTTAATTGTCAGACAAAACACCTTGCATGCACCCCATATGGTTGCTGACTTATTGACAGTGGCGGCAACAATCTCACTTCGTGGTGCATGTGGAATTACAGGGAGAATTTGACGAAAATCTCCTCCAAGTACCACAAGTTTACCCCCCAAAAACTCGTTGCTCTGCATTAGGTATGTCATGCCTGCAAATATCCCTAAACGTACGATCGACAGCCTCAAATGCATGTCGGTGTTGTAATGGTGCCTCATCCCATATTATAAGTTCTGCAGCATTAATAAGTTGTGCAATATCCGACCCAACATCTATAGAGCAGCAAGAGTCCTTATCGAGATCAAAAGGAATTCTAAACCGTGAGTGCGCAGTACGTCCCCCGGGTATTAGTAGAGAAGCAATACCAGAAGAGGCAACAGATAAAACAATCTAACCCCGAGCACGAATACAAGCAATAATCGTCTTCCACAGATACGTCTTCCCTGTCCCGCCACAACCATAGACAAAAATGACTCCACCATCACCATTCTCCACTGAACCAAGTATGTAATTAAATGCTTCTTTTTGTTGAGAATTTAATCCACTGTGTAGATTGTTGAAAAGTGTGCTTTCTTCTCGCATGTTGTAAGCATGTTCGGCAGCAATCAATGGATTAAGCATTGTATTCATTAGATGTCAATTAATCTGAGGTAGATTAGGAAAGTCAGCTAGAGATCTATTGTTACCAACTAAAATTTTGTCAATCTCAATTAAAGTGAAGTTAAGAATTTCCTCGTCTGTAAAAACGACATCTTCATTATGCAATACCCTACGCTGGTTAAAAGCAACATCTTCAGATAAGTAAGGAAGGCAATCAGAAAATAATGTTGTTTGATCGCTAATCGTACAAAACAACAGAATAGACATAAACAACTCCCGAAGCTGATTTCCCAACTGCCAATGTGAAGCTTCACGTATAGACTCGACCCATTCAACATCATCTCCCAGTAAGCCTAACGCTTTACAAGCTGACATATAAGTCGGATGCTCGACACCATCGATAGTACAAATGTCTTTAAAGCATAATGGACCACGTACAACATTCAACAACATACGCAATTAATACCTTTCACCCATCGAAGGATTTACGTGGTAAATACGTCCAATACTAAACCCTTTTTTCCATGGCCACCAAACTTTTTCACCTTCATGCCATGTAAACTTTGTTGGAAACTCAGCGTATGTGAGCACGCGACCCTGTGGATACAATTCATTTGCACGCATCCATTCCGTAAACTTTGACATGGCATTCGTAGTACGTTCTGCGATGTCCTCCAACCGCTCATCATCACGAAAATAGATTCTATTACACCCTTGTTCATGAAAAGGTAATCTTTCAACGGCAATTGATCGATACTTTATATCGAAACCAAATAACTTCCAACACACCTCTGAGGATGAAATATACCGACAATTTAGATACTCCTCGATCTTTTTTTCATTGTTTAATAATGATGCAAATGATGTTCTATCACGACGACCTTCTAGAACTGCAGTGGTGCGATCATGACCTTTGTTAATATAACTAAAAAGGTACTTGACCAACATACCTTGATTGCACCATTCTACATTAATGTGGCAGCCATATTTTACAAGGAGTTCTCAATTATGAGGGACTATAAACCTATTGTCAAGCTTAATTTCTTGAGAACCAACTTTAACAGCTCTTGAATTATGAGGCCTTATATAACAGGGCCAACCATCCGGTCTAATAAACGTTTCCTCACAATATCTCTTTGGAAACCCTTTCACACATACACCATCATGCATACACGGACTTGAAGGATTAAGTGCACCACACGGACCGTGCAACATATGCATGCACACAACAGAAAAAAGTTCCGGGTCTTTTAATTCTGAGGGAAGCTCGGCAGATATGTATCTATCAATATTTTCAACTGTATTAATTTTATCATCTGGATGTAGAAAAACCAAAGCATGGCAATGCGGAAGGCCTCGCTTCTGAAACTCAATTGTGTATAGAACTATAAAAAATAGATGAAAAAGTAGAGTGTAATTAAATAAGGAATATTAATTCACTGGAACTTAATAAAGATATAAAGCGACAACATACCCGCCTTTGGTCGACCAAAAATATTTCATTTCCGTATGTCGTTCATGAGTTCATCAAGCTTTATTTTAAAAACACGAGACACAATGTCAGACCGGTCAGCTGATGTCAGGCCAGGTGTAGTTGCTAGAAGGTGCCATTCAATTTCCAGCCATTTAGGGTTGCATGTCATTGTAATAAATAGATCAGGACTACCAGCCCATCGATAAATTGCCATTGCATCCTGATATTATTGAATCATATATCTGGGGCCACCAGTAAATGATGCCGGTAGGATAACACGTCGTCCAATAGATTTAGTATTTGTTTCTCCTGCAGCTATATGATCATGCAGACCATTATATAGATCCGAACGAATAGTGTTCTGGTTTCGCTTATACCAATCCAAGTCGTGTTCCAGAACAGCACTATATGCATCAACCACATATGTCTGAAATAAGCGTCCTGATTTGTTTAATGTCTTACTTTCGTTTCTCCTTACCTGCAGTCGATAACAGTAATACTCTCGTAATGACACCGTTTTTCGCTTACTTGTCTGAGCGATATCAGTTAGAGGTATATTTACGTGGAACCCATCTTCTCCATAAGGAAAAAGAAAAGGATATTGCAATGCCATGAAACTCGGATGCAGTTCTGATACGTTTTACGTGTCCGCTACCATGTTCTTCAAGCAAAACATCACGCGAATCAGTTGGATACCCATCCCCCGGAATCAATGCAGCAACTTCACAAGCAGAAGGTAAAGAATACTGTCTATGGGCTCTGTTTCTTGTGCCTATTAACCGAAGCTTAATGGGTTGAACCGATGTTTCGTTAAACCTGTCTTTGGCCATCCTAAACACCTTCACTAATTCATTATGCTCATCAAGCATAACCATAAATTCACGCACCAAAGACCGAAGTATTGCCTGATCGGACGTTGGCAAAACACAATCTCGTAGAGCAAAGAAGCGATTTTCAACCTCATTTTCAGTGTCGTAGATGTATAACTGTGCGAACCTTGGACGACCGTCGGGATGTGTTGGTAACAAAGAGCCAATCCTATGATGATTATGTCCGTTTAAATGAAATGTATAAGGACCCCGACCATCATGTAAATCTGTAGATATTCTCCCACCGGTGGACGTGAATGAAAACATCGCATTTAAAAGTTTGATATTTTCTCTAAACACTCTAGATCGATGCTCCCCATGGTAATCCAAAAGTCGACGCAAAGGTTGCGGAGGATGACGAAGAAATGGTAAGATAACCTTTCCTTCCCCACAACATAAGGAAAATTTTGGATGAGATGGCATTAAAGCTTTAATAGTTCGTTCCGCATACCAAACCATTGCTTCACAATGCACACATGTAAAGTTTGCATCACTGCAATCCCAAAACGATGGAACATGATCTAAACAAATAGACAAAAGTGTAAGAAAATGTTCTCTACGTTAGTTACGTGTTTATGTCCGAAATAAGAAGGGTATTTTGTGAGTGGTACGTCGTCTGTTTTCGTCACCATAAGAAGAAGCACCAGATACTCCGCATGGGTGGGAATTTGATATACTGAGACGTGGATGTGAAAGCATTGAATTTATGGAGGATTGTGTATAAGCATTTGTCGTGCTGGCATCATGTATAGCATTGGTGTCCCTGAAATCAGTTGTAGACAAAGCAAAAAAACCAGACACGTGGGTTGGCTTGAAAATTTACATGTACAATAATAGTACGGAAAATGACAACATATTATAGAACCGAACGATGTAAGCACTAAGTCTATGGACGAAGTAAAGCACACCAATACGACGTCGTTGTGTTAGGGTGATATCATGGGTGGGAGCAACAGGTCGTCCACGTAACCGGAGACGACCTCTACGGCCCTTACTTGTACTGGCTTCAGCATGAGCATATGCGGCTGGCGTTGTGGCATTTGTAGAGGATTATGCATAAGCACTTGTTGTGCTTGTATGATGTATTAAATTGTTGTCCCTGAAATCAGCTGTAGACAAAGCCAAAAAAAACCATACACATGGGTCGGCTTGAAACTTTACATGTATGATATATGAATTGGAAAAGACAACATATGATATAACCGGATGGTGTAAGCACATTAGAAGCCCTATTAAGTGTATGCATGAAGTAAAGCGCACCAATGCTATGTCATTGTGTAGGGGTAATCTCAGGGGTAGGAGCAATAGGTCGTCCACGTAATGGGAGACGGCCTCTACGACCTCTACTTGTACTGGCTTCAGTGTGAGCAGATGCGGATGTTGCATGAGAAGGTGTTAGTGATACTATTTGATTGTCATCTGATGAAGACTGCCTACTGTGAAGACCTTCCATTAAGTGATTCTATAGTCGGAAAAACCCACTTGAGTTAGTTAGGTTTTATAATTAATGATCCACATGTCATATTACCAAGCACAAAAACACACCATATGTCTTCCTAAATGTAACCACGGGGATGGCAACCAAAGAAGGGTTTCATTCCATCTAAAATTGTGATCCATCCTATTATATGTGAAAAAGTATAGACTTCATACAATCTAGTAAGTGTATTTGTGACATACAATAAACAGTGTACTATATTGCAAAAAACATAAATATAGGCAGCACGTGTAGATCTTCAATTAATGATTGAAGAAAGGTATGTTTACATTAGGAGTTACTTGTTTAAAATACATTCAACAATATACACAGTTGTATAACCGTAAACCAACACACATCAATTAATTTTTCTAAACAATTAAAAGTTACGTCGTAAAAGAAAATCAACCAATAACAACGTAAGTCCTTCCTAATTAAACTTGTTAGATGCTGAAAAAGCTAACAAAAAACAAACATGAATTTGAAGATGTAGTCACGGAAAATGAGACTTAAAGGAATACAATACAACAAATCTAACATGAACACGGACTATATGAACGGTCCATGAGTTTAATATCATGTGCCTTAGGCATGTTAGGGTCATATGCGATCCTAGTGAAATCCGTAGACCTTAATATATTCACTGTAAAAAAATAAATAGTATAAGGTCTAATTTAAGAATTATGACGCGTTGAATAAAAGTATAAATATGCAAACAACATGTGTAAATATTAACATACTTTCTGTTAAGTGAACCAACTTGAGCCGAGATACATAGATGATATTTTTCCGCAAGATCGCTCGATAGGTATTAATAGGATTACTTTTCCTTGAATCGTATAAAAACATCTGTATTATATGACCACTAACATCGATACGTTATGTTAGAATTCTAGATAACAAAAGTTATTATAACTTAATGAACGTAACAATACAAACACGGGAAATTTGTTTGAAAAACGTTTACTTACGTCGCATCTTGGAGAAAGATAACAAAATGATCAAATCTGCGCTCACCCGTGATAATTCTACCAACAACATCTACAACAAACATAATAATTTCTTGTATTGTGTCGTATTAAAATAAAGTTTATTAGAGAACATATAAATATACACATTCATATATATATATATATGTGTGTGTATGTGTGTATGTTTATGTGTATATATACTTATTAAATTATACGCACCGACAATAACTTTTTGGTCTCTTCTATCATGCATAAGGGTTTTGATAGAAGGGACTAATGGATAAAGAAAAAAATCTTTCGGAACATTAGTTAAAAAGGGAATAAGTTTAGTCTTTTTATTGATATTAATCCTGAAATCACAGCAAACGAAGATGTAGTTTTCATGTGTTGGGTAGTCTTGATAGTTGAAAGTCTCAATTTGAAATCGATGCAGCACGAACATATTGTTGACCAAACTCATGACATTGTAGAAATACATTAAAGATTCTGGTACGAAAGCGGCCACCCTTTGTCTCTAAAATGTCACACCCCCGCTTAGAGCGGAAACACGAGGATGCGACGGACGGGATCGTCATAACACTTGGTATAATTACAGAGACATATTACGTGCAAAATCCTCGTGTCATGACGTCGCCCGACACAATGGTGACTTGTGTCGTGGTTAGTCAGTTCCACGACTATCATAGTCTTAATAATTCTAAAAATCCATATACACAGTGTTCAGATATAACAGTAAATGATATACAATACAAATGCAGTCTATTGAAATCCTGGGGTCTCTGCTAAGGCATCAGCTCTAGCTATCCTCTTTGTTTATGATTACCTGAAAAGATATGCTCAAAAATGGTCAACATAATTGTTGGTGAGTTCCGCAGGTTTAAATTTAAAACATTTGATGCTGTATAGAATTTGATATGGAATCATACTGTAAGCACAAACCACATAACATGTGTTTAAAGACAACCAAACCTAATGACGTTATGCATATAAATCTGTCGGAATATATTCACCCTTGGCCTGATTGCTGGCAGCTGTGTTGGTAACTCACAAGTTAACCAATCGTCGAAGGGTGGGGGTGTCAACCCAGTAGTACTACCAATACCTATCCGTTGGTTCCCAAACCCGGGAATTAATGGTTGTAAGAATCATAGAATAACACCATGTATGTATTAGAATATAAGAATAGTATCACATTGATTCCAAGTATGAAAATTGTATGTAAGATTGTACAGCATCGAAAACGGGTGAGCATACTTTTCCCCCAAGTTAAAAAACATTGAAACAATTATAAAAGCATAAAAAGGGGCCACGAAACTCACCTTGGATTGATGTAATGTATATGAATAAGAACTTCAAAGAATTAGGCAAAGCACGATCAAACACGTTCAATACCTATTATTGATTGTAATTTAGTTTTTAATACGAATGAATATATTTGGTAAGGTTTGAGTTGATTTGGTTTAACACGTGTCACACACGCAATATGTTACAATGTTTTTATAGATTTCTATTTGTATTAATAAATAATTATCAATAAGTATTAAACTTATTAAACAATTATTTATATATTTCGATTCCATTAAAAGGGTTTTCATATTTGAATTTAAATATTTTTAGAATTAATTATAATAATGACGTGGTTTAACTATATAATTTATAATTATCCAATAATATTTACAAATAAGGATAATCACATTTATAGTATTTTGATTAATAATAAGGTATTAATTTATACCTTTGGTTTAAATATATTTTACAAGAAATAACCCACAATTTTATTTGTAAATAATTTGTGAATTTATAAAATATATTTAAAGATAATATAGCGTTTATCTTATAGAAATAATTATTTATAATATTTATAAATAATATTTATATAATTTTCATGATTTTCATGATTATTTCATAGTTAAACTTGATTTAGAATTTATTTTATAAAAATAAGTATTTTTAATATTTTTAAATAATATTTTATAAAAATCTATTAAAGTTTTTAAATAAAATAAATTTACAGAAAATTATTTTGTAAGATTTAAAATAAGGAAAATTAATAAAATTTATTTTTATAATTTTTAGAAATTTTTCCATATTTTTAAAGTATTTATAAAGCTTTAAAAAAAATAAAACAATAAAAAGGAGGTTGCCGGGTTCGAACCCGGGACCTCACACCCACACACACACAGCCCAAACCAGTGAGCCATAGCCCAATCCGCGAATAGTCACGGGTTAAATTAATTTTAAACATAGTTTCAGAAATCCCCAAATTCGTATAAACCCTAGAAACCAAATCGTTCAAATTGATCACCCAAACGTTAATAATAGTGTATGGATTCATGGGGCTTTTGTTCCCCATGATAAATCGAGTATAAAGATGTGTTCAATTACCTGTTTATGTTTCGGATTATGGATGAACACTTCAAAGAACACCCGCGGCTAATTCGGATTCGAATGGTGATCTAACGTTGATGAGATTCAAATTGTTTGCACAGAAAGCTTCTAATGATATCAATGACCAAAAGCCCTATGTTATTTGTTAGTTATAAGGCTCGGAAGATGACTGTTGATCGAGTTGCCAGTCGAAACAGAGGTGATGATCAAATCGGCTTGATTTTGTGTGTTTTGATACAATGGGTAGTAGCATTCTATTTATAGTGAGTGGATGTTCGAGTAGTTCGATTTAATTTGATTAACAGAGTGTTTTTAGTGCGATTCAATCCTGTAAAGTAGCCGACAGGGAATGTGGGTCGGTTTGGATCGCATTTTCGATCTGGTTTTTGAATTATTGTGGGGTTTGGGTTCGAATCTTGCATGTAACGGTGTCGGGGGTTCTAATTTGGTTAAAACCGTGTAGATTTGGGTGTTTTGGCCTCGCCGGAGGCTCGCCGGAGAGCCGGAGACAGTGGCTGGAATTACGGGGGCGGGGAGGGGCCAGTTGTGTAAATTTATAATTTACACAAATGGTCCCTGCGGTTTTAATTTTATTGATTTATGTTTTTAACTTCTTTTAAACTTTCAAAAATTGCAAATATACCCCCTGGACTTTTAATATTCATATTATTTTTATTATTATTGTTATTATTATCATCATTATCATCATTATTATTATTATTATTATTATTATTATTATTATTATTATTATTATTATTATTATAATTATTATTATAATTATTTGAATTATCTTAAAAATTAGCTTTTAAATAAATAAATAAATAAATAAATAAATAAATAGATAAATAAATAAATTTTTTTTTTTTTGAGATGTTACAGTCTCCCCTACTTCAGGAAATTTCGTCCCGAAATTTATTCACGAGGAGACTGAAATGAAAAGATGTGGGTTAATTTCTCGACGTTGTGAGATAATGGGTTTGCTATTACGTGAAGATTACTCTAAACCTTTCCTTGGTGGGTAAACTTGATAGCATTGCTGATCAAGTGGGTGAGAATTAGTCTAATCCGTAAAGCGTCACCAATGACCTCCACTGGGACATCACCTCTTCTTGACCTAAATTTTGTGGCCTCCAACCTCATAACTCCTGACTCAACTTTGGAAAAGTCGAGGTTGTCACTAATAAGTTGAAGGACTAGATCGCCAGAAGACAACATGACACTCAAAAGTTGTTTCTGATTTTTATCAAGTTTTGTTGTTGATAGCATTTCTGCTATGCTAACGACCCCTGATAATGGAGATCTTATCTCGTGTGACATGGTTGCTAGCATTTGTTTTGCTCTCATCGTTTCCTCTGTAATAAGAACAGTTTTATTAAGTTCCGTCTCTTTGGCCTTCTGTACAGCTATTTCTTCCCTTAGTTTTGCCATCTTTTCTCTCCTTTTCACCTGATCAGTGATTTCCATGCCCATGTAATTAACACAAATTTTCTCCCCATCTTTGCTGAACACGGGTTCAACATATATTAAGAATGTTTTGGCTCCAAATAACTTAGTCTCAAAAGTATTTCCTCTCTTTGCTGGTAACTCTCTTCAGAACTTCTCTTTTAAAGTTTTGTTGTTCAAATTCAAGATAGAATTTTAATGATCTTCAAGGTTAACGATTCAAAAGCGTTTCAAGGAGTGACGCAAATAATAGGAAAGGTATTTGTAAACATGTTTTGCAAGGTAGCAATTTCTGTTTACATACGCAGTTCGACAAACCATTAGTTCAGCTGAGAACATTTACGTGACTAGAAAGTCATGTTTATAAGTTGATAATATCTTCAGCAGAGGGATTGTTTAGGAAGGCTACCATCGCACAATCATGTTTTGATGATAACTCAAATGAAAGTTGATAAGTAAGGAATAAATGTTTCCATATAGCTAGGTCAAAATATGAGGATAAAAGGAGAGAAATCGATTTAAGAATTTTAAGTGCTCCAAGCTTGGAATCAAAATCAACTTAATACGATCGGGTCTCCTTTCAGGTTCAGAGATCGTGCTTTGGCTTGGTAGGTCGAATTACCAACATCGGTTCATCCTTCAAGTTACTTCATCCTTCTCGTTACTTGATTATAACCATGGTAAGTTGAAGATCAAGAGTTGAGATTTAGTCATCAAGGTATGGAATTTATGCTTATCTTGATAATAATAAGAAAACAATCGAGGGTTGACATTTGTCACCAAAATACGGGTTTCGATCCTATTTTGGTGAGATCATGTCATTTGTGAAATGTAAATTTCAGTGAGAATAATTGAAGTCAATTCTCAAGATAAGGAAGTCACCCTAGTCCAGAGGATGAAATTTCACAAAACAAACGAATGGAAAACCATTTATCGCAATAGTGATTCATCAAAGTAAGGGAATCTCCCCTGCTTTGATGAGATAAAAATCAATAAGGAGGTACGAGTGTTCTTAGTCATAGGTTGTCTTGAAAACTCTTGCATTTCTCACGGTGCAAGCAATATGAAGTTTGACTTAACGACGAAAGGAAAATTAGTGTCGATTAGGAATTCGGAAAATTTCAAGTTACATCAGTGTATCAAAGGAAAAATCATGATTACAAGCTTAAGATCGAAGTTCGAGATAGCAGAATTCGTTATGATGGTGTTCAAATTTTGAATAATTTAAATCAGAAAGACGAAATCAAAGACAAGAATTGATTCGATATCACAATGAGATGTGAACATTCGATTCAAAATCGAAGGGAATATATGGACTTCTCAGGATAGTACCTCAATGACAAAGCAAAAGTAATAATATTCATTTCATCATTATAAATACCAAGGTTTCAAGCGCGTAAGTAACACCCCAAATAAGCAAATACTCATAGTCTAGATGGGTCTAAACATAAAGCACGAAGTAACTAGAGATGACTTTTTCCAGTCGTTATTTCTCCATTAGTGCCCGTGTGACGTCAGTCCTGGTCGTCATCACTGCTGGAAGAACTAGAGAGACTCGGGGGTAGGTCGGGATAGTTGTCCCTTACATTGGTCTCGTCGGCAGGAGGCCAGATCTTAATCCGGTTTGCCGGGAACCCTCTAATTCGAGCCGTCCGTCTCACGGCTCCTCCGTTGTTCACTTGTTGGGGTCTTGCCTCGGGGGCATTCCTTGCAACCGTAGATGCTATGGGAACTACAGGTGTAGCAGGGTTAGGTTCCACAGGATTAATCGGTGCAGTGGCGACAGCAGATAGAGTGTGCACAACAGGGTCTATGGGTTCCCCTCTTCAAACGAGTCTGGTGCATCAAGCATCACCTCCTCAGGGTTAGATTTTCTATTAGAAGATGTTTGCACTAGATATGCTAAAAGAATCTTTTCAGGCTTCGATTCGTTTTCAGAAGAAGTAATAGAAGGGCTGATAGAAGACATCCTGAAATGTCATTAAGATACTTTATGAGATTTGGGGTAATATGAGCTATTCCGCATGAAAATGACAATCAAGGATTTGGCATGATAACAATGAGATGTTCCGAGTGTAATCGTTTGATTCGTAAATCAAAGCGAGTACGTCGACTAATCACAACATTAAGTCAGCCACAACTCTGTTGAAGACATGTGTTCCGATAAGCAGATACTCATCCCACTCTTCCAACCTTGCATGTATTGGGTGGTGAGGCATAGACTTCGTCGAGATTTTGAAAACCACAAATAACGAGTCAAAGCTCATTTTGAAAATTATTTGATTTAGGCACGCAATGCCTTGACTATGATTTAAGATTTGTGTGTGCTTTGATAGGAATCAAAGTATAAAAAAATCACATATGGTTTTACTTATCAAGTTCCAATAACCCATGCTTCGGTCCATTAAGATCATTATGTAGCCTAGTTTAAGCACATTCTTAGTATACCGGTGATGTTTATATATAGGGTTCCCCGCAGCGTTCCCACCACATCCACGATATACTTTGAAATATACTTAAACTAGTTACATAACATCTTAATTTTCCTTAGCATCATCCTAAAGAATAACGTAATGTAAGTTTAATAAGAGCCACCGCAACTACACTTATGTATAGGCGGTTTTACCAGTTATAAATGGCTATAGTCAAACCTATACATCGGTTCCACACGGAATTGATGGCTGTAAAGAAAACATTCCCAAAGTGTAAATAGTTTAATGTGACGTAGCAAGATCCACAAAGCGCATACGTATAGTTTATATGACGTAGCAAGATCCACAAAGCGCATACGTATAGATTACAACCAAACCAATCCTTAGGTCCCATTACTGGAACTAATGGTTGTAATGGATGCTCGGCAAAGAAGAACCACGCCGCCGAAAGCATCCAAGAGCAATAGCATTCACAAGTAATCATCATACGACACTTAGCATCAAGTATTAGCACATAATAGAGTATAGCCACCAAGTAACATATAAGGTAGCAACATAGCATAGAGTTAAGAGTCATAGTAGCATCATGCCTCAGACAATCAGGATCATCACGTAGCCCAGTTTAAACACATTCTTGGTATACCAAGGATGCTTATATATAGGGTTCCCCGCAGCGTTCCCACCACATCCGTGGTATACCTAGAACGATGCCTAAACTAGTTACGTGACATCCGTTTATCCTTAGCATAAGGTCAATATGATTGGAAATACCATGAAGGCTTTAAGTAGGACAGGACTTGAGTAAGCGTTGATAATGTTTGATTGCCTTCAACAAGGACTTATAATGTTTGATTACCTTTAACAAGGACTTATAATGTTTGATTGCCTTCAACAAGGACTTACTAGAATTATGACCCTAGCACCCTAGGGTATAGAATAGAAACGTGTGATACTCATGATCGTTACCTCATGTGATACTCATGATCGTTACCTCATGGTGGAACTCCCGGCGTGGTCCTGAGTTCACTTGGGAACGAGAGGACGAAATGATGCGCAAATACCCTAACCTGTTCAAAAATGTTACTAGTGCATCTTAATTTTCGGGACGAAGATTCCTCTAACAGGGGGATGATGTGACAACCCGAAAAATTTTCGTGAATTTATATGAATTTTTATATGAATTTACAATTTGTTTTTATATTTTTATTATTACTTAATAATAATAATAATAATAATGAAAATAATGAAAATAATAATAATAATAATGATATTATTATTATTAAAAATAATGATAATAATAATAGTAATAATAATAAAGGTATTATTACAAATAATGATAATAATAATAAATATAATAATAATTATATTATTATCAAAAATAATGACAATAAAAATAATAATGTTATTGTTAAAAATAATAATATTATTAATAATAATAATGCTAATAATAAATAATATTAATAGTAATAATTTATAAGATTTATTTAATTGATTTAATAGTCCAGGGACTAGTTTTGTAATATTCAAAACATGTTTTAAAAACTTAAAACATGAAATAAACAAAACAGAAAACTCGAGGGGCCATTCTGTAATTATTTCAAAACATTTCCCTCGCCGGCGACCACTGTTCCGGCGCCATCCCCGGCGACGATCCGGCAACCACAAACCAACAAAAATACGCGGTTTTTTCATCAATCCAAAGCTACCAACACAACCCCGTGAGTGTCTCGAACACAATGACCCACAATAATTTGAGAATCAAATTCATAATGCGATCTAAAACGCTCGTGATCACTGTCGGTTACTTTACAACTCCGAATCGCACAAAAATCTCAATAATAATCGAATTAACCTCACCAAATCAACACTATAAATACTAGCAATCTGTATGCACTTCGAATTGCACCAGAAACAACTCCATTCATCGAATTTGATCCCCTTCTTCCCCGCGACCTGCAACTCAGTCGATCTCTGCCTTACAAGCATCAATTCACAAAATAGATAGAGGGCTTTCGATCCTTTAATCTATTAAAAGCTTCCTGTAAAAGTAATTCGATTATTAACATCATTTGAATAGCGTTTGATCTTATCCCCTGTCGCGGCTGTTCTTCACAAGAATCATCACCAATTCGACATCATCTGGTAAATTAAAAACACCATTATGTTCGATTGATCATGGGGAATAAAAGCCCCATGAATCTATACATTAACATAATCGATTGAATGCTCAATTTGATCGAATGTGTTCTAGGGTTCTTGATTTGGGGGGGGTTGCATACGGGTTGTGTTTAAAACTATTTGGGGCGGGGTTTTGTTCGCTGATGAGCCTTTGGCTCAGTTGTTTGTGCGCGGGTGTGTTGAGGGGGAGGTCACGGGTTCGAACCGTGCACCTCCCAACCTTTTATTTTATTTATTTTATTTAGTTATTTACCCTTTAAAAATAAATAAAAATTATTAAAAATACATAAAAATCGCCAAAAATTATAAAACTGATTTTTAAGAACTTCTTTATTTTAATTAATTTTCTGTAAATTATTTAATTAAAAATACTTCAAATAAAATTTATAAAATGTTATTCAAAAAAATATTATAATTAAATATTTTTATAAAAATAGACTTAAATTATGATTTAAAGTATTTAATTGAACACCATATCATTTTTAATTAATGATAAATCATAAAAATTGTAGAAATTCAATTATTTAAAAACCCTAATTATTTATGTAAATAATTACTACATGTATTATAAATTATTACATGTATTATAAATTGTTATCCATACAAAAATGGGTTTTTAAATATAACAATCAAATTATTAATGGATGTTATAATATTTTATGGACTTGTTTCGATAATATAAATACAAGGTAAATTTTATAAATTTAAATATTTATAAAATCTTACGAAAATTAAATATAAACTTGTATGTTTATATAACGTCTATAATTTAATTAGAATATAATGATATGTCACAATCATTATTAAACTAATTAAAATTTATATAAATCATTAATTATTAACAAAAATGATTAAATGATTTAATTATATGTTTATAACAAATCCTAGAAAACCAAAACCTAGATCAATTGAACACCAGGTTCAAGATCTAACTTATTTAGGTTTTTGGATTTGTATCTGTTTGCTTACGTGAAATTATAATTCCTTAACAGGAATTTACTAGGTTGTCAACACCACACAGGAACTAAGGTGAGTTCATAACTATTCCCCTTTTTAATCATTTAAATATTTTGGGGCTGGAATACATGTTGTAATTGAAATTACAAATTATTTTGTGTATTATGTTAAATAATAATTTGATCACATTTATGATTACATATGGTTACTATGAAAATCCTTCTCTGTATACTGGACTATAAATAAGCAGGGATCTTTTGGATAGTACTATCGGGGAGTGACTTACCCCCACAAAGGTATGGACATGTGATCCATATCAGATGCACAAAGATCTTGATGTCATTCGGGATGACTGTTTCTGTAGTGAGAAGGCAGATGTGCACTTTATATAGTTTGCATTATAGTTCCATTTACAACCCATATGAGGATAAATGTAAAGGAGGATTTGCTCCCTCTGATTTGAAATTATTATGAAAATATAATATACACATAAAAGGATAATAAACTAAGTGACATGGACAAATTCAATGTGAAGGATTTGTTGGGCTTGTACTTAGTAGGTATGTGGGATAGCGGGTTCACCTTATTAAAAAGGGTTCCGACAGGCTATTCATATACCGGTGAGTAAATTAAACTCACACTTTTTCTATAAATCCTATTTGATGATAATTGATGATTTATCACTATGTTTTACTTACCTGTGAACTCACCAACCCTGTGTTGACACTTGATTTACATGTATTCTCAGGTATCTACTAGGAGCTTACGAACATGCACGTAGGATCATATAAGAGCTCAAGATACCTATTGATTATTATTGAATTATGATTAAGAAATGTTGTCAAGAAAACAATCTATCTTTTATTTCCGCTGCTCTGATTATTAATGAAATGTTTATCTAAAACTTATCATATAGATAACTGCATCTCATGTGTAACTACTGTGTTCGATCCTGTTTGCTCACCCCTCCGTGATAGATTCCAGACCCGGAATTTGAGGGTGTGACAGATTGGTATCAGAGCCATTGGTTATACTGAGTTAGGAATTGCATCTAGCCTATAGCCACACACAATAGTTGCACAAAGTAAATTGCCTTAGTTAGAGATTGACTAAGATTAAGAAGTTATATGCTTAAACTTAGATAGTTGTGTTCCTAAACATGACTTTGACTCTTTGAATCATTCCTAAACTTATTCTCAACGACACGTGGGATCTACACTTATCATCGTGCCTAAATCAAATGGTTTTCAAATCTCGTCAAAGTCCGTGTCACATGACCGAAAACATGCAATGCTGGAAGAGTGGGATACCTGTATCTTAAGGTGTTCTGTCTAGGCAAGGTATTTCATACAACTTGATTACCTTACCTGGGAACCCTCGAGATGAGTATTCGCTTATAGGTACGCATGTCCTCGTTAAGGTTGTGGTGAACACAAATACTTTGATAAGTCAACGTATTCGCTTTGGTTTGCGAACCGAACGTTTACACTCCTAACCTCTCATTGTTATTCTAAACAATCTCATTAATGATTTTATTATTTTGAAAAGTTTTAGAAACCAATTACCCGTTTTTCATAAAGGTTTCTTCATTCCATATTATACAGCATGTCTTCTCGTCAAATCCGTTCACGATTTAGAAACTCTGGCCGTAAGATTTCCGTTATTGTAACACGTGAAGTTACTACAGTCATATACAAGTCCTTAAGGCAAATGGCTTCTTGTGATTACCTTGATATGTTCCATTTGGTAATCTAAGCCACGCTTGTCCTAACCTAAAGCGAGACTTGTTTCCTTAGTACTCGTGCCTTGCCGAATTTAATCGAAAAACCCAGTTTTCTTAAATTCCCATCTACCCTACATTAATTGTCCATACTTTGAATATTTGATATAAAATGCATCTATTGAATATGTCAAAGTGTGAATTCTCACCAAACAATTTCATGATAGATGGACGCACCAGCGGGCAGAGGCAGAGGTAGAGGACGCGCCAGAAGAACTGTCCCAATAGGGATGACTCCTGAAGAAATACAAGCCTTGGTCAATCAAGGTGTTGCTGCAGCCCTAGCCACTCAGGCTGCTCAGAATGGTCATCACTATTCATATAAAAAGTTCCTAGACTGCAAACCAGATATCTTCACTGGTGCAGAAGGGGCCATTGGGCTCATAAGGTGGTTCGAGAAATGTGAATCCATCTTCGCGATATCTGAATGTCCCGATGAGAGTAGGACCAAGTATGCCTCCGGAGCCTTGAGTGGAGCTGCACTCTCGTTCTGGAAGACAGAAGTTTCAAGACTTACTCTCTCCCTAGCCAATGCTATGGATTGGGAGGAATTCAAACAGCTGATGATGGAAGAATTCTGCCCAAGAGAAGAAGTACAAAGGTTTGAAACCGAGTGCTGGAACCATAAAATGGTGGGATCTGAAATTGAAAAGTATACCACTGAAAATCATGAGTACGCAACCTTGTGTCCTCATATGATGGAGCCTGCTCACAGAAGAATTGAAGGCTACATCCGTGGACTGTCTCCGGTCATTCAATCTATGGTCACTTCCTCCAACCCAACTTCAATCCAACAGGCCATTAGGTTAGCTCACAAGCTGACTAATGAAGCTGTGGCTCAGGGGAAGTTACCACCAAGAAACAAGGGTAAGGGTGTTGCTGCTGAAAACTCGGGGAAGAGAAAATTTGAAGATGCTAAAGACAGTGAGAGTCAAGGTACAAGCAAGAAGCAAGATCAGAAAAAGCACCAAGACAATCAGGGCATTCCGTCTAGATGTCAGAGGTGTGGCAAGCGTCACCATGGCAAGTGTACTGCAATCATCTGCTACAAATGCAACAAGAGGGGGCACACTGCTCCTGAATGTAGAACCAAGACTCAAGACCAAGGAAAGAAGGATGGTAATCAGCAGAATGGTGGAAAGAAGGAAGTTATTTGTTTCAGATGTGGAGAAAAGGGCCATATTGCTAAAGACTGCACTGGGGAAAAGAAAGATACAGCCAAGGGCAGAGCCTTCGTTATTGGCAAAGGTGAGGCTCTAAAAGACCCTAACGTTATTATGGGAAAATTTTTGGTGAATAATGTTTATGCCATAGTATTATTTGACACGGGAGCTGATAGAAGCTTCGTATCTGATACTTTCTATAAGCACTTGAATGTAAACCCTGTACCCCTAAATGAGCCATATGTTGTAGAAGTAGCAAATGGTAAATCCTTGACCGCATCACAAATCCTGAAAAACTGTACACTGGATTTATCAGGTCATATCCTACCAATAGAACTCATGCCCATTACTTTGGGAAGCTTCGATGTGGTAATTGGTATGGATTGGCTATCCAAAAACTCTGCAGAAATTATCTGTAAAGACAAAATGATTCGTATCCCCCTACCAAATGATGAAGTCCTGTGTGTGGAGGGAGATAAGACTAGTGTCGTGATGGGAGTTATTTCTTACTTGAAGGCTCAAAAGTGTCTTCGAAAAGGACATACTGCTATCCTAGCCTTAGTCACTGACAAAGAGAGGAAGGAAAGGAAGATTGAAGATGTACCCGTCGTCAGGGAATTTCCTGAAGTGTTTCCTGATGAACTGCCTGGATTGCCCCCTAAAAGAGAGGTCGAGTTTTCAATCGAGTTAGTACCTGGAGCTACACCTATAGCTCGGGCACCATACCGTCTCGCACCTTCTGAATTAAAAGAACTATCTGACCAGCTTAGGGAACTCCTTGATAAAGGATTCATCCGACCTAGCTCGTCGCCATGGGGAGCACCAGTGTTATTTGTGAAGAAGAAAGACGGGACCTTCCGGATGTGCATCGACTATCGAGAACTGAACAAAGTGACGATCAAGAACCGTTATCCCTTGCCACGTATTGACGACTTATTCGACCAACTGCAAGGTTCGAGTATTTACTCCAAGATAGATCTTAGAAGCGGCTATCATCAGCTGAGAGTCAGAGATGAAGATATTATGAAGACGGCTTTCAGAACTCGATACGGTCACTTTGAGTTCACAGTCATGCCATTTGGGCTAACAAATGCACCTGCTGTATTCATGGATCTCATGAATCGTGTATGCAAGCCTTATCTAGACAAATTTGTCATTGTCTTCATTGATGACATCTTGATCTATTCCAAAAATGAGCAAGAGCATGAAGAACATCTGAGGTTGATCCTTGAACTACTAAAGAGAGAGGAGCTTTATGCTAAGTTCTCGAAATGTGATTTCTGGCTTAAAGAAGTTCAATTCCTTGGTCATGTGATTGATGCTAATGGAATTCATGTAGACCCAGCAAAAATTGAATCCATCAAAAGTTGGCCTACACCTTCTAATCCAACGGAAATTAGACAATTTCTGGGACTAGCTGGCTATTATAGGAGATTTATCGAGGGATTCTCCAAGATAGCTCAACCATTGACTATGCTTACCCAAAAGGGGGTAGCATATCATTGGGGGTTCAAGCAAGAGGCTGCTTTCCAAACATTGAAACAGAAGTTGTGCAGTGCACCTATTTTGTCCCTACCCGACGGTATTGAAGACTTTGTAGTCTACTGTGATGCTTCTGTTCAGGGACTGGGATGTGTTTTGATGCAACGCGACAAAGTCATAGCTTATGCCTCAAGACAGTTAAAGGCTCATGAGAAGAACTATGCAACTCATGACCTAGAACTGGGAGCTGTTGTGTTTGCTCTTAAATTATGGAGACATTACTTGTACGGTACTAAGTGCACTATTTATACCGACCACAAGAGTCTTCAACACCTGTATAATCAAAAGGAGCTGAACATGAGGCAGAGGAGGTGGCTTGAACTACTAAACGATTATGATTGTGCCATCAAGTACCATCCTGGTAAAGCAAATATTGTGGCTGATGCTTTGAGTAGGAAAGAACATGTGAAACCTCGTAGAGTGCGAGCTCTACAACTTACCATTCAAAGCAACCTGCCGGCACAAATCTTGAAGGCTCAGACTGAAGCCCTGAAAGAAGAGAACATTAAAGATGAAAACCTTCGAGGGCTAGACCAACAGTTTGAAGTTCATTTGGATGGGATACGCTTTATAGCAGGAAGGATTTGGGTACCTCTATACGGGAATCTGAGGAGCTTGATCATGGATGAAGCCCACAAGTCTAGATACTCTATCCACCCAGGTGCAGATAAGATGTATTACGACTTGAAGCTTGTTTACTGGTGGCCAAGAATGAAGGCAGATATTGCAACCTATGTCTCAAAGTGCTTGACTTGTTCTAAAGTCAAGGTCGAATACCAAAAGCCTTCAGGAATGTTGACTCAACCAGAAATTCCCGTGTGGAAATGGGAAATGATAACCATGGATTTCGTCACTGGTTTACCCAAGTCCCAAACGGGCAATGACACCATTTGGGTTATCGTTGACCGTCTCACCAAATCCGCTCATTTCATACCCATCCGTGAGAAAGACAAGATGGAGAAGCTTGCAAGGGTGTACATCAAAGAAATTATCTCTAGACATGGAGTGCCAGTGTCTATTATCTCTGATCGTGATGCACGGTTTACATCAATCTTCTGGGGTAAGCTTCAGAAAGCTCTAGGCACTCGCCTAGATATGAGCACAGCCTATCACCCTCAAACTGATGGTCAAAGTGAAAGAACCATACAGACTCTTGAGGATATGCTTAGGGCTTGTGTTATTGACTTTGGAAAGAACTGGGAAGGTCATTTACCTTTGGTAGAGTTCTCATATAACAATAGCTATCATTCGAGCATCAAGGCGGCACCATTCGAGGCCTTATATGGACGTAAATGTAGATCACCGCTTTGCTGGGCAGAAGTTGGAGATAGTCAACTTACTGGTCCAGAGTTGATCTTTGAAACTCATGAGAAAATTGTCCAGATAAGAGAACGCATGGCTGCTGCCAGGGATCGCCAGAAAAGCTATGCTGATAAACGCCGCAAGCCACTGGAATTTCAGGAAGGAGATAAAGTTTTGCTAAAGGTATCTCCCTGGAAGGGAGTTATACGCTTTGGGAAACGGGGGAAATTGAACCCTCGCTACGTGGGACCTTTTGAAATTGTCAGAAGGATCGGCCCAGTAGCCTATGAATTAAATCTACCTGCTGAACTTAGTGGTGTGCACAATGTCTTCCACGTATCCAATCTAAGGAAATGTTTATCCGATGAATCACTTGTTGTGCCTTTAGAGGAACTACAAGTAGATGAAAAACTCAGGTTTGTCGAAGAACCAGTTGAAATCATGGATAGGGAAGTTAAACAACTGAAGCATAGCAAGATTCCGATTGTCAGAGTTCGGTGGAACTCCCGGCGTGGTCCTGAGTTCACTTGGGAACGAGAGGACGAAATGATGCGCAAATACCCTAACCTGTTCAAAAATGTTACTAGTGTATCTTAATTTTCGGGACGAAGATTCCTCTAACAGGGGGATGATGTGACAACCCGAAAAATTTTCGTGAATTTATATGAATTTTTATATGAATTTACAATTTGTTTTTATATTTTTATTATTACTTAATAATAATAATAATAATAATGAAAATAATGAAAATAATAATAATAATAATGATATTATTATTATTAAAAATAATGATAATAATAATAGTAATAATAATAAAGGTATTATTACAAATAATGATAATAATAATAAATATAATAATAATTATATTATTATCAAAAATAATGACAATAAAAATAATAATGTTATTGTTAAAAATAATAATATTATTAATAATAATAATGCTAATAATAAATAATATTAATAGTAATAATTTATAAGATTTATTTAATTGATTTAATAGTCCAGGGACTAGTTTTGTAATATTCAAAACATGTTTTAAAAACTTAAAACATGAAATAAACAAAACAGAAAACTCGAGGGGCCATTCTGTAATTATTTCAAAACATTTCCCTCGCCGGCGACCACTATTCCGGCGCCATCCCCGGCGACGATCCGGCAACCACAAACCAACAAAATACGCGGTTTTTTCATCAATCCAAAGCTACCAACACAACCCCGTGAGTGTCTGAACACAATGACCCACAATAATTTGAGAATCAAATTCATAATGCGATCTAAAACGCTCGTGATCACTGTCGGTTACTTTACAACTCCGAATCGCACAAAAATCTCAATAATAATCGAATTAACCTCACCAAATCAACACTATAAATACTAGCAATCTGTATGCACTTCGAATTGCACCAGAAACAACTCCATTCATCGAATTTGATCCCCTTCTTCCCCGCGACCTGCAACTCAGTCGATCTCTGCCTTACAAGCATCAATTCACAAAATAGATAGAGGGCTTTCGATCCTTTAATCTATTAAAAGCTTCCTGTAAAAGTAATTCGATTATTAACATCATTTGAATAGCGTTTGATCTTATCCCCCTGTCGCGGCTGTTCTTCACAAGAATCATCACCAATTCGACATCATCTGGTAAATTAAAAACACCATTATGTTCGATTGATCATGGGGAATAAAAGCCCCATGAATCTATACATTAACATAATCGATTGAATGCTCAATTTGATCGAATGTGTTCTAGGGTTCTTGATTTGGGGGGGTTGCATACGGGTTGTGTTTAAAACTATTTGGGGCGGGGTTTTGTTCGCTGATGAGCCTTTGGCTCAGTTGTTTGTGCGCGGGTGTGTTGAGGGGGAGGTCACGGGTTCGAACCGTGCACCTCCCAACCTTTTTATTTTATTTATTTTATTTAGTTATTTACCCTTTAAAAATAATAAAAATTATTAAAAATACATAAAAATCGCCAAAAATTATAAAACTGATTTTTAAGAACTTCTTTATTTTTAATTAATTTTCTGTAAATTATTTAATTAAAAATACTTCAAATAAATTTATAAAATGTTATTCAAAAAAATATTATAATTAAATATTTTTATAAAAATAGACTTAAATTATGATTTAAAGTATTTAATTGAACACCATATCATTTTAATTAATGATAAATCATAAAAATTGTAGAAATTCAATTATTTAAAAACCCTAATTATTTATGTAAATAATTACTACATGTATTATAAATTATTACATGTATTATAAATTGTTATCCATACAAAAATGGGTTTTTAAATATAACAATCAAATTATTAATGGATGTTATAATATTTTATGGACTTGTTTCGATAATATAAATACAAGGTAAATTTTATAAATTTAAATATTTATAAAATCTTACAAAAATTAAATATAAACTTGTATGTTTATATAACGTCTATAATTTAATTAGAATATAATGATATGTCACAATCATTATTAAACTAATTAAATTTATATAAATCATTAATTATTAACAAAAATGATTAAATGATTTAATTATATGTTTATAACAAATCCTAGAAAACCAAAACCTAGATCAATTGAACACCAGGTTCAAGATCTAACTTATTTAGGTTTTTGGATTTGTATCTGTTTGCTTACGTGAAATTATAATTCCTTAACAGGAATTTACTAGGTTGTCAACACCACACAGGAACTAAGGTGAGTTCATAACTATTCCCCTTTTTAATCATTTAAATATTTTGGGGCTGGAATACATGTTGTAATTGAAATTACAAATTATTTTGTGTATTATGTTAAATAATAATTTGATCACATTTATGATTACATATGGTTACTATGAAAATCCTTCTCTGTATACTGGACTATAAATAAGCAGGGATCTTTTGGATAGTACTATCGGGGAGTGACTTACCCCCACAAAGGTATGGACATGTGATCCATATCAGATGCACAAAGATCTTGATGTCATTCGGGATGACTGTTTCTGTAGTGAGAAGGCAGATGTGCACTTTATATAGTTTGCATTATAGTTCCATTTACAACCCATATGAGGATAAATGTAAAGGAGGATTTGCTCCCTCTGATTTGAAATTATTATGAAAATATAATATACACATAAAAGGATAATAAACTAAGTGACATGGACAAATTCAATGTGAAGGATTTGTTGGGCTTGTACTTAGTAGGTATGTGGGATAGCGGGTTCACCTTATTAAAAAGGGTTCCGACAGGCTATTCATATACCGGTGAGTAAATTAAACTCACACTTTTTCTATAAATCCTATTTGATGATAATTGATGATTTATCACTATGTTTTACTTACCTGTGAACTCACCAACCCTGTGTTGACACTTGATTTACATGTATTCTCAGGTATCTACTAGGAGCTTACGGACATGCACGTAGGATCATATAAGAGCTCAAGATACCTATTGATTATTATTGAATTATGATTAAGAAATGTTGTCAAGAAAACAATCTATCTTTTATTTCCGCTGCTCTGATTATTAATGAAATGTTTATCTAAAACTTATCATATAGATAACTGCATCTCATGTGTAACTACTGTGTTCGATCCTGTTTGCTCACCCCTCCGTGATAGATTCCAGACCCGGAATTTGAGGGTGTGACAGTGTTGGTAACTCACAAGTTAACCAATCGTCGAAGGGTGGGGGTGTCAACCCAGTAGTACTACCAATACCTATCCGTTGGTTCCCAAACCCGGGAATTAATGGTTGTAAGAATCATAGAATAACACCATGTATGTATTAGAATATAAGAATAGTATCACATTGATTCCAAGTATGAAAATTGTATGTAAGATTGTACAGCATCGAAAACGGGTGAGCATACTTTTCCCCCAAGTTGAAAAACATTGAAACAATTATAAAAGCATAAAAAGGGGCCACGAAACTCACCTTGGATTGATGTAATGTATATGAATAAGAACTTCAAAGAATTAGGCAAAGCACGATCAAACACGTTCAATACCTATTATTGATTGTAATTTAGTTTTTAATACGAATGAATATATTTGGTAAGGTTTGAGTTGATTTGGTTTAACACGTGTCACACACGTAATATGTTACAATGGTTTTATAGATTTCTATTTGTATTAATAAATAATTATCAATAAGTATTAAACTTATTAAACAATTATTTATATATTTCGATTCCATTAAAGGGTTTTCATATTTGAATTTAAATATTTTTAGAATTAATTATAATAATGACGTGGTTTAACTATATAATTTATAATTATCCAATAATATTTACAAATAAGGATAATCACATTTATAGTATTTTGATTAATAATAAGGTATTAATTTATACCTTTGGTTTAAATATATTTTACAAGAAATAACCACAATTTTATTTGTAAATAATTTGTGAATTTATAAAATATATTTAAAGATAATATAGCGTTTATCTTATAGAAATAATTATTTATAATATTTATAAATAATATTTATATAATTTTCATGATTTTCATGATTATTTCATAGTTAAACTTGATTTAGAATTTATTTTATAAAAATAAGTATTTTTAATATTTTTAAATAATATTTTATAAAAATCTATTAAAGTTTTTAAATAAAATAAATTTATAGAAAATTATTTTGTAAGATTTAAAATAAGGAAAATTAATAAAATTATTTTTATAATTTTTAGAAATTTTCCATATTTTTAAAGTATTTATAAAGCTTTAAAAAATAAAACAATAAAAAGGAGGTTGTCGGGTTCGAACCCGGGACCTCACACCCACACACACAGCCCAAACCAGTGAGCCATAGCCCAATCCGCGAATAGTCACGGGTTAAATTAATTTTAAACATAGTTTCAGAAATCCCCAAATTCGTATAAACCCTAGAAACCAAATCGTTCAAATTGATCACCCAAACGTTAATAATAGTGTATGGATTCATGGGGCTTTTGTTCCCCATGATAAATCGAGTATAAAGATGTGTTCAATTACCTGTTTATGTTTCGGATTATGGATGAACACTTCAAAGAACACCCGCGGCTAATTCGGATTCGAATGGTGATCTAACGTTGATGAGATTCAAATTGTTTGCACAGAAAGCTTCTAATGATATCAATGACCAAAAGCCCTATGTTATTTGTTAGTTATAAGGCTCGGAAGATGACTGTTGATCGAGTTGCCAGTCGAAACAGAGGTGATGATCAAATCGGCTTGATTTTGTGTGTTTTGATACAATGGGTAGTAGCATTCTATTTATAGTGAGTGGATGTTCGAGTAGTTCGATTTAATTTGATTAACAGAGTGTTTTTAGTGCGATTCAATCCTGTAAAGTAGCCGACAGGGAATGTGGGTCGGTTTGGATCGCATTTTCGATCTGGTTTTTGAATTATTGTGGGGTTTGGGTTCGAATCTTGCATGTAACGGTGTCGGGGGTTCTAATTTGGTTAAAACCGTGTAGATTTGGGTGTTTTGGCCTCGCCGGAGGCTCGCCGGAGAGCCGGAGACAGTGGCCGGAATTACGGGGGCGGGGAGGGGCCAGTTGTGTAAATTTATAATTTACACAAATGGTCCCTGCGGTTTTAATTTTATTGATTTATGTTTTTAACTTCTTTTAAACTTTCAAAAATTGCAAATATACCCCCTGACTTTTAATATTCTTATTATTTTTATTATTATTGTTATTATTATCATCATCATTATTATTATTATTATTATTATTATTATTATTATTATTATTATTATTGTTATTATAATTATTATTATAATTATTTGAATTATCTTAAAAATTAGCTTTTAAATAAATAAATAAATAAATAAATAAATAAATAAATAGATAAATAAATAAATTTTTTTTTTTTTGATATGTTACATTAAACGGGAAGAAATTAAGTCGCATGAAAGCATAAATACAAGGTTTTTTTAAACAAATGAGGGCCAAAAAGATCTTACGTCTTGATCAAGAAAGGTAACCAACAATCGATTTTCGTCAACGATACACAATATGAACTCTAACCAAACAAACGTCACAGTGTACCAAACTCCATATTGTTTGAGTGACGAAAAATAGTCAACAGTGGAATGTGCATCCATGTTTACATACACCATTATTTTAATATAATCTGAAAAACAAAAGTTACATGGTATGTAATTAGAAGTAGTAAGGATATTACTATTTCTTGAATAGACTGGGAATAAATGTTTGCATGTGATTAACGTCAGGGAACATTGTGCATAAAGAAAAAAGTAAAAGACAAAAGAATATTAACAGAAAAGTACATATAGCTAGAATTCAGAGATCGTAAATTACATACGAGCGTTACCACGTGTTGCGGCGGAGTTAATAACGTTGTTCAATATAATTTAGTTAGAGAGTGAGACAACTTAATCATTTTATGCAAATGCGTTGCTGTAAAAAAATGATCCAAATGCTTTGAGGGACACTATTAAACATGTTTCCATAATAATTTAGTAGAGGACTTGATTTTAAAATCGTTAAGGTCAGTATATATTTTAGAAATAACCCTTTTTTATTTGAATACAACAAAGAAATATATATGATAACCGTGAGAAATAAAAATAAAGAAATATAAATAATTGTCACTCATTTTGACAACTATTTACTATTGCATATTGTAACTTTATAATACTGTCAAATATACCATGGGATGAAAAGAGAAATATATTAGACATTACCTAAATTCTTTTGATAAACAAAGTTTATGAATATAAACATAAATGTAATACAACCAAATGTTAAACATATTTTTAAATTTTAAAATACACTAAAAAATTACACCCAAATCTTTTAATGTTATCAGGGTGGATTATAAAAGAATTATATGTTTAAGGGGCAAATATAAATATGAAAAATATACCTACAGACTTCTAAACAATTAAATTTATCTATATAACTCTATCCGAGTGTAGAAACTATATGAAAAAACAATAAGCGGTGCTTGCAATTGTACAACTTTATAAAAATTATATAAATACATATGTCGTAATATTATAATCGCAATTAATTAAATCACAATTAATTATTTCGCATTTCACCAAATGCTTTTGTGTAAAAACAAAATACAAATAATTATATATTGAATTAGTTAAGAGAAAAAAAATGTAAACATATTAACTCATTATCAACTATTACGTAAGAAATATAAAACAAAGTAAAAAGAAAACTACTTAAAACCATTAAACAAAACCATCAAAGAAAACCACACTAGTTACGAAAAGTGAGTTAGAAAAACCCTTTTCATGGGTTTGATTTTATGGTTAACCGAAGAGATTTTGAATGCTAACCACCACCACACATTTTGAATATCCAGTATGAAGACCCATGCTTGACAAAAAGTCAAGGGATGTGGATGATCTTGTATAGGCGGTTCTCCGATTTCGGTGGGTTAGAGGCGATTCAAGGGATATATAGCTTCGTTGCTAAAATGGTGATGGTGTCGCAAGCGATGTTCGTTTAGATTGAAGAACCCAAAACGAATTTGTAGAAGTTGTGTATTGGTGTCGATGAGTAAGCGAAGGTGTTGGCCTCTAAACGAATTTGCAGAAGCGGTGAGGATTGAAGAACTCTTGTCGCATGGAGAATCGGTGTTAGTCTCTAAACGATTTTTGAAGAATCCAGTGTTCGTCTCTAAACAATTGCAGAAGCGGTAAAGGATTTTGAAGAATCCGGTGAACATTGTATATTGGCATGAATAATCTTGTGGTAGGTGTTTTAATAACTATATACCTACAACCATGCAATGCCCTACACCCCAAAACCGCCAGGAAACCGCTGCCTGCATGTTACCGCCAACACCCACCGTAAAGTCACAACAATTACCACTAACGCCGTTAGTACCGTTAAGTTGCATTTTGTAGTATATATAATTTAACTTGTTTTGATTAGATTCTTGAAGCTATTTAGTTGACATTTTTTTGACATTTTTTATACTGATGAGTGCATGTATTTACAATGAATCCTTGCAAACATGAGGGTTAATAGGACTCTTAATTAACCACTCCTTAATTGCACGTCTCAAATATTATATTTAAACTATAATATGACTTTTGTGTTTTCAATTTACATACCTAGATTCATGCATTCATGCCTATGCTTCCGTTATTCATAATATTGCTTGAGATAATCCCAAGACTTCCGCCTACGGTTGTTACTCGGTGCAATTAAGGAACATGAAATCATACAGTGTATAAACAATGTTGGCATAAATTGTTCGCATGGGCTGTGACTTCTAAACGTATTGCAAAAACATAGCAAGAACATGAAACTAATAACATATGTGGAGCAAAAATATAACATACCTTTTACTAAAACTTTGATGCTAATGGCAGATGTAGAGAAGACATGCACTGCTAACGAATATCCAATCTGCAGAGGCAAAGATGCAATATTTATTCTAGCATCTCTTTTAGTTACAAGTCGAACTAAACATTTACCGGATTTGGTTGAATAATTACCTTCCCACAACAAAGGCTGGACAATAAGAGGGGGAGAAGAAGCAATGAACTCTTGGTTTACTTGTGTCACACCCTCAAATTCCGGGTCTGGAATCTATCACGGAGGGGTGAGCAAACAGAATCGAACACAGTAGTCACACATGAGATGCAATTATCTAGATTTTAGATAATCCTTACAATAATTATTCAGAGTAATATTATGCGTAGCGGAAGTAAATATAGATTGTTTCATGACAACATGTCTAAATTATATTTCAGATAATAATCAATAGGTATCTTGAGCTCTTATATGATCCTATGTGCATGTCCGTAAGCTCCTAGTAGATACCTGAGAATACATGTAAATCAAGTGTCAACACAGGGTTGGTGAGTTCACAGGTAAGTAAAACATAGTGATAAATCATCAATTATCATCAAATAGGATTTATAGAAAAAGTGTGAGTTTAATTTACTCACCGGTATATGAATAGCCTGTCGGAACCCTTTTTAATAAGGTGAACTCGCTATCCCACATACCTACTAAGTACAAGCCCAACAAATCCTTCACATTAAATTTGTCCATGTCACTTAGTTTATTATCCTTTTATGTGTATATTATATTTTCATAATAATTTCAAATCAGAGGGAGCAAATCCTCCTTTACATTTATCCTCATATGGGTTGTAAATGGAACTATAATGCAAACTATATAAAGTGCACATCTGCCTTCTCACTACAGAAACAGTCATCCCAAATGACAACAAGATCTTTGTGCATCTGATATGGATCACACGTCCATACCTTTGTGGGGGTAAGTCACTCCCCGATAGTACTATCCAAAAGATCCCTGCTTATTTATAGTCCAGTATACAGAGAAGGATTTTCATAATAACCATATGTAATCATAAATGTGATTAAATTATTATTTAACATAATACACAAAAATAATTTGTAAATTTAATTACAACATGTATTCCAGCCCCAAAATATTTAAATGATTAAAAAGGGGAATAGTTATGAACTCACCTCGGTTCGTGTGTGGTGTTGACAAGCTAGTAAATTCCTGCTAAGGAATTATATTTCACGTAAGCAAACAGATATAAATCCAAAACCTAAATAAGTTAGATCTTGAACCTGGCGTTCAATTGATCTAGGGTTTGGTTTTCTGGGATTTGTTATAAACATAAAATCATTTAATTATTTTTGTTAATAATTAATGATTTATATAAAATTTAATTAGTTTAATAATGATTTTGACATATCATTATATTCTAATTAAATTATAGACGTTATATAAACATATAAGTTTATATTTAATTTTTGTAAGATTTTATAAATATTTAAATTTATAAAATTTACTTTGTATTTATATTATCAACATAAATCCCTAAATAATATAATATCCATTAATAATTTGATTGTTTTAATTTATATTTAAAAACCCATTTTTGTATGGATAACAATTTATAATACATGTAATAATTATTTACATAAATAATTAAGGTTTTTAAATAATTAAATTTCTACAATTATTATGACTTATTATTATTCAAAAATAATATGATGTCCAATTAATGAATTAATACTTTAAATCATAATTTAAAGTCTATTTTTATAAAAATGGTTATTTATAATATTTTTATATAATATTTTATAAATTTTATTTAAAGTGTTTTTGAATAATTAAATTACAGAAAATTAATTAAGGGTATTTAAAATAAAATAAGTCTTTAAAAATTATTTTTATAATTTTTGGAAATTTTTTTATATATTTTTAATTTATTCAAAAAGCTTTAAAAAAACAATGGGAGGGGGCCGGGTTCGAACCCGCGACCTCCTCCCCATCGCCCCAACACCCGAACCAGTGAGCCAAGGCTCCAAATCGAAAGGAACACAGCCCCAATTAATTTTAAACGCAACCCCTTAAGCTAACCCCCAAATCAAGAACCCTAATCACAATTCGATCAAATTGAACATGTAATTGTTGTTGTTAATGAATTAATTCATGGGGCTTTTGTTCCCCATGATTAACCGAACAGAATAGTGAAATCAATTTACCTGTTTGATTCAGTTTGATGTCGAGAACAATCAAGAACAAGTCGCGACAGGGATGAAGCTCGATTGCTATCCAAATGTTTATGATATTCAAATTCCTCTTACAGGAAGCTTTTAATAGCTTAGATGATCGAAAGCCCTAAGTTAATTTCGTGAATTGAAACTCGTAAGGTCAAATTCGATTGTGTTGCAGGTCGCGAAAGAGAAAGAGGTTGAATTCGATGAATGAGATTGTTTCAGGTGCAATTGAATGTGTAGACGGTTTGGTAATACTTATAGCTTTGTTCAGACTCAATTAATTCGATTATGGTTGCATTTCTAGTGCGATTTGAAGCTGTAAAGTAGCCGACATGTTCACGTGGTGGTTAGATCGATCGCACTATTAATTTGATTCTTGAATTATTGTGGGGTTTTGGTTCGAATCGTTCACATGAGAGTGTCGGGAACATTTGTTTGATGAAAAACCGTCTATAATGAGAAAATTGTCCAAATAAGAAAAACTAAATAATAATCCGACGAGTTTCAATTGCATAGCAAGACTAAATCGCACTATTATTGTTCGGAAGGAGATAAAGTTTTGCTTAAGTTGTTTAACTTCTTTATCCATGATTTCAACTGGTTCCTCGATAAACCTGAGTTTCTCATCTACTTGCAGTTCCTCTAAAGGCACAACAAGTGATTCATCGGATAAACACTTCCTTAGATTAGATACGTGAAACACATTATGCACACCACCAAGTTCAGCAGGTAGATTTAATTCATAGGCTACTGGGCCAATCCTTCTGACAATTTCAAAAGGTCCCACGTAGCGAGGGTTCAATTTCCCCCGTTTCCCAAAGCGTATAACTCCCTTCCAGGGAGATACCTTTAGCAAAACTTTATCTCCTTCCTGAAATTCCAGTGGCTTGCGGCGTTTATCAGCATAGCTTTTCTGGCGATCCCTGGCAGCAGCCATGCGTTCTCTTATCTGGACAATTTTCTCATGAGTTTCAAAGATCAACTCTGGACCAGTAAGTTGACTATCTCCAACTTCTGCCCAGCAAAGCGGTGATCTACATTTACGTCCATATAAGGCCTCGAATGGTGCCGCCTTGATGCTCGAATGATAGCTATTGTTATATGAGAACTCTACCAAAGGTAAATGACCTTCCCAGTTCTTTCCAAAGTCAATAACACAAGCCCTAAGCATATCCTCAAGAGTCTGTATGGTTCTTTCACTTTGACCATCAGTTTGAGGGTGATAGGCTGTGCTCATATCTAGGCGAGTGCCTAGAGCTTTCTGAAGCTTACCCCAGAAGATCGATGTAAACCGTGCATCACGATCAGAGATGATAGACACTGGCACTCCGTGTCTTGAGACAATTTCTTTGATGTATACCCTTGCAAGCTTCTCCATCTTGTCTTTCTCACGGATGGGTATGAAATGAGCGGATTTGGTGAGACGGTCAAGGATAACCCAAATGGTGTCATTGCCCATTTGAGACTTGGGTAAACCAGTGACGAAATCCATGGTTATCATTTCCCACTTCCACACTGGAATTTCTGGTTGGGTTAACATTCCTGAAGGCTTTTGGTATTCGACCTTGACTTTAGAACAAGTCAAGCACTTCGAGACATAGGTTGCAATATCTGCCTTCATTCTTGGCCACCAGTAAACAAGCTTCAAGTCATAATACATCTTATCTGCACCTAGGTGGATAGAGTATCTAGACTTGTGGGCTTCATCCATGATCAAGCTCCTCAGATTCCCGTATAGGGGTACCCAAATCCTTCCTGCTATAAAGCGTATCCCATCCGAATGAACTTCAAACTGTTGGTCAACCGATGGACCTGTTTACCTTACCTGGGAACCCTTGGGATGAGTATCTGCTTATAGGTACGCATGTCTTCAACAAAGTTGTGATTGACACAATACTTTGATTAGTCAACGTACTCGCTTTGATTTACGAATCAAACGATTACACCTGGAACATCTCATTGCTATTATGCCAAATTCTCGACTGTCGTTTTCGCGTGGAATAGCTCATATTTCCATGAAAATTCTTAATGATCTTTCAGAATGGCTTCTTGTCAAATCCGTTCACGGTCTCGAAACTCTGGCAGTAAGATTTCTGCTATTGTAACACGTGAAGTTACTACAGTCATATACAATTCCTTAAGGCAAATAGGTCAAATTACCTTGATATGTTCCATTTGGTAATCTAAGCTACCTTGTCCTAACCTAACGCGAGACTTGTTTCCTTAGTACTCGTGCCTTGCCGAATTTAATCGAAAAATCCAGTTTTCTTAAATTCCCATCTGTCCTACAGTAATTGTCCATACTTTGAATATTTGATATAAAATGCATCTATTGAATATGTCAAAGTGTGAATTCTCATCAAACAATTTCATGATAGATGGACGCACCAGCGGGCAGAGGCAGAGGTAGAGGACGCGCCAGAAGAACTGTCCCAATAGGGATGACTCCTGAAGAAATACAAGCCTTGGTCAATCAAGGTGTTGCTGCAGCCCTAGCCACTCAGGCTGCTCAGAATGGTCATCACTATTCGTATAAAAAGTTTCTAGACTGCAAGCCAGATATCTTCACTGGGGCAGAAGGGGCCATTGGGCTCATAAGGTGGTTCGAGAAATGTGAATCCATCTTCGCTATATCTGAATGTCCCGATGAGAGTAGGACCAAATATGCCTCCGGAGCCTTGAGTGGAGCTGCACTCTCGTTCTGGAAGACAGAAGTTTCAAGGCTTACTCTCTCCCTAGCCAATGCTATGGCTTGGGAGGAATTCAAACAACTAATGATGGAAGAATTCTGTCCGAGAGAAGAAGTACAAAGGTTTGAAACCGAGTGCTGGAACCACAAAATGGTGGGATCTGAAATTGAAAAGTATACCACCGAAAATCATGAGTACGCAACTTTGTGTCCTCATATGATGGAGCCTGCTCACAGAAGAATTGAAGGCTACATCCGTGGACTGTCTCCGGTCATTCAATCTATGGTCACTTCCTCCAACCCAACTTCAATCCAACAGGCCATTAGGATAGCTCACAAGCTGACTAATGAGGCTGTGGCTCAGGGGAAGTTACCACCAAGAAACAAGGGTAAGGGCGTTGCTGCTGAAAGCTTGGGAAAGAGAAAATTTGAAGATGCTAAAGAAAGTGAGAGTCAAGGTACAAGCAAGAAGCAAGATCAGAAAAAGCACCATGACAATCAGGGCATTCCGCCTAGATGTCAGAGGTGTAGCAAGCGTCACCATGGCAAATGTACTGCAATCATTTGCTACAAATGCAACAAGAGGGGGCACACTGCTCCTGAATGTAGAACCAAGACTCAACACCAAGGAAAGAAGGATGGTAATCAGCAGAATGGTGGAAAGAAGGAAGTTATTTGTTTCAGATGTGGAGAAAAGGGCCATATTGCTAAAGACTGCACTGGGGAAAAGAAAGATACAGCCAAGGGCAGAGCCTTTGTTATTGGCAAAGGTGAGGCTCTCAAAGACCCTAACGTTATTATGGGAAAATTTTTGGTGAATGATGTTTATGCCATAGTATTATTTGACACGGGAGCTGATAGAAGCTTCGTATCTGATACTTTCTATAAGCACTTGAATGTAAACCCTGTACCCCTAGATGAGCCATATGTTGTAGAAGTAGCAAATGGTAAATCCTTGACCGCATCACAAATCCTGAAAAACTGTACACTAGATTTATCAGGTCATATCCTACCAATAGACCTCATGCCCATTACTTTGGGAAGCTTCGATGTGGTAGTTGGTATGAATTGGCTATCCAAAAACTCTGCAGAAATTATCTGTAAAGACAAAATGATTCGTATCCCCCTACCAAATGATGAAGTCCTGTGCATGGAGGGAGATAAGACTGGTGTTGTGATGGGAGTTATTTCTTACTTGAAGGCTCAAAAGTGTCTTCGAAAAGGACATACTGCTATCCTAGCCCTAGTCACTGACAAAGATAAGAAGGAAAGGAAGATTGAAGATGTACCCGTCGTCAGGGAATTTCCTGAAGTGTTTCCTGATGAACTGCCTGGGTTGCCCCCTAAAAGAGAGGTCGAGTTTTCAATCGAGTTAGTACCTGGAGCTACACCTATAGCTCGGGCACCATACCGTCTCGCACCTTCTGAATTAAAAGAACTATCTGACCAGCTTAGGGAACTCCTTGATAAAGGATTCATCCGACCTAGCTCGTCACCATGGGGAGCACCAGTGTTATTTGTGAAGAAGAAAGACGGGACCTTCCGGATGTGCATCGACTATCGAGAACTGAACAAAGTGACGATCAAGAACCGTTATCCCTTGCCACGTATTGACGACTTATTCGACCAACTGCAAGGTTCGAGCATTTACTCCAAGATAGATCTTAGAAGCGGCTATCATCAGCTGAGAGTCAGAGATGAAGATATTATGAAGACGGCTTTCAGAACTCGATACAGTCACTTTGAGTTCACAGTCATGCCATTTGGGCTAACAAATGCACCTGCTGTATTCATGGATCTCATGAATCGTGTATGCAAGCCTTATCTAGACAAGTTTGTCATTGTCTTCATTGATGACATCTTGATCTATTCCAAAAATGAGCAGGAGCATGAAGAACATCTGAGATTGATCCTTGAACTACTAAAGAGAGAGGAGCTTTATGCTAAGTTCTCGAAATGTGATTTCTGGCTTAAAGAAGTTCAATTCCTTGGTCATGTGATTAATGCTAATGGAATTCATGTAGACCCAGCTAAAATTGAATCCATCAAAAGTTGGCCTACACCTTCTAATCCAACGGAAATTAGACAATTTCTGGGACTAGCCGGCTATTATAGGAGATTTATCGAGGGATTCTCCAAGATAGCTCAACCATTGACTATGCTTACCCGAAAGGGGGTAGCATATCATTGGGGGTTCAAGCAAGAGGCTGCTTTTCAAACACTGAAACAGAAATTGTGCAGTGCACCTATATTGTCCCTACCCGACGGTATTGAAGACTTTGTAGTCTACTGTGATGCTTCTGTTCAGGGTCTGGGATGTGTTTTGATGCAACGCGACAAAGTCATAGCCTTTGCCTCAAGACAGTTAAAGGCTCATGAGAAGAACTATGCAACTCATGACCTAGAACTGGGAGCTGTTGTGTTTGCTCTTAATTATGGAGACAATACTTGTACGGTACTAAGTGCACTATTTATACCGATCACAAGAGTCTTCAACACCTGTATAATCAAAAGGAGCTAAACATGAGGCAGAGGAGGTGGCTTGAACTATTAAACGATTATGATTGTGCCATCAAGTACCATCCCGGTAAGGCAAATGTTGTGGCTGATGCTTTGAGTAGGAAAGAACATATGAAGCCTCGTAGAGTACGAGCTCTACAACTTACCATTCAAAGCAACCTGCCGGCACAAATCTTGAAGGCTCAGACTGAAGCCCTGAAAGAAGAGAACATTAAAGATGAAAACCTTCGAGGGCTAGACCAACAGTTTGAAGTTCATTCGGATGGAACCAAAGTAATGGGCAGCAAAAGACACCTTTTGCTAAATAATAATCGAATTTGTCTTTACAATAGAATATAATGATATGTCAAAATCATTATTAAACTAATTAAATTTTATATAAATCATTAATTATTAACAAAAATAATTAAATGATTTAATGTTTATAACAAATCCCAGAAAACCAACCCTAGATCAATTGAACGCCAGGTTCAAGATCTAACTTATTTAGGTTTTGGATTTATATCTGTTTGCTTACGTGAAATATAATTCCTTAGCAGGAATTTACTAGCTTGTCAACACCACACACGAACTGAGGTGAGTTCATAACTATTCCCCTTTTTAATCATTTAAATATTTTGGGGCTGGAATACATGTTGTAATTGAAATTACAAATTATTTTTGTGTATTATGCTAAATAATAATTTGATCACATTTATGATTACATATGGTTATTATGAAAATCCTTCTCTGTAAACTGGACTATAAATAAGCAGGGATCTTTTGGATAGTACTATCGGGAGTGACTTACCCCCACAAAGGTATGGACATGTGATCCATATCAGATGCACAAAGATCTTGTTGTCATTCGGGATGACTGTTTCTGTAGTGAGAACGCAGATGTGCACTTTATATAGTTTGCATTATAGTTCCATTTACAACCCATATGAGGATAAATGTAAAGGAGGATTTGCTCCCTCTAATTTGAAATTATTATGATAAATATAATATACACATAAAAGGATAATAAACTAAGTGACATGGACAAATTCAATGTAAAGGATTTGTTGGGCTTGTACTTAGTAGATATGTGGGATAGCGGGTTCACCTTATTTAAAAGGGTTCCGACAGACTATTCATACACCGGTGAGTAAATTAAACTCACGCTTTTCAGTAAATCCTATTTGATGATATCTGATGATTTATCACAATGTTTTACCTACCTGTGAACTCACCAACCCTGTGTTGACACTTGATTTACATGTATTCTCAGGTATCTACTAGGAGCTTATGGACGTGCACGTAGGATCATATAAGAGCTCAAGATACATATTGAATTATTAATAGAATTATGATTAAGACATGTTGTCAAGAAAACAGTTTATCTTTTATTCCCGCTGCTCTGATTATTAATAAAATGTTTATCTAAAACTTATCATATAGATAACTGCATCTCATGTGTGACTACTGTGCATGGAGGGAGATAAAACTGGTGTTGTGATGGGAGTTATTTCTTACTTGAAGGCTCAAAAGTGTCTTCGAAAAGGACATACTGCTATCCTAGCCCTAGTCACTGACAAAGATAAGAAGGAAAGGAAGATTGAAGATGTACCCGTCGTCAGGGAATTTCCTGAAGTGTTTCCTGATGAACTGCCTGGGTTGCCCCCTAAAAGAGAGGTCGAGTTTTCAATCGAGTTAGTACCTGGAGCTACACCTATAGCTCGGGCACCATACCGTCTCGCACCTTCTGAATTAAAAGAACTATCTGACCAGCTTAGGGAACTCCTTGATAAAGGATTCATCCGACCTAGCTCGTCACCATGGGGAGCACCAGTGTTATTCGTGAAGAAGAAAGACGGGACCTTCCGGATATGCATCGACTATCGAGAACTGAACAAAGTGACGATCAAGAACCGTTATCCCTTGCCACGTATTGACGACTTATTTGACCAACTGCAAGGTTCAAGCGTTTACTCCAAGATAGATCTTAGAAGCGGTTATCATCAGCTGAGAGTCAGAGACGAAGATATTATGAAGACGGCTTTCAGAACTCGATAAGGATCATAATTTATAACCTAGGTAATAATTATTTACATAAATAATTAGGGTTTATAAATAATTAAATTTCTACAATTATTATGATTTAAAAATAGTATGGTGTCCAATCATGGATTAATACTTTAAATCATCATTTAAAGTTTATTTTATAAAAATGGTTATTTATAATATTTTTAAATATTATTTTATAAATTTATTTTAAGGTGTTTTTAAATAAATAAATTACAGAAAATTATTTAAAGGTATTTAAAATAAAAGAAGCTCTTAAAAAATTATTTTTATGATTTTTAGTAATTTTTATATATTTTTAAAAGTGTTAAAAAGGCATTAAAAAAAATAATGGGAGGTGGCCGGGTTCGAACCCGTGACCTCCTCCCCATTAACCCCGCGTCCAAACCGGTGAGCCAAGGCTGCAATTCGCAATTGAACTTGGTCTGTATTTCATTTAACAACTTAATCCCCGTTTCCCCCAAATTCGCGTAGAACCCTAATCTGATTTGATCCAATTGAAGATCAAATCGATGATAATAATCAAATTCATGTTAGGGCTTTTAATCCCTATGTAAAACGAGTGTGTGAGTAGGTTCAATTACCTGTTTCGATTCGATTTGATGACAAGAACAATCAAGAACAAGTCGCGGCCACAGAGAAGTCTGATTGTTGATCAAATGATATTGATAATCAAATTCCTTTTACAGAAAGATTCTAAAGGCTTAAATGATCGAAAGCCCTCTATCTATTTCGTGAATTGAAGCTCATAAGACAGAAGTCGACTGAGTTGCAGGTCGCGAAGGAAGATGAGTTCGAATTCGATGAATGTTGTTGTTTCAGATGTAATTCGAAGTGTAGACTGATTAGTATTATTTATAGCATTGTTTGGATGTGGTTAATTCGATTATTGTTGACGTTTTTGTGCGATTCAACCCTGTAAAGTAGCCGACAGGGAACACGGGTGTAGATCGATCGCACTATTAATTTGATTCTCGAATTATTGTGGGGTTTTGGTTCGAATCGTTCACATGAGAGTGTCGGGAACATTTGTTTGATGAAAAACCGTGTATATTTGGCGTTTAGAGGGTCGCCGGAATCACGCCGGTGACCGGCCGGAGGTGTCGCCGGAAAGCCGAGGGGTCGGGGGGTTGGGTTTTAAAAATTACAGAAATGGTGCCTGGGGTTTGGTGAACTTATTATTTCATGTTAAGGTTTGTAAAATATGTTTCAACAATTACCAAAACACCCCCTGGACTTAATATATCTAATTTAATAATTTTATAAATTATTTATTAATAACAATATTTTCATTATTATTAATATTATCATTATTAACATTATTATTTTTAATAATAATAATATTATTATCATTATTGTTATTATTTTTATTATTATTAATATAATAACAAAAATATAAAAAAATAAATTATAAATTCACATAAAAATTTATTAAATCACGAAAAATTTTCGGGTTGTCACATCATCCCCCTGTTAGAGGAATTTTCGTCCCGAAAATTAAGATGTACTAGCAACATTCTTGAACAGATTAGGATACTTGCGCATCATTTCTTCCTCTCGTTCCCAAGTGAACTCAGGACCACGCCGGGAGTTCCACCGAACTCTAACAATCGGAATCTTGCTATGCTTAAGTTGTTTAACTTCTTTATCCATGATTTCAACTGGTTCCTCGATAAACCTGAGTTTCTCTACTTGTAGTTCCTCTAAAGGCACAACAAGTGATTCATCGGATAAACACCTCCTTAGATTAGATACGTGAAAAACATTATGCACACCACCAAGTTCAGCAGGTAGATTTAATTCATAGGCTACTGGGCCGATCCTTCTGACAATTTCAAAAGGTCCCACGTAGCGAGGGTTCAATTTCCCTCGTTTCCCAAAGCGTATAACTCCCTTCCAGGGAGATACCTTTAGCAAAACTTTATCTCCTTCCTGAAATTCCAGTGGCTTGCGGCGTTTATCAGCATAGCTTTTCTGGCGATCCCTGGCAGCAGCCATGCGTTCTCTTATCTGGACAATTTTCTCATGAGTTTCAAAGATCGACTCTGGACCAGTAAGTTGACTATCTCCAACTTCTGCCCAGCAAAGCGGTGATCTACATTTACGTCCATATAAGGCCTCGAATGGTGCCGCCTTGATGCTCGAATGATAGCTATTGTTATATGAGAACTCTACCAAAGGTAAATGACCTTCCCAGTTCTTTCCAAAGTCAATAACACAAGCCCTAAGCATATCCTCAAGAGTCTGTATGGTTCCTTCACTTTGACCATCAGTTTGAGGGTGATAGGCTGTGCTCATATCTAGGCGAGTGCCTAGAGCTTTCTGAAGTTTTCCCCAGAAGATCGATGTAAACCGTGCATCACGATCAGAGATAATAGACACTGGCACTCCGTGTCTAGAGATAATTTCTTTGACGTACACCCTTGCAAGCTTCTCCATCTTGTCTTTCTCACGAATGGGTATGAAATGAGCGGATTTGGTGAGACGGTCAACGATAACCCAAATGGTGTCATTGCCCGTTTGAGATTTGGGTAAACCCGTGACGAAATCCATGGTTATCATTTCCCACTTCCACACGGGAATTTCTGGTTGGGTCAACATTCCTGAAGGCTTTTGGTATTCGACCTTGACTTTAGAACAAGTCAAGCACTTTGAGACATAGGTTGCAATGTCTGCCTTCATTCTTGGCCACCAGTAAACAAGCTTCAAGTCGTAATACATCTTATCTGCACCTGGGTGGATAGAGTATCTAGACTTGTGGGCTTCATCCATGATTAAGCTTCTAAGATTCCCGTATAGGGGTACCCAAATCCTTCCTGCTATAACGCGTATCCCATACGAATGAACTTCAAACTGTTGGTCTAGCCCGCGAAGGTTTTCATCTTTAATGTTCTCTTCTTTCAGGGCTTCAGTCTGAGCCTTCAAGATTTGTGCCGGCAGGTTGCTTTGAATGGTAAGTTGTAGAGCTCGCACTCTACGAGGTTTCACATGTTCTTTCCTACTTAAAGCATCAGCCACAATATTTGCTTTACCAGGATGGTACTTGATGGCACAATCATAATCGTTTAGTAGTTCAAGCCACCTCCTCTGCCTCATGTTCAGCTCCTTTTGATTATACAGGTGTTTAAGACTCTTGTGATCGGTATAAATAGTGCACTTAGTACAGTACAAGTAATGTCTCCATAATTTAAGAGCAAACACAACAGCTCCCAGTTCTAGGTCATGAGTTGCATAGTTCTTCTCATGAGACTTTAACTGTCTTGAGGCATAGGCTATGACTTTGTCGCGCTGCATCAAAACACATCCCAATCCCTGAACAGAAGCATCACAGTAGACTACAAAGTCTTCAATACCGTCGGGTAGGGACAATATAGGTGCACTGCATAACTTCTGCTTCAATGTTTGAAAGGCAGCCTCTTGCTTGAATCCTCAATGATATGCTACCCCCTTTTGGGTAAGCATGGTCAATGGTTGAGCTATCTTGGAGAATCCCTCGATAAATCTCCTATAATAGCCGGCTAGTCCCAGAAATTGTCTAATTTCCGTTGGATTAGAAGGTGTAGGCCAACTTTTGATGGATTCAATTTTAGCTGGGTCTACATGAATTCCATTAGCATCAATCACATGACCAAGGAATTGAACTTCTTTAAGCCAGAAATCACATTTCGAGAACTTAGCATAAAGCTCCTCTCTCTTTAGTAGTTCAAGGATCAATCTCAGATGTTCTTCATGCTCCTGCTCATTTTTGGAATAGATCAAGATGTCATCAATGAAGACAATGACAAACTTGTCTAGATAAGGCTTGCATACACGATTCATGAGATCCATGAATACAGCAGGTGCATTTGTTAGCCCAAATGGCATGACTGTGAACTCAAAGTGACCGTATCGAGTTCTGATAGCCGTCTTCATAATATCTTCATCTCTGACTCTCAGCTGATGATAGCCGCTTCTAAGATCTATCTTGGAGTAAATGCTCGAACCTTGCAGTTGGTCGAATAAGTCGTCAATACGTGGCAAGGGATAACGGTTCTTGATCGTCACTTTGTTCAGTTCTCGATAGTCGATGCACATCCGGAAGGTCCCGTCTTTCTTCTTCACAAATAACACTGGTGCTCCCCATGGTGACGAGCTAGGTCGGATGAATCCTTTATCAAGGAGTTCCCTAAGCTGGTCAGATAGTTCTTTTAATTCAGAAGGTGCGAGACGGTATGGTGCCCGAGCTATAGGTGTAGCTCCAGGTACTAACTCGATTGAAAACTCGACCTCTCTTTTAGGGGGCAACCCAGGCAGTTCATCAGGAAACACTTCAGGAAATTCCCTGACGACGGGTACATCTTCAATCTTCCTTTCCTTCTTATCTTTGTCAGTGACTAGGGCTAGGATAGCAGTATGTCCTTTTCGAAGACACTTTTGAGCCTTCAAGTAAGAAATAACTCCCATCACAACACCAGTCTTATCTCCCTCCACGCACAGGACTTCATCATTTGGTAGGGGGATACGAATCATTTTGTCTTTACAGATAATTTCTGCAGAGTTTTTGGATAGCCAATCCATACCAACTACCACATCGAAGCTTCCCAAAGTAATGGGCATGAGGTCTATTGGTAGGATATTGACGGGTGGTTCAAGGAACAACCCTTTTATGATGTTAAAACGCGTAACATTCCCTCATTTAATCATGTAATTATCTTGAATTAGATAACTACAGTTGCTTATGTTTCAGGTATCTTGGGAGCTAATTCTGGAGTCAACGTTGCGGGTGTGGAACGAAGTGACGTGTGTGGAAAGAAGAAAAGAAGATACAAAAATATCCAAGCTCCACCGTAACTTACGTTATCCACCGTAAGTTACGGTGGCCCCCCAAACATTGTTATTTCCACCGTAATGCAGTGGGTTTCCACCGTACCAATTTGGTTTCTACCGTAACTTACGGTGGCTACCGTAAGTTACGGTAGCTGCTGACGAAAAAGTGCAACTTGTTGTTTTAAAATGTTGTGAGTGGTATCTTTTGCTTATTCTCTGGATCCAACGAATTCTCTCCATAAAATAGGCAAAAGTGGTTGTTATTGGGGCATTAAAAGCATCTTCAAATCATTTGGTGAGGGGGGATTCATAGGAACATTAGAGCTACTCTCTTTTGAACAAGATGCATTCGGGTGATGATAATTGAAGTTTCTTTGGCCAAGCTTTGGTTGATGTGTGGAAGAACAAGATCTTGTGGTACTTTAATCTTTGCTATTTCATTTTGATTGTCATGGATTGTATCTTGAATCTTGTTTTCATGCACGAAACTATGAGTGGCTAAACTTCTTGTGTGTTTCCTTTTGGTTTGAAGGATTTATAACTTTGATCATGTTGGTGTTTTCTATTTATGGGATGATGAAATTAATCTTGTGATTGTTTTGTCATGATGATTGTGTACTATGTGTAATGGGTCATTCATAAATTGCTTAACTTCAACCATACGTTCTTGATGCCATAGGCAAATCTTGATTTAGTGGAAAGATTGAGTAATTTGATAGTGATACTGATTATCGAGAGATAACCTTGCTAATACAAGTACTTAGTCCTCTTTGATCACACATAAACACACACTCATGAATCATGTCTATGTGGTTCTTCCCAATTAACACCAATATCATCATTTGTTGAAATCTGGATACCAAAAGGAAACATATTTCTCATTACTGATTGTTACAAACCAATTTACTTTCATTTCTTGCTTTAAGCCAAATCAACAAATCAACATATTACTGAACTTTACTTATTTATCATTTTAGTTAAATTTAGGTAATTGCAATTTGATTAAGTTAACACATATTCCACAAACTCCCTGTGTTCGATACCCACTTACCGCTAGCTAATTAGTAGTATTTGGTTTTAAATTTGATTGAGACTTCGACCTCACGTCAGATATGACCTGATAAATCTAGTGTACAGTTTTTCATGATTTGTGATGCGGTCAAGGATTTACCATTTGCTACTTCTACAACATATGGCTCATCTAGGGGTACAGGGTTTACATTCAAGTGCTTATAGAAAGTATCAGATACGAAGCTTCTATCAGCTCCCGTGTCAAATAATACTATGGCATAAACATCATTCACCAAAAATTTTCCCATAATAATGTTAGGGTCTTTGAGAGCCTCACCTTTGCCAATAACGAAGGCTCTGCCCTTGGCTGTATCTTTCTTTTCCCCAGTGCAGTCTTTAGCAATATGGCCCTTTTCTCCACATCTGAAACAAATAACTTCCTTCTTTCCACCATTCTGCTGATTACCATCCTTCTTTCCTTGGTCTTGAGTCTTGGTTCTACATTCAGGAGCAGTGTGCCCCCTCTTGTTGCATTTGTAGCAAATGATTGCAGTACATTTGCCATGGTGACGCTTACTACACCTCTGACATCTAGGCGGAATGCCCTGATTGTCATGGTGCTTTTTCTGATCTTGCTTCTTGCTTGTACCTTGACTCTCACTTTCTTTAGCATCTTCAAATTTTCTCTTTCCCAAGCTTTCAGCAGCAACGCCCTTACCCTTGTTTCTTGGTGGTAACTTCCTCTGAGCCACAGCCTCATTAGTCAGCTTGTGAGCTATCCTAATGGCCTGTTGGATTGAAGTTGGGTTGGAGGAAGTGACCATAGATTGAATGACCGGAGACAGTCCACGGATGTAGCCTTCAATTCTTCTGTGAGCAGGCTCCATCATATGAGGACACAAAGTTGCGTACTCATGATTTTCGGTGGTATACTTTTCAATTTCAGATCCCACCATTTTGTGGTTCCAGCACTCGGTTTCAAACCTTTGTACTTCTTCTCTCGGACAGAATTCTTCCATCATCAGCTGTTTGAATTCCTCCCAATCCATAGCATTGGCTAGGGAGAGAGTAAGTCTTGAAACTTCTGTCTTCCAGAACGAGAGTGCAGCTCCACTCAAGGCTCCGGAGGCATACTTGGTCCTACTCTCATCGGGACATTCAGATATAGCGAAGATGGATTCACATTTCTCGAACTACCTTATGAGCCCAATGGCCCCTTCTGCCCCAGTGAAGATATCTGGCTTGCAGTCTAGGAACTTTTTATACGAATAGTGATGACCATTCTGAGCAGCCTGAGTGGCTAGGGCTGCAGCAACACCTTGATTGACCAAGGCTTGTATTTCTTCAGGAGTCATCCCTATTGGGACAGTTCTTCTGGCGCGTCCTCTACCTCTGCCTCTGCCCGCTGGTGCGTCCATCTATCATGAAATTGTTTGATGAGAATTCACACTTTGACATATTCAATAGATGCATTTTATATCAAATATTCAAAGTATGGACAATTACTGTAGGACAGATGGGAATTTAAGAAAACTGGATTTTTCGATTAAATTCGGCAAGGCACGAGTACTAAGGAAACAAGTCTCGCCTTAGGTTAGGACAAGCGTAGCTTAGATTTCCGAATGGAACATATCAAGGTAATTTGACCTATTTGCCTTAAAGACTTGTGTATGATCGTAGTAACTTCACGTGCTACAATAGCAGAAATCTTACAGCCAGAGTTTCGAGACCGTGAACGGATTTGACAAGAAGCCATTCTGAAAGATCACTAAGAATTTTCATGGAAATTGGGTAATACGAGTTATTCAACACGAAAACGACGGTCGAGAATTTGGCATAATAGCAATGAGATGTTCCAGGTGTAATCGTTTGATTTGTAAATCAAAGCGAGTACGTTGACTAATCAAAGTATTGGGTCAATCACAACTTTGTTGAAGACATGCGTACCTATAAGCAGATACTCATCCCAAGGGTTCCCAGGTAAGGTAAACAGGTCCATCGGTTGATTTGGATATATGCGAATACCTTGCCTAGATAGAACACCCCGAGATACAGGCATCACGCTCTTCCAGCATTACATGTTTCAAGTTGTAAGACACAGACTTTGACGAGAATAAAAAAAATTGATTTAGGCACGATGATAAGTGTAGATCCCACATGTCGTTTGAGAATAAGTTTAGGAATTTTCGAAAAGAGTTAAAGAGTCAAGTTATGTTTAGGAACACAACTATCTAAGTTTAAGCATATAACTTCTTAATCCTATTCTATCTCTAACTAAGGCAATTTACTTTGTGCAACTATTGTGTGTAGCTATAGGCTAGATGCAATCCCTAACTCAGTATAACCAATGGCTCTGATACCAATCTGTCACACCCTCAAATTCCGGGTCTGGAATCTATCACGGAGGGGTGAGCAAACAGGATCGAACACAGTAGTCACACATGAGATGCAATTATCTAGATTTTAGATAATCCTTACAATAATTATTGAGAGTAATATTATGCGTAGCGGAAGTAAATATAGATTGTTTCATGACAACATGTCTAAATTATATTTCAGATAATAATCAATAGGTATCTTGAGCTCTTATATGATCCTATGTGCATGTCCGTAAGCTCCTAGTAGATACCTGAGAATACATGTAAATCAAGTGTCAACACAGGGTTGGTGAGTTCACAGGTAAGTAAAACATAGTGATAAATCATCAATTATCATCAAATAGGATTTATAGAAAAAGTGTGAGTTTAATTTACTCACCGGTATATGAATAGCCTGTCGGAACCCTTTTTAATAAGGTGAACTCGCTGTCCCACATACCTACTAAGTACAAGCCCAACAAATCCTTCACATTGAATTTGTCCATGTCACTTAGTTTATTATCCTTTTATGTGTATATTATATTTTCATAATAATTTCAAATCAGAGGGAGCAAATCCTCCTTTACATTTATCCTCATATGGGTTGTAAATGGAACTATAATGCAAACTATATAAAGTGCACATCTGCCTTCTCACTACAGAAACAGTCATCCCAAATGACAACAAGATCTTTGTGCATCTGATATGGATCACACGTCCATACCTTTGTGGGGGTAAGTCACTCCCCGATAGTACTATCCAAAAGATCCCTGCTTATTTATAGTCCAGTATACAGAGAAGGATTTTCATAATAACCATATGTAATCATAAATGTGATTAAATTATTATTTAACATAATACACAAAAATAATTTGTAAATTTAATTACAACATGTATTCCAGCCCCAAAATATTTAAATGATTAAAAAGGGGAATAGTTATGAACTCACCTCGGTTCGTGTGTGGTGTTGACAAGCTAGTAAATTCCTGCTAAGGAATTATATTTCACGTAAGCAAACAGATATAAATCCAAAACCTAAATAAGTTAGATCTTGAACCCGGCATTCAATTGATCTAGGGTTTGGTTTTTGGGATTTGTTATAAACATTAAATCATTTAATTATTTTTGTTAATAATTAATGATTTATATAAAATTTAATTAGTTTAATAATGATTTTGACATATCATTATATTCTAATTAAATTATAGACGTTATATAAACATATAAGTTTATATTTAATTTTTGTAAGATTTTATAAATATTTAAATTTATAAAATTTACTTTGTATTTATATTATCAACATAAATCCCTAAATAATATAATATCCATTAATAATTTGATTGTTTTAATTTATATTTAAAAACCCATTTTTGTATGGATAACAATTTATAATACATGTAATAATTATTTACATAAATAATTAAGGTTTTTAAATAATTAAATTTCTACAATTATTATGACTTATTATTATTCAAAAATAATATGATGTCCAATTAATGAATTAATACTTTAAATCATAATTTAAAGTCTATTTTTATAAAAATGGTTATTTATAATATTTTTATATAATATTTTATAAATTTTATTTAAAGTGTTTTGAATAATTAAATTACAGAAAATTAATTAAGGGTATTTAAAATAAAATAAGTCTTTAAAAATTATTTTTATAATTTTTGGAAATTTTTTTATATATTTTTAATTTATTCAAAAAGCTTTAAAAAACAATGGGAGGGGGCCGGGTTCGAACCCGCGACCTCCTCCCCATCGCCCCAACACCCGAACCAGTGAGCCAAGGCTCCAAATCGAAAGGAACACAGCCCCAATTAATTTTAAACACAACCCCTTAAGCTAACCCCCAAATCAAGAACCCTAATCACAATTCGATCAAATTGAACATGTAATTGTTGTTGTTAATGAATTAATTCATGGGGCTTTTGTTCCCCATGATTAACCGAACAGAATGGTGAAATCAATTTACCTGTTTGATTCGGTTTGATGTCGAGAACAATCAAGAACAAGTCGCGACAGGGATGAAGCTCGATTGCTATCCAAATGTTTATGATATTCAAATTCCTCTTACAGGAAGCTTTAATAGCTTAGATGATCGAAAGCCCTAAGTTAATTTCGTGAATTGAAACTCGTAAGGTCAAATTCGATTGTGTTGCAGGTCGCGAAAGAGAAAGAGGTTGAATTCGATGAATGAGATTGTTTCAGGTGCAATTGAATGTGTAGACGGTTTGGTAATACTTATAGCTTTGTTCAGACTCAATTAATTCGATTATGGTTGCATTTCTAGTGCGATTTGAAGCTGTAAAGTAGCCGACATGTTCACGTGGTGGTTAGATCGATCGCACTATTAATTTGATTCTCGAATTATTGTGGGGTTTTGGTTCGAATCGTTCACATGAGAGTGTCGGGAACATTTGTTTGATGAAAAACCGTGTATATTTGGCGTTTAGAGGGTCGCCGGAATCACGCCGGTGACCGGCCGGAGGTGTCGCCGGAAAGCCGAGGGGTCGGGGGGTTGGGTTTTAAAAATTACAGAAATGGTCCCTGGGGTTTGGTGAACTTATTATTTCATGTTAAGATTTGTAAAATATGTTTCAACAATTACCAAAACACCCCCTGGACTTAATATATCTAATTTAATAATTTTATAAATTATTTATTAATAACAATATTTCATTATTATTAATATTATCATTATTAACATTATTATTTTTAATAATAATAATATTATTATCATTATTGTTATTATTTTTATTATTATTAATATAATAACAAAAATATAAAAAAAATAATTATAAATTCACATAAAAATTTATTAAATCACGAAAAATTTTCGGGTTGTCACATCTATTGATGGGTAACCCATCCCACATCGGTTGGGAGGGAGAACTAAGGTCTCTTTATAAGGGGCTGGATACCTTCCCCAGTGTGACGCGTTTTAAAACCGTGAGGCTGCGGCCAAAGCGGACAATATCACGTTGCGGTTTGCCTGGGTTGTTACAGTTGGTATCAGAGCCAGGGCCGGGCCGAGTGTGACAGCGAGGACGCTGTACTCCCTTGGGGGGGTGGATGGGTAACCCATCCCACATCGGTTGGGAGGGAGAACTAAGGTCTCTTTGTAAGGGGCTGGATACCTTCCCCAGTGTGACGCGTTTTAAAACCGTGAGGCTGCGGCCAAAGCGGACAATATCACGTTGCGGTTTGCCTGGGTTGTTACAACTTGTGATGAGTTGAAAGAGAAAAATGGCTTTTAAAAAGATAGTGGAGTAACCGAATAGTAGTGGTGGTGAACGTGGGATGTGCTGCATTGACTTGGTAAGTGCAGGTAGTTATTTTGTCAATTTTAAGGAGAAAATTTGATAATGGCTGGGAGGTTTAAATTGGATGAGCAACTTACTTAAGGTTAAAAATATAAAAATGTAAAAAAAAAATACAAAATAAAAAACCTAAAACTAACCTATGCAACTCCACCAAATTATCAAATAATTTTCTTTTATCACCAATTCAGCGTGGTGCTAATAATTACATTGAGGTCTTAGTATTTAATAACTGTCTAACTGATATAATGTTTAACTACTACTTAATTAGTATTGTTATGAAAACTGTAGTAATTGTGAAGCACACAATCAGGGCCTAGTGGCCTAAAGCTTCAACCCACATCAAACAAATATATAGTTTTGGGAATAGTTGGGTACGTGGGCCATGCTAGCTCGTATCAACAACTTAAGTGTGTAAGTTTATAGCATATATGTATTTTTGGTTTGTAAGTTTTGGTGACCAACAATGGAATATCATACTGCTTTTGAAACCTTCAAACAAATAAACTTGTGCTTATCATAAAAACATCATTCATTAGCAAAGGTAATACATAACAACATACATAACAAAACCACCATCCTGACCTAGCGGGAAACAAAATAAAAAAGAAATAAGTTCACCACAACAACAACACGCTTTTCAACATAGTTTACTTGCTTCTTGCAATAGACACAACCCGGTTGCGTTTATGCACAGTAACCCTTGGAATCTTGAACATTCTTTCATAAGACGATGACAAATGTGCATTATAAGCTTGATCGGCTTCATCATCATCATCACCATCATCGTCCGAGGTCTTCTCATCGACAAGCTTCATAGTAAGGGGACAGATGTTGGTTTGTTTCATCAGAGATGGTCCCGAGGCAACCGTGTCTTCCAAGTCATCATCGGCATCCTCATCTTCAAGCGAACTGCTTAGTTGGATAACCTCATCCCAATTCCACTGTTTCAAAGACTTCCTTCTTTTGTCAGCCTTTTCGAACCTGCGACGCTGTGCAACTACACAAGTTACATCCGTCCTTGAAGGCATCGGAAATCAAATAATCACAAGTTGGAAAAGCACGATACCTCATCACTAATCTCCTGGTGAAGATGAGATTTGTATGGACTGAAATGAGCCCCGCATGAAATAATCTCAACACTATCACCATCATCTGCACCTGCTAAGGACTGTACACTTGTCTTAAAACCCATATCAGAAACTCTGTTAATGGTCCCTGAAACAACCTGAAACAAAGAAACCATGGTTACTATATAACGCGGTAACATGTAAATATCCTTGCGGTATGACCATGTATTTTACCACCACGTCACCGTCCGTAGGCCTCTGATCGGTGGGCAAGTTACCGTTCTGAAACATGGAGAAACATTAGTACATTAGAAACATAACAAGATCTAGTAACAGAATAAAATTGCAAATCGAAAACGCCTTAGTTTCATGGTACACTTCTTTGCTAACACCGTCACCGTCGCCGATGGCCATTTGAAGCTCTATCCTTTTGCAGGTTGAATGCGTAAGGAGAGATGGGAGCATGAACAAACTACCAATGAAAGCTGCTGCAAGTTTATAAGCACAAAATCAAGCAGTTTCCACCGCCTGAATCGGAGGACGTGTGCAATCCGATATTCACATTGTAACTTCTTGTAACTGCAGCTTCTAGAAGCAATTTGTAGCATTTAAATGGCTGGGATTGAAGGATTGGTAATTTGAATGGCTGTGATTTTTTCAAAAGGGTGGTTTTTTATTCACGGGCAATATACTATATAGAATTCGTAAATTTATTTATCTTTTTAAAACATCTCACGTCTTATTCTTTATATTTAACTTTATTACATTAAATAATATTTCTTTATTTAATTTTTAATTATTGTTTGTTTTTCTTCCACTCAAAAAAAAATATATAGAATAGAAGGAATTAATAGTGTTTTCTGCTTATATAAAATAAGAAGTTAGTCCATATAATTAATCCATATTTTAAAGAATGAGATGAAGTGCTATATTACATAAAAGCCGTATGTTTGTTCTTTATATTTTAAAAACTAGGTTAGAGCCCGTGTACTACACGGGTGGTTTAAACAACTACAATGTTATTTAAAATTAATTACTTATTAAGCGTAATAAAAAGTAAGATCAATAAGTTGCAAATTCAAAACATTAATTTAAAAGAGCAAACGTACAAACAAAAGTTTCTCATAGATTTCTGAACACTTCTTTGTATACAACGTTTTGTGTTTCGTTGGTAATGTTACCATTTTGATCTAAGATTAATAATTTAATCCCGTCTTTCGTCTTCACCCTTGACAAAGCAACGTATACTGACCATGAGTGAAAACAGGTTCTTTAAGATACAAACCTACTCTTGACAATGATTGTCCCTGACTCTTGTTAATCGTCATTGCAAAGCAAACAGTAAGTGGAAATTGTACATATATATATCTAATTCGCAATTCATAGTGTTATGAATAATTTATATAAACAAAATAGCACAATTTTTTGTATTTAACATTAACACTACCATTTGAAATGTCAGATAATGATGTTCTCTCCATTTGACCTGCAATAAAATAACATAAATTGAGATAGCATGTTTATAATCTTTTATGAATGCAAATTTAATAGTAATATAAGTAAATATCAATTACTTACTTTGATGAAAATTATTTACGGGATTTGACGATGGAGACGGTGAAATATGGTGGCTCAATCTTTTTGTCATTTTCTGTTCACTTGCATACGTTTTTAACAAATTTATATGAATGTAGGCAATAATGATAATAAAGAAGTATTTCAGTATACAATAAAGAGAATGTGTCAACCAAGATTATATTTTCTTACTTGCGAAATATATTAATAGGTTTAATTTATTTTAATATTTTTTATGTTTGTACAATGTAAAATCAATGTGTTTTAGGTATTTTACGTAACTTCCTTTTTCATTTCATACAATATTAATGGAAATTGAACATTAATTGAAAGGAACGGTGAATTAGGATGTTTATCAATAAAATTTTATATTTAAGATGTTACATTAATTTAATAATTCAGAAAAGTTTCATAAAGCATAAATTTATACAAATGTGTTTTCATAAAATCATAAGCAATTTAGAACATTTTGAGTGTTTTTAGACAAAAGATTTTAAGTAAACAATTTAAATAATTTCATTCCTGTCTATAATGTAATTCAATTACAACATAAGAAAAGTGTAATATGACAACATTTAATTGATAATTTTCAAGTTACATAAAAATGGGATGATATACATGTATAAAACAAAAAAACTTTAAGGTAAAAAACGGTTTACATTCACGTGAAAAAATATATTATTAAAAGAATAGTTAACAACCACTGTTGTTAAAAATTTATATGTGGATTGTAATAGATATGATGAATAATAAAATGGGATACATAATAATTTCATATCGTAATCACTAATATTACTTAAATGAAAACGAAAGCGATAACGTACCTATTTTATATAAAGTGTAAAGTTGAATACGTAGTCTTTTTAGTGTGAGATTTATATTTTGAAGAAGGTTGAATGTTGAAAGCACATGATGGATGATATAAGTTGAAGAACTTAAATTGGTGAGAGTAATGAGTATGAGTAGGAAGATGTTTTTGTACATCTTCTATGGTATAAATAAATAATTATCATGTATTTTAAGAAATTATGTGTAGTTAATTCGTAATTAATTTGTAATTAATTGGATTTTCAAAAGTTAGGAAAGTTGTTATTAAAATTCGTCATATATTACAATTTTTTTTGGATTTTAAATAGAATTTTTAACAAATACTTTTGAGAATATTTTTTTGAATGGTGTAATTGTATCGAGAAAAAAAAATCAAATGACATAAATAATAGTTTGAGATCGTAAGCATTAATATTAATTAAATGAAAACGCAAGCGAGAACGTACCTGTTTTATAAAAAATAAAAAAAGGAATAATTAGCAGTCTAAGTTTTGAAAAATATATCATCAAATTATTGAATTTTGTTAACAATTGATGTATGATATAAGTTGAAGAACTTAAATTGGTGAGAATAAAGAGTATGAGTTTGAAGATGTTTTTAATAACTTGTAAGGTATACAATAATTGTTATTTTATTTTAAGAAATGATGTTTAAATAGTTTGTAAAGTTATTGTGATTTTCTTATGTTGGGAAACCTTGTATTTAATATGTGAATTATCATATGAATTTGATATATCTTAAATAAGTTAAGATATAGTTTTGTTAAAACTTTATTTCACGCTTGTAATTTATGATGATTAGATGACATACATAATTATGATGTATTTTAAGAAATTATGTGTAGTTAATTTGTAATTAATGGGATTTTCAGAAGTTAGGAAAGTTACTAAAATTCGTCAAATATTAAAAAAAAATTTGGATTTTAAATAGAATTTAACAAATACTTTTGAGAATAATTTTTTTAAAATAGTGTAATTATATCGAAAAAATAATCAAATGACATAAATAATAGTTTGAGATCGTAATCACTATTATTAATTAAATGAAAACGCAAGCAAGAACGTACCTGTTTTATAAAAAAATGTAAAAAGGAATAGTGAGCAGTCGAATTTTTGAAAAATATATCATCAGATTATTGAATTTTGAAAACAATTGATGGATGATATAAGTTGAAGAACTTAAATTGGTGAGAATAAAGAGCATGAGTTTGAAGATGTTTTTAATAACTTGTAAGGTATACAATAATTGTTATTTTATTTTAAGAAATGATCCGCGTGTACATTTGAGCGGGAAATGAAAAAAAGAATGGATTGAGAGGTTGACACTTGGCAGAGAGATGGCTTAATAAATTGCCACGTGGCACAAAAAACCTTTGTTTATTAGAGAGGATAGATAGATAGATAGATAGATATGATTAGTACAAATTATGGGATATGAACGCTAAAACACATATTTGCTCCTAAATGAGGCGGTGATTTCTTTGAATTTTCTTTTTGATATATGACAAAGTGTGAAAATTATATTTCTTAGTTTACAAAAAGTAAATAACAAGAACCGAGTAATACACATCTATGTATAATATTTTACTTAACATATGCGTACAGATATAAATTTCAACCACTTAGTAAATAGTGATTATAAAATTGAAAATACAAGAATAATATAAACAAAAAGCATGTAATTGTAAAATATATGAAACTAGTATCACAAAACCCGCGTTGCAGCGTGGGATAAAACTGTTAAAAACTAATGTCGAAATGTTGTGGCAAATCTGTGTATAGAAAGTAAGAAAAACGAAACTTGTACGTCACTGATAACAGTCAAAATTTTATGTATAAAAAAACAAATCACAAATCTTTACTGAAAATATGTGATAAACAATTATGAGTGTGCCAAGAAAACAAATGAATACGTCATGAAATCAATCGGTCGCCATATAGATCTTGTAACACGTATGAACCTGGAAATTCAAACACCTTTGAATTTAACCACTTATCATCCAAAGTAAATAAATAGATTCAATTAAACTGACACTTATCATCCTAAACATAATAACATTCGTCCTTCATTTCCCCCGCAGGTTAGTAATACTCTAATTTGAATCAAACATTAAGCCAAAACATAATCTAGACAAAAGCCACGTGCCCAAGTCCATGTTTGATTAGAAAACATGAGCATAACTTCATATACACCACACTTCTTTTAACTTAAACCACAACAAATGTAAGTTATATTGACATGCGGCACTCATCAGGAACATGATTATATCCTGAAATACACCAACCTCCCGTCAGCTGCAAACTATACCAACTCTCACTGTTAATCGATGATGATTGTCATCTTGTTCAGGTCTTAATTTTGATGAAACAAATGTATTTAATACTGTCATATAATATTTTTTATTTTTCTTTCCTTTATTCATCAAGATGTTTTCAAATAAAATTGCCATTTTGAGTATTATATATGTTGCTGACTTGTTCCCGATAAAGGTTTCTTATCATATCCTATAACATGTTCTCATCATTTTTATATATGGTCGAGCATCAAATCTTGTTGGCTTGAATATGTTGGTGGATCATATTTTGTTAACTGATCTAATTTTATTTTTCATTTAGTGGCGATTTAAAGAAGTCAAACGAAGGTGCGAGTTTGCTTTACGACCATTCACAAATGTGTTGTTGGTATGAAGAAAAGACCAGATGTGTAATTATATGTTTCATTCATTTGGTTTAACAATTGTTATTCTCTTTTGCCTTTTATATGTTATTGAACGACTTTTTTGTATATGCAAACATAATTATATGATATTAGAATTTTACAAAATGTATTATTGTCCAAATGATGGTTGCAAATAATTTGTTTAGAGAAAATGACGACTATATTTGCGATCAAATAATGATCGCAAACAATTTTTATTTTAATTTTTTAAAGAAATTTGCGACTAAATTGCGATAAAAAAATAGTCACAAAAGGGTGGTCGCAAGTTAGCGGTCACAAATCAGTTGGAAAAAGCAGCGGTCGCAAATTAGTTGTGTCACATCCCGGCGGAAGCGTGAAACGATGTTCGGGTGTGACTAGCTTTTATCAGAGTGCATTAATTATAGTAGAGCAATATATAGAAATTTTTAAATAAAACAACAACAAATGACATGCTTTATTCATAATATTCGAGAAATTACATCTACTACATAAGTTTTCAAAATCTGATGTAATTCTAACTACTTTTAACTACAGCATGTCTTCTTAATAAGGATGGTAGTGTGCGTCCACAAACACACTCCCGTCAACGATGTTGACGGTTATGGTCACACAGACTCTTTCCACAACTTCACCTCATCGTTATGGACTTTGAAGCTACAATCAAAACTATTACTCATTTTGTCCTGAAAAAGCATACTCAATAAAGTCAACAAAGATGTTGGTGAGAACATAGGTTTATATATATAACAAAAGTTATTTTGTTGATGTATTAGTTACAACCAAACCTGCACAAACATAATCATACTGTCATGAAATAATTCACAAAATCGAGTAATATTGTATCCTAACCCTCATTCCGGTTAGATACAGGGAAATAGTAATAACCCTCATTCGGTTGATACTAATTCTCCTAAGTAGCGCTACTAATATTACCAGACGGTTCCTCATTCGAGCTAATGGTTGTATCACAAATAACAGTAACTCAAGTAATTCAAAATAATACATCAACCAAAAATAGTATGCTTTTTCCCCCAAAACTTTACTGAATATCAAAACGGTTGGAAAATGAGGCTATGAACTCACCGTATCTTCCACTTGAACCTAATAAAATAGTTCACAGTGTTAGATAATACTTCAATATTTTTCTGATTTTTATTGACTATAAAAGGTAAATGGATTTTGTAGAGAAACACTTTCGGGCCTCCAAAAATTCCCTTTTTAATTGTCTCTAGATAATAATGGTAACTTATTTTATAAGTTACAAAAATAACTCAAAAATAGCTTCTGACTTCTAAAATTTACCAAAATTTTACAAAAACTTGTTTAATTTATTTAGAGTTTCTTGTAATTTTTATGGTATTTATCTCCCAACAGATTGTTTATTATAAAGTCCACAATATCACAAGAATTCATAATAAATAGCTACTGGAGCTAATAAATTCCTATATTTTTACAGTCAACTTTTAATATTAAATATAACAACATATAACTAAATTACAGTCCAAGTCCAATCAGAACAGTTTATATAATTTTTCACAATAATCCCAATATTCATAAAAATAGTCACTATTGTCCAGTAATTCCTCATAAATTCAAAGAATTTCGCCCAATAGTCCAATAGCATCACATAATTTTTGTAGAGTCCAAATATTAACGGATTATTTTATGTGAATTTCCTAATGTTCTCAATAATAGTTAAAAATAGTTTCTGTTTATGAAAAATTCCAAGATTTTTACAGAAGACTTCTTATACAGAATCAAACATCATATATTTATTCCATTGTCCAAATCGTAATATAACAGTTTCTGTAATTTTCTCAATAATCATAATATTTAGCAAAAATATGTATACTATTCCATAAATCATGAAAATTATATATTCTGCACTACGTGTTGTATTATTCCGTATATGATTTTATCCAAATTTATTATGTTCTTTAAGTATTTATTACGATTTATTTATTTCAGAATATATAAAATTCGTATTTAATCATAATAAGGTATAAAATTCTGAAATTATTCCAGAGGCTTTTACACCTCAAAATAATCATTCTGAGATTTTATCAGAATTTTTCCGAATTTATTTATATTTTGACTTTTTCTTCTACTTTTCATAAAATAATTTATATAAATTATTTTGTTTGTCAAAATTATACCAAGATCTCCAGTTTATTATTTTAGTATAAAAACAAGTATTTTCATGTTTATTCCCACAATTGCTTTCATTAAACATTTGTTTGATTTTCTTAGTTTTTATGTTATAAATTTATAAAAATTCAATTATATCTTTATAAAATACAGGTTTCTGGAATTTGGAACCTTGTTACCTATCATTTGAGATTTCAAGCCTCCCAAATGGGTTTTAGATGATTACATCCATCTATATACATATACATATCGATATGTATGTGTATATATATATATGTTTTGTTACATATATGTAATCTAACCCTTTATTTACCTTAGATGATGTGTTTGATGATGTTCTTCACTTCTGGATTTCAGAGGCAAAGTACCGAGGTCGTGGATGGTGATGGTTGTTGGTGATTGTTGGTTTGGTGGGGATCGGGTGGTTGTGGTTGTCATGGTTGTTTGTTGATGTTGTTGGTTGTTGTTCCCAGCGAATCCGAGAAGTAGAGGGGGTTATGGGACATGATGCTACTGTTTATAACCGAGGAAAAAAGGAGGTAGAAGGTAGCTATGGTGATCAAATGAAGGTGGTGGTGTATGTGTGGAAAGATCCGAGAGATATGAAAGAAATTTGGTTGTGATATTGTTTAGTATTTTGCAAGAACTTCCGAGGCTTCTTATGGTCATAAGGACTTTATGATGTTCACACCTTAGCTTAGATAGGTGTCTCTCTTAGATGTGCTTAGTCATTAGGTAGGTTTAGGTGGCAATTCATGTTTTGATGATACACATAGCCGAAAGTTTTCTTGGTGGCTTAGAGGGCAAGTTTGGTTAAGGTGGAAATTTTAGGAATATTCATGGTGTGAATGGAAGGTTGCCTAGTCAAACTTGAAGTCTAGGTGATGATAGTAAGGTGTGAAAGCAAGAAAAAAACCAAAGCATGGGTGGCGGTTTTGATGGTGTGAATCGATGTATGCATAGGAACATGGTAACCGAGGGTTTGATGGTTGATTGTGGTGTTTGGGAGGGTGGTTTGGGTGTTAGTTTAAGTTTTAGTTTTTAGAGTTTTTGATTTAGTTTAATGTGTACATATATACATATACATATTTGTAAACATATATCTAAGTGAGATTCATATTCATGTATATATGTGATCATGCACACGTACAAACTTATATATATATATATATCTATACGGGTGGGTTTTGGGTATAAGAACATGCATGCATACATATCTCTATAATATATAGATACTAAACATAATATTTTCGCGGCTTCTAACGTAATACAATAAAATTTTGACGTAATATTTATACAAGATTTTAGGGTTGTCACATTCTCCCCCGTTAAAAGAATTTCGTCTCGAAATTTAGTGGAGTATGCTTTAGAAAACTTAAACAAGTATTACCTCTGAACAGGTGGGGGTACTTTTTCTTGATTTCATCTTCCCTTTCCCAGGTGTATTCTGGTCCTCTTTTTGCATTCCACTTAATCTTCACTATGGTAATTTTACTTATTCTTAACTTCTTTATTTCTTTTCCCACAATGGCTATTGGTTCTTCCATGAAATGCAATTTTCTATCTACTTGTATTTCTTGAGTTGGTACTTCTAGGGTTTCGTTGGTTAGGCATTTCTTGAGGTTGGACACATAAAATGTGTTGTGTACTTCACTTAATTTCTGTGGTAATTCCAACTTATATGCTACAGGACCAATTCTATCAATAACTTTAAATGGACCAATGTACCTAGGGTTCAACTTACTGGATTTCCTAATCCGAAGGATTCCTTTAGAGGGAGATATTTTCAGATAGGTTCTGTCTCCAAAATTTTCAATGCAATTATTACAGTCCCTAACTCTAGATCATGGGTGGTATAATTATTTTCACTACCTTTAAGCTGTCTGAATGCCTATGCCATCACTTTATTCTTAAAATGGATTAGAATGTCATTTAATGAAGACTATAACAAATTTATTTAAGTAAGGTTTACACATTATCTGGTCTCACTCACTACTGGCAGTTTCTACAATATATACACATTCTAGAGTTTGTGGTACTAAGCTCAGATAAGGTACTAAGGCAGTTGAAATGAAACTTCTATTTGCACCAATGTCAAATAAAACTCTAGCATATATGTTGTTAATAAGAAACATACAAGTTATGGTTTTATCTCCAACTTGTCTATTGCAATTATAACGTTCTAGCTTATCTATTGCTACATGAGGGAGCAGGGATTTAGTATTCACATGAGGGATTATGATCCAGAACACAATAGTATTAATAGACAAGAAATAACAGTGGCCAGGTGTTATTGCTTTATTTATTGCAATTATAATGTTCTTAGCCATTATCCTCCATGATTCACCAAAACCCATTACCCAATACTTATGTAAATAAATCAAATTATCTGAATATTAGTTAATCCAAATGGTATTACAAGAAACTCGTAATGTCCGTACCTAATTCTGAATGCAGTTTTAGAAATGTTATCTTCCTGTACTCTTAATTGATGATATCTAGATCTTAAGTCTATTTTTGAAAAATAACTAGATCCCTGTAGTTGATCAAACAGATCATCAATTTCTAAGGAGTGGAGACCTATTCTTTATGGTAACCTTATTAAGTTCCCTATGATCAATACACACTCTAAAGGTTCCATTCTTCTTTTAACAAATAAGACTGGTGCTTCCCAAGGTGATACACTAAGACGTATAAACCCCTTTTTTTCTAATAGTTCTTGTAACTGAGTCATAAGTTCTTTTCATTTCAGTTGGTGCTAAAGATAAGGTGTTTTGTCAATAGGGGTTGTTTCTGGTATCAATTCTATTTTAAACTCTACCTGACGAGGGGATGGTAGTCCAGGTAATTCATCAGGAAACACAATAGCATATTTATTTATAACAGGAATACTTTCCAAATTTATCAAGTTGTGTATCAATAATATGAGTCAAGAATGCTAACAATTCTTGTTGAGGTATTTTCGTGCTTTTTCACAAGTATCAGTTTCACAATTATATGGTCTTCACTAAATGAAGAATGATTCAAAGGAATCTTAATCCTTATCACAAATGATTTCAACATGATTTGCAAACTAATCCAGTACTCATCTAAATTTAAGATGCAATTAGGAATGATTTCGTCAACTTCAATTATCTTATCATTAGCTAATTCTATCACATAATTGTCACGTAAATTTTCAAATGTTAGACTAATTGATGGTCTAATAGTATGTGAGACAAAACTGCGGGTTGCTCCTGTATCGAATAATACTTTAGCGTACTGGTTATTGATAAGGAACGTACCCGTAACTACTTCTGGTTCATAACGAGCTTCATCAGCTTGTATCACAAAAGCTCTTCCCCGAGGGTTGTTCTGGTTAGCTGGAGCCTTACCCTTTCGTTGTGGACATTCGTTCCGGAAATGACTTTCACTTCCACATTGAAAGCAGACGGTTTTGTTGGTAGTAGGGTTTCTACAATCTCAAGAAACGTGTCCCTTCCTTTTACAGTTATAGCACACCACTGTCATACAGTTTCCTGTATGATATCTTTGACAGATATTGCACTGTGGTGGTTCTTCTAATTTCTTTTCTTGAGTTGTTCCCAAAAAGTTTCTTGGTGGAGACCGGGTTATTCTTTTCTGAGAACTTTCACTAAATCTCCTTCCCGAATGGTTTTCAATCAATTTCCTATTTTCTCCTACCTGTTGGTGACTTAATGATCCATTCCTGATCATTTCATCTGTCAGACTTCCTGACAGGATTACTGCCTCCTGGAAGGTTTTGGTTCTAGCTGATTTCACTAATCCCCTTATTTATGGCACTAATCCCCAAATATACCTTCCTATCCTTTTGGATTCCGGGGTTATCAAGTGTGGTACTAGCCTGGATAATTCATTGTACCTATCGGTATATTCCTGATGTGCTGCACCTTTCATTTCTAATGCTAGGAATTCAGTTTCTAGTTTTTCTATCTCATTATAGGGATAGTATTTTTCTATTACCAGTTTCCTGAATTCTTCCCAACTCATGTTATTCATAATATTCTTACCTTTAGTGAGCACTTCCATCTTCCACCAGGATTGGGCTTCTCCTTTTAAGGAATGTGAAGCAAACAGTGTTTTGAGATTTTCTGTACAGTTGCTAATTTCCAGAACTCCTTCCATTCATCTAGTCATCTTAAAGCTTGTACTGCTCCGCCTTTGCCATCAAGTTCCCTTGGTCTACAGGACATAAAAGTTTTGTAGGAACATCCTTTTGACATTCCATCTAAGATTTCTTCTTCCTGTTGCTGTTCCATATTTATGTTTTCAGGCCCGGTTGGTGGGTTTGAGGTAGTTCCAAAATTCAGGTTTTGCTGAAGTTGATTAATTAGGGTCGGCAAAGTAGCTTCTAGTTGTTGGGCTACTATCTGAGTTATCCTATCATTCTCAGTGGTATCAGGGTTCACAGGGTTTACGGGTGTTTCTTCCCCCAGTCTGGTTCTGGGTCGCCCCACTCGAGTTGTTCTCCGGACAGGTGGAGTGTTTCTTTTTGGTGGCATGATTTACTATGGTGAATTTCAAGGTTAGTATTGCAAATAAATATCTTAACACAAGATTTATCTAACATAGATCAAATAAACATGTTAACACAAAAGTACATATATCAGTTAAACTCTTATTTTTTTTTAAAAAAATTAGACTATAAACTTTCAGTTTCTGCTAAACCATTTCCAGATTCTGATGAAAATACTTTTCTTCGGTGTCCTAAGCTTCTTAATATCCTTTTGGATTTTCCAGATTTCCAGCTGTATCTTCTTAAGTTTCTTAAGAGTCTGTCGGGCTGTTTTTACTTGATCCAACTCTGGTTTAATAACTTTATCTTTATTTTTAGGATAATCAGGAAGTTGTCTTTCAAGATCCTCAGTTGGTATAGCTCTAAACCTGTTGCCATGTTTCAACCCTTTCCTAGGAGTCACAATTGTATATCCTCCCCTTTGCACGGGTGCACGTCTAACATAAAACTTTGAGGTATTCTCCATTCCAGTTGGGGAAACATTTATATCCTGCTGTGGTTCTGATTCAGGTACTATTTCTTTAGGGTTGCTATGGTATGGTTCTTCTGAAGGGTCGGTTTCATAATGAATACTATCTGGACTCGTACTGCAAAATTTCTTAACAAGGTTTCACAAAAAGAGTTAGTCAAATAGGTCTTGTTAAAATCTTAAACATAAAATCATGAAATTTCACATAATCCACATAAATTTACATAAAATCATAAAGTATATTTTGAGCTTATGGTTATAGTCTAGTTATTTACTTAAAATAACTAATTCCCTATAACCAATGGCTCTGATACCAACCTGTCACATCCCGGCGGAAGCGTGAAACGATGTTCGGGTGTGACTAGCTTTTATCAGAGTGCATTAATTATAGCAGAGCAATATATAGAAATATTTTTAAATAAAACAACAACACATGACATGCTTTATTCATAATATTCGAGAAATTACATCTATTACATAAGTTTTCAAAATCTGATGTAATTCTAACTACTTTTAACTACAGCATGTCTTCTTAATAAGGATGGTAGTGTGTGTCCACAAACACACTCCCGTCAACGATGTTGACGGTTATGGTCACACAGACTCTTTCCACAACTTCACCTCATCCGTTATGGACTTTGAAGCTACAATCAAAACTATTACTCATTTTGTCCTGAAAAAGCATACTCAATAAAGTCAACAAAGATGTTGGTGAGAACATAGGTTTATATATATAACAAAAGTTATTTTGTTGATGTATTAGTTACAACCAAACCTGCACAAACATAATCATACTATCATGAAATAATTCACAAAATCGAGTAATATTGTATCCTAACCCTCTTCCGATTAGATACAGGGAAATAGTAATAACCCTCATTCGGTTGATACTAATTCTCCTAAGTAGCGCTACTAATATTACCAGACGGTTCCTCATTCGAACTAATGGTTGTATCACAAATGACAGTAAGTAACTCAAGTAATTCAAAGTAATACATCAACCAAAAATAGTATGCTTTTTCCCCCAAAACTTTACTGAATATCAAAACGGTTGGAAAATGAGGCTATGAACTCACCGTATCTTCCACTTGAACCTAATAAAATAGTTCATAGTGTTAGATAATACTTCAATATTTTTCTGATTTTTATTGACTGTAAAAGGTAAATGGATTTTGTAGAGAAACACTTTCGGGCCTCCAAAATTCCCTTTTTAATTGTCTCTAGATAATAATGGTAACTTATTTTATAAGTTACAAAAATAACTCAAAAATAGCTTCTGACTTCTAAAATTTACCAAAATTTTACAAAAACTTGTTTAATTTATTTAGAGTTTCTTGTAATTTTTATGGTATTTATCTCCCAACAGATTGTTTATTATAAAGTCCACAATATCACAAGAATTCATAATAAATAGCTACTGGAGCTAATAAATTCCTATATTTTTACAGTCAACTTTTAATATTAGATATAACAACATATAATTAAATTACAGTCCAAGTCCAATCAGAACAGTTTATATAATTTTTCACAATAATCCCAATATTCATCAAAATAGTCACTGTTTTCCAGTAATTCCTCATAAATTCAAAGAACTTCGTCCAATAGTCCAATAGCATCACATAATTTTTGTAGAGTCCAAATATTAACGAATTATTTTCTGTGAATTTCCTAATGTTCTCAATAATAGTTAAAAATAGTTTCTGTTTATGAAAAATTCCAAGATTTTTACAGAAGACTTCTTATACAGAATCAAACATCATATATTTATTCCATTGTCCAAATCATAATATAACAGTTTCTGTAATTTTCTCAATAATCATAATATTTAACAAAAATGTATACTATTCCATAAATCATGAAAATTATATATTCTGCACTACGTGTTGTAGTATTCCGTATATGATTTTATCCAAATTTATTATGTTCTTTAAGTATTTATTACGATTTATTTATTTCAGAACATATAAAAATTCGTACTTTAATCATAATAAGGTATAAAATTCTGAAATTATTCCAGAGGCTTTTATACCTCAAATAATCATTCTGAGATTTTATCAGAATTTTTCCAATTTATTTATATTTTTGACTTTTTCTTCTATTTTTCATAAAATAATTTATATAAATTATTTTGTTTGTCAAAATTATACCAAGATCTCCAGTTTATTATTTTAGTATAAAAACAAGTATTTTCATGTTTATTCCCACAATTGCTTTCATTAAACATTTGTTTGATTTTTATTAGTTTTTATGTTATAAATTTATAAAAATTCAATTATATCTTTATAAAATACAGGTTTCTGGAATTTGGAACCTTGTTACCTATCATTTGAGATTTCAAGCCTCCCAAATGGGTTTTAGATGATTACATCCATCTATATACATATACATATCGATATGTATGTGTGTATATATATATGTTTTGTAACATATATGTAATCTAACCCCTTATTTACCTTAGATGATGTGTTTGATGATGTTCTTCACTTCTGGATTTCAGAGGCAAAGTACCGAGGTCGTGGATGGTGATGGTTGTTGGTGATTGTTGGTTTGGTGGGGATCGGGTGGTTGTGGTTGTCATGGTTGTTTGTTGATGTTGTTGGTTGTTGTTCCCAGCGAATCTGAGAAGTAGAGGGGGTTATGGGACATGATGCTACTGTTTATAACCGAGGAAAAAGGGAGGTAGAAGGTAGCTATGGTGATCAATGAAGGTGGTGGTGTATGTGTGGAAAGATCCGAGAGATATGAAAGAAATTTGGTTGTGATATTGTTTAGTATTTTACAAGAACTTCCGAGGCTTCTTATGGTCATAAGGACTTTATGATGTTCACACCTTAGCTTAGATAGGTGTCTCTCTTAGATGTGCTTAGTCATTAGGTAGGTTTAGGTGGCAATTCATGTTTTGATGATACACATAGCCGAAAGTTTTCTTGGTGGCTTAGAGGGCAAGTTTGGTTAAGGTGGCAATTTTAGGAATATTCATGGTGTGAATGGAAGGTTGCCTAGTCAAACTTGAAGTCTAGGTGATGATAGTAAGGTGTGAAAGCAAGAAAAAAACCAAAGCATGGGTGGCGGTTTTGATGGTGTGAATCGATGTATGCATAGGAACATGGTAACCGAGGGTTTGATGGTTTGATTGTGGTGTTTGGGAGGGTGGTTTGGGTGTTAGTTTAAGTTTTAGTTTTTAGAGTTTTTGATTTAGTTTAATGTGTACATATATACATATACATATTTGTAAACATATATCTAAGTGAGATTCATATTCATGTATATATGTGATCATGCACACGTACAAACTTATATATATATATATCTATACGGGTGGGTTTTGGGTATAAGAACATGCATGCATACATATCTCTATAATATATAGATACTAAACATAATATTTTCGCGGCTTCTAACGTAATACAATAAAATTTTGACGTAATATTTATACAAGATTTTAGGGTTGTCACATTCTCCCCCCGTTAAAAGAATTTCGTCCCGAAATTCAGTGGAGTATGCTTTAGAAAACTTAAACAAGTATTACCTCTGAACAGGTGGGGGTACTTTTTCTTGATTTCATCTTCCCTTTCCCAGGTGTATTCTGGTCCTCTTTTTGCATTCCACTTAATCTTCACTATGGTAATTTTACTTATTCTTAACTTCTTTATTTCTTTTCCCACAATGGCTATTGGTTCTTCCATGAAATGCAATTTTCTATCTACTTGTATTTCTTGAGTTGGTACTTTTAGGGTTTCGTTGGTTAGGCATTTCTTAAGGTTGGACACATGAAATGTGTTGTGTACTTCACTTAATTTCTGTGGTAATTCCAACTTATATGCTACAGGACCAATTCTATCAATAACTTTAAATGGACCAATGTACCTAGGGTTCAACTTACTGGATTTCCTAATCCGAAGGATTCCTTTAGAGGGAGATATTTTCAGATAGGTTCTGTCTCCAAAATTTTCAATGCAATTATTACAGTCCCTAACTCTAGATCATGGGTGGTATAATTATTTTCACTACCTTTAAGCTGTCTGAATGCCTATGCCATCACTTTATTCTTAAAATGGATTAGAATGTCATTTAATGAAGACTATAACAAATTTATTTAAGTAAGGTTTACACATTATCTGGTCTCACTCACTACTGGCAGTTTCTACAATATATACACATTCTAGAGTTTGTGGTACTAAGCTCAGATAAGGTACTAAGGCAGTTGAAATGAAACTTCTATTTGCACCAATGTCAAATAAAACTCTAGCATATATGTTGTTAATAAGAAACATACAAGTTATGGTTTCATCTCCAACTTGTCTATTGCAATTATAACGTTCTAGCTTATCTATTGCTACATGAGGGAGCAGGGATTTAGTATTCACATGAGGGATTATGATCCAGAACACAATAGTATTAATAGACAAGAAATAACAATGGCCAGGTGTTATTGCTTTATTTATTACAATTATAATGTTCTTAGCCATTATCCTCCATGATTCACCAAAACCCATTACCCAATACTTATGCAAATAAATCAAATTATCTGAATATTAGTTAATCCAAATGGTATTACAAGAAACTCGTAATGTCCGTACCTAATTCTGAATGCAGTTTTAGAAATGTTATCTTCCTGTACTCTTAATTGATGATATCTAGATCTTAAGTCTATTTTTGAAAAATAACTAGATCTCTGTAGTTGATCAAACAGATCATCAATTTCTAGGGAGTGGAGACCTATTCTTTATGGTAACCTTATTAAGTTCCCTATGATCAATACACACTCTAAAGGTTCCAGTCTTCTTTTAACAAATAAGACTGGTGCTTCCCAAGGTGATACACTAAGACGTATAAACCCCTTTTTTTCTAATAGTTCTTGTAACTGAGTCATAAGTTCTTTTCATTTCAGTTGGTGCTAAAGATAAGGTGTTTTGTCAATAGGGGTTGTTTCTGGTATCAATTCTATTTTAAACTCTACCTGACGAGGGGATGGTAGTCCAGGTAATTCATCAGGAAACACAGTAGCATATTTATTTATATCAGGAATACTTTCCAAATTTATCAAGTTGTGTATCAATAATATGAGTCAAGAATGCTAAACAATTCTTGTTGAGGTATTTTCGTGCTTTTTCACAAGTAATCAGTTTCACAGTATTATATGGTCTATCACCATAAATGCAGAGAATTTTGTTTTTCTTATTCAAAGGAATCTTAATCATTTTCTTATCACAAATGATTTCAACATGATTTGCACTTAACTAATCCATTCCTACTACGATATCAAATCCTCCTAACTGAATAGGTACCAGATTTATATCAAAACAGTACTCATCTAAATTTAAGATGCAATTAGGAATGATTTCGTCAACTTCAATTATCTTATCATTAGCTAATTCTATCACATAATTGTCATGTAATTTTTCAAATGTTAGACTAATTGATGGTCTAATAGTATGTGAGACAAAACTGCGGGTTGCTCCTGTATCGAATAATACTTTAGCGTACTGGTTATTGATAAGGAACGTACCCGTAACTACTTCTGGTTCATAACGAGCTTCATCAGCTTGTATCACAAAAGCTCTTCCCCGAGGGTTGTTCTGGTTAGCTGGAGCCTTACCCTTTCGTTGTGGACATTCGTTCCGGAAATGACTTTCACTTCCACATTGAAAGCAGACGGTTTTGTTGGTAGTAGGGTTTCTACAGTCTCAAGAAACGTGTCCCTTCCTTTTACAGTTATAGCACACCACTGTCATACAGTTTCCTGTATGATATCTTTGACAGATATTGCACTGTGGTGGTTCTTCTAATTTCTTTTCTTGAGTTGTTCCCAAAAAGTTTCTTGGTGGAGACCGGGTTATTCTTTTCTGAGAACTTTCACTAAATCTCCTTCCCGAATGGTTTTCAGTCAATTTCCTATTTTCTCCTACCTGTTGGTGACTTAATGATCCATTCCTGATCATTTCATCTGTCAGACTTCCTGACAGGATTACTGCCTCCTGGAAATTTTGGTTCTAGCTGATTTCACTAATCCCCTTATTTGTGGCACTAATCCCCAAATATACCTTCCTATCCTTTTGGATTCCGGGGTTATCAAGTGTGGTACTAGCCTGGATAATTCATTGTACCTATCGGTATATTCCTGATGTGCTGCACCTTTCATTTCTAAGGCTAGGAATTCAGTTTCTAGTTTTTCTATCTCATTATAGGGACAGTATTTTTCTATTACCAGTTTCCTGAATTCTTCCCAACTCATGTTATTCATAATATTCTTACCTTTAGTGAGCACTTCCATCTTCCACCAGGATTGGGCTTCTCCTTTTAAGGAATGTGAAGCAAACAGTGTTTTGAGATTTTCAGTACAGTTGCTAATTTCCAGAACTCCTTCCATGTCATCTAGTCATCTTAAAGCTTGTACTGCTCCGCCTTTGCCATCAAGTTCCCTTGGTCTACAGGACATAAAAGTTTTGTAGGAACATCCTTTTGACATTCCATCTAAGATTTCTTCTTCCTGTTGCTGTTCCATATTTATGTTTTCAGGCCCGGTTGGTGGGTTTGAGGTAGTTCCAAAATTCAGGTTTTGCTGAAGTTGATTAATTAGGGTCGGCAAAGTAGCTTCTAGTTGTTGGGCTACTATCTGAGTTATCCTATCATTCTCAGTGGTATCAGGGTTCACAGGGTTTACGGGTGTTTCTTCCCCAGTCTGGTTCTGGGTCGCCCCACTCGAGTTGTTCTCCGGACAGGTGGAGTGTTTCTTTTTGGTGGCATGATTTACTATGGTGAATTTCAAGGTTAGTATTGCAAATAAATATCTTAACACAAGATTTATCTAACATAGATCAAATAAACATGTTAACACAAAAGTACATATCAGTTAAACTCTTATTTTTTTTTAAAAAAAAATTAGACTATAAACTTTCAGTTTCTGCTAAACCATTTCCAGATTCTGATGAAAATACTTTTCTTCGGTGTCCTAAGCTTCTTAATATCCTTTTGGATTTTCCAGATTTCCAGCTGTATCTTCTTAAGTTTCTTAAGAGTCTGTCGGGCTGTTTTTACTTGATCCAACTCTGGTTTAATAACTTTATCTTTATTTTTGGGATAATCAGGAAGTTGTCTTTCTAGATCCTCAGTTGGTATAGCTCTAAACCTGTTGCCATGTTTCAACCCTTTCCTAGGAGTCACAATTGTATATCCTCCCCTTTGCACGGGTGCACGTCTAACATAAAACTTTGAGGTATTCTCCATTCCAGTTGGGGAAACATTTATATCCTGCTGTGGTTCTGATTCAGGTACTATTTCTTTAGGGTTGCTATGGTATGGTTCTTCTGAAGGGTCGGTTTCATAATGAATACTATCTGGACTCGTACTGCAAAATTTCTTAACAAGGTTTCACAAAAAGTTAGTCAAATAGGTCTTGTTAAAATCTTAAACATAAAATCATGAAATTTCACATAATCCACATAAATTCACATAAAATCATAAAGTATATTTTGAGCTTATGGTTATAGTCTAGTTATTTACTTAAAATAACTAATTCCCTATAACCAATAGCTCTGATACCAACCTGTTACATCCCGGCGGAAGCGTGAAACGATGTTCGGGTGTGACTAGCTTTTATCAGAGTGCATTAATTATAGCAGAGCAATATATAGAAATATTTTTAAATAAAACAACAACACATGACATGCTTTATTCATAATATTCGAGAAATTACATCTATTACATAAGTTTTCAAAATCTGATGTAATTCTAACTACTTTTAACTACAACATGTCTTCTTAATAAGGATGGTAATGGTGTCCACAAACACACTCCCGTCAACGATGTTGACGGTTATGGTCACACAGACTCTTTCCACAACTTCACCTCATCCGTTATGGACTTTGAAGCTATAATCAAAACTATTACTCATTTTGTCCTGAAAAAGCATACTCAATAAAGTCAACAAAGATGTTGGTGAGAACATAGGTTTATATATATAACAAAAGTTATTTTGTTGATGTTGGTGAGAACATAGGTTTATGATTGTTATTGTTATTGCCTGTGTTAACGAGTCGGGGGTCTCTTCGGAAGCGGTCTCTCTATCTTTCTAGATAGAGGAAAGACTTGCCACCATATACCCCTCCCAGACCCTGCTCTTCAGCGGGAGACACTGGGTATGTTGTTTGTTTGTTTGTATTAGTTACAACCAAACCTGCACAAACATAATCATACTGTCATGAAATAATTCACAAAATCAAGTAATATTGTATCCTAACCCTCATTCCGGTTAGATACAGGGAAATAGTAATAACCCTCATTCGGTTGATACTAATTCTCCTAAGTAGCGCTACTAATATTACCAGACGGTTCCTCATTCGAACTAATGGTTGTATCACAAATGACAGTAAGTAACTCAAGTAATTCAAAATAATACATCAACCAAAAATAGTATGCTTTTTCCCCCAAAACTTTACTGAATATCAAAACGGTTGGAAAATGAGGCTATGAACTCACCGTATCTTCCACTTGAACCTAATAAAATAGTTCACAGTGTTAGATAATACTTCAATATTTTTCTGATTTTTATTGACTGTAAAAGGTAAATGGATTTTGTAGAGAAACACTTTCTGGCCTCCAAAAATTCCCTTTTTAATTGTCTCTAGATAATAATGGTAACTTATTTTATAAGTTACAAAAATAACTCAAAAATAGATTCTGACTTCTAAAATTTACCAAAATTTTACAAAAACTTGTTTAATTTATTTAGAGTTTCTTGTAATTTTTATGGTATTTATCTCCGAACAGATTGTTTATTATAAAGTCCACAATATCACAAGAATTCATAATAAATAGCTACTGGAGCTAATAAATTCCTATATTTTTACAGTCAACTTTTAATATTAGATATAACAACATATAATTAAATTACAGTCCAAGTCCAATCAGAACAGTTTATATAATTTTTCACAATAATCCCAATATTCATCAAAATAGTCACTGTTTTCCAGTAATTCCTCATAAATTCAAAGAACTTCGTCCAATAGTCCAATAGCATCACATAATTTTTGTAGAGTCCAAATATTAACGAATTATTTTCTGTGAATTTCCTAATGTTCTCAATAATAGTTAAAAATAGTTTCTGTTTATGAAAAATTCCAAGACTTTTACAGAAGACTTCTTATACAGAATCAAACATCATATATTTATTCCATTGTCCAAATCATAATATAACAGTTTCTGTAATTTTCTCAATAATCATAATATTTAACAAAAATATGTATACTATTCCATAAATCATGAAAATTATATATTCTGCACTACGTGTTGTAGTATTCCGTATATGATTTTATCCAAATTTATTATGTTCTTTAAGTATTTATTACGATTTATTTATTTCAGAACATATAAAAATTCGTATTTTAATCATAATAAGGTATAAAATTCTGAAATTATTCCAGAGGCCTTTATACCTCAAAATAATCATTCTGAGATTTTATCAGAAGTTTTCCGAATTTATTTATATTTTTGACTTTTTCTTCTATTTTTCATAAAATAATTTATATAAATTATTTTGTTTGTCAAAATTATACCAAGATCTCCAGTTTATTATTTTAGTATAAAAACAAGTATTTTCATGTTTATTCCCACAATTGCTTTCATTAAACATTTGTTTGATTTTTCTTAGTTTTTATGTTATAAATTTATAAAAATTCAATTATATCTTTATAAAATACAGGTTTCTGGAATTTGGAACCTTGTTACCTATCATTTGAGATTTCAAGCCTCCCAAATGGGTTTTAGATGATTACAGCCATCTATATACATATACATATCGATATGTATGTGTATATATATATGTTTTGTAACATATACGTAATCTAACCCTTTATTTACCTTAGATGATGTGTTTGATGATGTTCTTCACTTCTGGATTTCAGAGGCAAAGTACCGAGGTCGTGGATGGTGATGGTTGTTGGTGATTGTTGGTTTGGTGGGGATCGGGTGGTTGTGGTTATCATGGTTGTTTGTTGATGTTGTTGGTTGTTGTTCCCAGCGAATCCGAGAAGTAGAGGGGGTTATGGGACATGATGCTACTGTTTATAACCGAGGAAAAAGGGAGGTAGAAGGTAGCTATGGTGATCAAATGAAGGTGGTGGTGTATGTGTGGAAAGATCCGAGAGATATGAAAGAAATTTGGTTGTGATATTGTTTAGTATTTTGCAAGAACTTCCGAGGCTTCTTATGGTCATAAGGACTTTATGATGTTCACACCTTAGCTTAGATAGGTGTCTCTCTTAGATGTGCTTAGTCATTAGGTAGGTTTAGGTGGCAATTCATGTTTTGATGATACACATAGCCGAAAGTTTTCTTGGTGGCTTAGAGGGCAAGTTTGGTTAAGGTGGCAATTTTAGGAATATTCATGGTGTGAATGGAAGGTTGCCTAGTCAAACTTGAAGTCTAGGTGATGATAGTAAGGTGTGAAAGCAAGAAAAAAACCAAAGCATGGGTGGCGGTTTTGATGGTGTGAATCGATGTATGCATAGGAACATGGTAACCGAGGGTTTGATGGTTTGATTGTGGTGTTTGGGAGGGTGGTTTGGGTGTTAGTTTAAGTTTTAGTTTTTAGAGTTTTTGATTTAGTTTAATGTGTACATATATACATATACATATTTGTAAACATATATCTAAGTGAGATTCATATTCATGTATATATGTGATCATGCACACGTACAAACTTATATATATATATATCTATACGGGTGGGTTTTGGGTATAAGAACATGCATGCATACGTATCTCTATAATATATAGATACTAAACATAATATTTTCGCGGCTTCTAACGTAATACAATAAAATTTTGATGTAATATTTATACAAGATTTTAGGGTTGTCACAAGTTGCAAAATCAATTGCAAAACCCAGCGGTCGCAAAATTATTGGTCGTAAAATGGTCGCAAATATAGCGGTAGCAAAGTAGTTGCAAGATTTGTCATGGTAGTAGCGGTCACAACCTTCGGTCGCAAACATTTTAGCTGTCGCAAAATGGTCGCAATAGGACTACTGAGACGTGTGTTTTTCCCACCTCATTTTCGGTCGCAAAACGATAGCAATAGGATCGCGACCATTTTGCGATCGATAAAGCCGTCTTAAATGGCCAGTTTTCTAGTAGTGTACATGAGAAAACCCCATCATTACCTCTGTTTGAAGATACGTACAATAGTCACAAGATGTGTTGGTGTCACGTTTATTTGGAACCCCAATCCTAAGAAGTCAACTTCAAGCAAGTTAATCTCAATCGTTGGTATCTCTCCAACTTAAGCATAGTATAGTTAGTATAACATACCAATTAAGGAGTTGCTTCTCACACATTCTCATTAAAAAAACCTAATATAATTGGATCAATCAAGAAATTATCAATTTTAACGGTCTAGGGGCTAGACCGTTTTAAAAACCGGACAACATAAAAAATAATATAATTTAAAACTAAAATGTATATGAATACGATGTTCTAAAGAAATAAGTAAAAGGCAGTACAATAATAAAAATAAATAAAATTTACCTACGAAATGAATTAGTAAGATCTTCAGGTCCATTCACCGGTCCAACCAATATCCGGCCACTAACAACTGCATTTTTTCCTACAAAGTTTTCCAATGGTTTTCCCACCAAACATTTTTTCCTCTGATGTTCGACGGAACATCTAGTTGAAAAGTAGCTAGCCCAAAAATGTTTTCCGACAAATGTTTTTTTGGACATCTGCTGCTAAAGGGTGATATTGATGATTTTTCACAAAAGTCGTTGCCGGAAATGAATCAATTTTGGGGTAATGGAGTAAGTTCAAATGATGGTAGTTGAATAGTACAGTTGAATCAATTGTCTAATCAATCTTCGCCCTGATCGGTTTTGAAAATAACAAAAAAATAATTAATGCAGAACACTCACATCTCATCCTTAGTAACAAGCAATTGATGAACACTGCAAGAATTAACCGGCAAATACGATCGTTTTCTTCATGAACCAATCCAGATAAACATATGCCACTACATATCTAGATTCTTATACTGAGTTGAATAAAACGCTTGAAGATCGATAACTTCTGAGTGCGTAATGGGCTATTCAAATTGTTGGATTCGACGACTCTTTGGAGAAGAGATGATAAAAAGTTTATGAGCTTGGGCATGAGGAGATCTGTCACTGATGAATAAAGAAGATTGAGAAACACAAGAAACACCGTGCAAGTGTGTGTGATTATATAATACATACACTATGATAGAAAGAGGTTTTTGAAGAATAGAGAGTTGTTGGGTGTGAGCTGATGACACTTTTTCTAGAAGCATTCATGACATGCATATCCTTATACTACATGCAAGCCTTAGGTTGAATCTATTGTTTATTTATTTGTTTCATTTGTTATTTTAAAAATTAATATTTAGATCTTTAAGTGCTTGCCTAACTTATCTTTGTATAGAAATTGCTATGACAAGCGAGCTTGATCCACCAATGCATCTGTTGTTTGATAATTTAAAAGAGGAATATATCCAATTCTTCTTCCATAACTTTATCTTATGCATACCCTATTTCATCATACGCTATATCCTGTCGGTTTGTATTATATAACATTATGACTATAATATTATATTATGTTGCTATATTAAGCCATCACATATGAGTTTTCTTTCTCATCTTTAATATGGAATTCAAAACTTGAACTCAAAGTAAAATTTATAACTTATTACAACAAAAAATTATTACAACATCACTTATATTACAACAAAAACTTATTACAACATCACTTATATTACAACAAAAACTTACGCATAACATCAAAACCCTATACATTGATCAATTTTTTCATGAAACTATAATATGCAATCCTCCATGATGTGCTCAAAATCAATGGAGCCACAATGATCCAAAATCCAATAACAAATCCAAGCACGATGCTAATAACCAACCCCCATTTTGATCCATCGTCTTCCTTTTGGTCTTCTATTGTATGAGTCGGTACTTCAAGCGGCACACAACGGTTCCAAAAAAGCTAGACTCGTTAAGACTTTGGAGCTGAGTACTAAGCGGAACTCTTCCAGTCAGTTTGTTGTATGACACGTTGAAGCTACTCAAGAAATTCAATCTTGACAAGCTCATGGGAAGTTCCCCGGAAAGCTTATTCACTGATAAATCGAAAGATTCAAGAGCTTTCATGTCACCAATCTTCTCCGGGATATTCCCTGTCAACTGATTTCTTGATAAGTTCAATGACTTTAACTCCCGGAGAGTCGTAAGCTCACTTGGGATGTGTCCAGAAAAATTATTGCTTGAAAGGTCTATCAATTTCACTAGTCCTAAAATAGATTGGTAGGTGTACTCTTGTCCCTTTATCACAAATGTATCACTAGCAATAAAAAGTTGCACTGACAAAGATATCCAAAATTCATCAGTTAAGTTAGTTACCCCTGAAAGCACGCTAAAGTTGTTGAAGCATCTAGGAATATTTCCTGACAGATTATTACTAGCAAAATCTAAAATTTGAGTCTTTGAAAGATAACAAAATTCATGAGGAATATTTCCATCTAGTTTGTTCAACCTAAGGTTGAGAATTCTCAAAAAAGTGAGTTTTCCGATCCATGGAGGAATGTTTCCCACAAGTTCATTTCTGCCAAGTTGAAGGATCTCTAACCATGACATGTTCACTAAGGAAGAGGGTAAAGTTCCTGAAATCTTATTCCCATGCATATTTAACCATTTTAGGTTCAATAAAGAACCCAATGTCATTGGAATCTCACCAGACAATTTGTTATTTTCCAAATATAAGACTCTCAAACTCGACCACTTCTCCCAGCACTCCGGAATGATACCCGACAAATAATTATATCCCAAAGAAAGAACTTTTGCTTCTCCCACACCATTGGAACACAAAAATTATGTAGTGGTCCCACAAAAGAATTATTTGATAGATCCAAATACCTAAGCATTAATGAACCATTTGATATAGAAGGTAAATTCCCTGTAAACATATTAGAGCTTAAGTCGAGTACAAGTAGTGTTTTAGGGAAACTAAAATTAAATGTACCCGTGATATTATTTTGCGACATATCTAAATACGTTAGATTGGGGAATGATCTCCAAAATGACTCAGGAGGCATGGGTGATGAAAGACTTGTGTTTCTTATGTCGAGTTCCATTAAATCTCTCTGGGATTGAAGCCATAACGGAAACTCAGGCCCCAAACCCCAAGAGTTCAAATACAATTGCTGCATGTGGAATGGGGGAGTCCAGTTTGCAAGTTGCAGGTTTAGAGTTAAGTTATTGTTTGATGCATCCAGATATTTCAAGCTCACACGTTTAGCAAAGTGAGCTTCTGTCACAAGACCCGACAACAAGTTGAAAGAAAAACCTAAAACACTTAACTTTGAAAGTTGACCGAGGCTAGCAGGGAGGTTGCCGGTAAGTTGGTTACCCGAAAGATACAACATTTCCAAAGATGATAATTGTCCGATCGAGTCCGGAATGCTTCCATTCAGTGTATTTGCAGAAAGAGCTAACATCTTCAATGACGATAGTCGTCCGATCGAGTCCGGAATGCTTCCATTCAGTGTATTAAAAGAAAGAGACAACGTTTCCAAAGATGATAATTGTCCGATCGAGTCCGGAATGCTTCCATTCAGTGTATTTCCAGAAAGATCTAACATCTTCAATGACGATAGTCGTCCGATAGAGTTAGGAATCGTACCCGAAAGTCCTGAGGATGAAACGGACAATGACTCCAAACTCGGTGATTTGCAATCAAAAAGACTTTCAAGAAGGTATGCTAAACCAATACCACCAAAATTGTTTCCTGACAAACCAATATCTCTCAAGTTACAAAGATTAGGCAACGAAATTGGCAATATCGCCTTGGTGAGTTGGTTTTCTGAGAGGTCAAGCCTAAGAAGAGAGGTCAAGTTATGAAGGGAATGAAGTGCTGAACTTGAAATACCACAATCACTATATCTAAATATCTCAAGTTACTAGATAACCCTTCTAATACCGACGAAGAATTCATGAAATGATTCCCAGCGGCATGAAGCGACTCGAGAGACGTCAAATTACGGAAGCTATAACTACTATTAGGAGGAGGGTGGTCAAAGAAACAGTAACTTAAGTCCAATGAAACTAGACTTGTTAGACTAAAAATCCACTTTTGAATATAAGTGTTAAGAAAAAAGTTGGCAGAAAGATCAAGCACAGAAAGGGATGTTACATTAAGACTACGAACATGAGGATGTATATCTGAGAGTTCACAATAAGACAGATGCAGTTCGACCAAAGAAGGGAGATTGTTAATCACCTGAAACAAATCAATAGCTTTGCTAAGGTCTATGCCACTCATATCCAAATGATGCAACGAACGAAGACTCGACAACCACTGGATTTTCATCATGCTTGTTTCATGATACAAACATCCAAGTGAAAGAACCCGTAACTCTGAAATATTCCCGATTTGAGAGATTAAGATACCTCAAGTTTCTAAGAGAACCTATGAAGCTTGGAATTTGGATCTCTTTGAAATTATTGCAGCTCAAATCAAGATACTTGAGTTGCTTCAGCTCCATCAAGGATGGACTTAAATCGCCTCCTAACATCTGCTTTAAGGCTTCTTTACGTTCAGAAACCAATATCATTTTACATGACCATCAAGTCCACGAAGATGAATCTCATGGACATGGACATGGCCAGTGACGTTATCACAAACAATTCCGGCCCATTTACAGCAGTCGCTCTTCTCATCAGCCCACGAAGCGAGCCGACCTGCTTCGTCTACGAAGCCCTGCTTGAACCGAACGAGTGCCTGTCTCTCACCGTCCATGCATAATACATCACCGGACTTTTGATCAGACAAGCACAAATGAAACAAGGCTAAAACAACAAGCAACCATAAGTGGGATGACGATGAATACGAAATTGAAATTCGAGCACTCATATTGGTTTACTGAGAAGGAAATAATAGTTGCTCAATTTGTAGTGTGTTTACGAGAGCATGTGAAATTTCTATTTATACTAGTATGTCTACTTGTCACGAGTAGCTTTCATTCTCCCGTGACGACCGGGTTGAAACTCTTAAAAATCTAAGTAAACGGGTGGAGTATAAATAACAGAGTCGGAAATTCCAGTTTTATGATAAGATACAAGACCGATATATGTGGATATAAATAAGATATGATTCTGTAGACAGTTATGCCAAGTGACTAGTCAAATTATTTTTATGTCCACACAAAATTATTATCATGCAAACGATTATAATATTATTACAAGAAGAAGATTTTTTAATAGAAGAAACTGACACGCAATTATATATATGTTCTCTTTCACCCATTAAATGGCATATTTTGGCGGCTGATTTCTTATTAACCAAATAAAAACGATCTAATATTACATTTAGATCATTACATTAAGGAGTACTAGCTCAATAAACACAATCATATATAAACATATATTTAGTTCAAATTTATGTAATGCTTGTTGTTTAAAAATACTAGCTAGCAGTTTACATCAGCGCTTCGTCATGACTCAATTTTAAACGTATATAAAAACGTTGTAGTGATATATTCAAAATTTAAATATATATGAACATGTTTAAATATAATAAAAAAGTTAAGCTAAATGTTACTTATTTTAGTATTATCATTACTTATAACAATAGTATAACCATAATTATTATTTTATCATATTATGTCATCATTATTGTTAACAATTATTACCACATTACACAAAAGTTTTCCTGTAACGAGCGGCTTAGAACTCTTAAATGTCTAAGTAAACGGGTGAAGTATAAATAATAGATTTTGAATTCCAACTTCGTGATAAGATACAAGGCTGATATATGGTGTACATAAATGATATGATTCTGTAGACAATTTATGGTCAAGTGACTGGTCAAATTAGTTTTATGTCCACACAAAATTATTATCGTGCCAAGGAACATATATTATTACAAGAATAATTTTTAAATAAAAGAAACTAAGACTTAAGAGATGACATATTTGTTCTGTTTCAATCACTAGATGATATATTTTTACCAATCCTTCTAGCATACTCATAGCCCATGGCTTCTCAAATGAGAGGTCGTGGGTTGGGGACAAAATATTTTAGGTTGAGCAAGTGAGTTTTTCCAGTTGTCGGTTTCCTCCTGCGAGGGTTGGGAGTTCGGTCCTGAAAACAAATAATTTGACCAAATTAAGATAACACTTATCAATCGGATCAAGGTCATACAATTCTCGTTAAAAATAAAATTATATATTTTTTATGAGTGATTTCTTTTTAATTAAATGAAAATAATCTCATATACATTCAGATTATTATATTGAGAATACTAGCTCAATAAACATAGCTAATCACGTATAAACATATATTCAATTTAAATTTATAATGTTATATAGTCTTTAAAAATGTATTTTTATTTCAATTGGAAATGACCAAGTCTAAGTAACTCATAAAGTCTTCATACCTGAACTTACATGGCATGTTGGAAAATGAATTTATGTGGGCATAAAATGGACATCGTTGCATGAATAAAAACATCCACATGGACCACATGTAATACCAAGTCAAGGTCAATTGTCAGTGGGCTTAATGTTAATTCATATCTTGTCGCAAAGTAATAATAGTCCTATTGATTTTGCATAATTCCATATTTTTGGGGAAAAATTTGTCACACCCTCATTTTCCACGTACGGGGTTTTACCGTCAGGCGTGTGACACAACCAGGATCTCAGATAAGCATCAGTTACACCAAACGACTCGATAATTACAAATCATATAAGTTGCTTAATTTTAATGAAGTAAACCAAATATATTTAAGTAGTGCGGAAGCGAAAACATAAAATATTTAACAATAGTTTTGGAACACGCAAACACGCGTCCTATCCAATTTATGTAAAGTAAATGCAAATTAAATCCTGAAAACAGTTTGAGATGAATGCGGAATGACATGCAGTGGATGTTGTGCTCCTAGACGTGCCACGTCAATGTCCTGAGAGAAAACATGCAAAAATCTCAGTACAAGACTGGTGAGTTCACAGGTTTATCAGAAAACAGTAATTATCAGTAATGAAGTTCCCGGATTATGTAATCCGTCAAGTATGTAATTCCCCGGATTTATTAATCCGATAAGTATAATGAGATCCCTGGATTTATTAATCCGATAAGTATAATGAAATCCCCGGATTTATTAATCCGATAAGTATAATGAAATCCCCGGATTTATTAATTAAAGCATATAATGGGTAGCTAGTCCATAATGATCACTATGTGTATGAAGGCGCGACCGAACTGACATGTAAGCAATAGTATAATGTAAGCCCGGCTGTGGATCACACACCACAACACTTGAAATTAGGCTAACCGTTCACCCGTTTGACCAGCTAGCGCGACTAGCCCGAGTGGGGTATGTCAATCCCAGTAGTACTACTAACAATCACCTCGTTAAGTCTATATTAACGGTCCGTTGGGCAAGTATACACCATAGTATCAAGTATATGCAGTATTACAAAAATCCAATGTAATGTAACTTTTATGGAAACAACATGTTTCTCTCCCCCAAAAGAGTATATAAGTAAAAGTGGGGCTGTAAACTCACCTTGAATTGATGTAATGTATATGAACAAGAACTTCAAAGAATTAGGCAATGCATGGTCAAGCACGATCGATACCTATTATTAATTGTAACTAAGTCCTTAAAATGTGTTTATTGCGAATAAATATATTTGGTAAGATTCGGGTTGGTTTGGTTTGACGTACACGATTTGATATACTAATAATACCATGTATTAATATCAATACTGATATTAATGATAACAATGGTATAATTATAATGTTAATAATTGTATTTGTGAATAATTTGTAAAATTATTACATATAATTCTTACATTTAACATAATTAATCCGTAATTAAAATAATATAAGGTTCATTAATATCTCGATGATTATTGTTTAAAGTCCATTTTATAAAATAACTGTTTTATAACATTTGTAATAATTTTTATAAATAAATAAATAAATAGGTTTTTAAAGAAATATTTTTCCAGAAAATAATTATATAATTTCTGAAATAAACAAGGTTTATAAAAACTGTTTATATAATTTTTAGAAATTTTTTCGTATTTTTAAAAGGTTCAAAAGGCCTTTAAAAAAATATAATGTTGGGGGCAGGGTTCGAACCCGTGACCTCCAACCCACTTGCACACGCACCAACCCAGTGAGCCAAGGGGTTCACCCGCGACAGAAACCCTTCCCCTTTCCTTTTATCTTTATTTTCCCCTTTTCCCCAATTTTTCCCGAAGAACCCTAGTTTGGTTCTCAACCAAATCGAAAGCCAAATCGTTTGTAATCTAGAAATTAAACTTGGGGCTTTTAATCCCCAAGTAACACCGAGCATAATGGTAGTTTTAACTACCTGTTTGGTGTTCGAATTGAAGGTGCTCGGCCTGTTGCAGGTCGCGAAGAAGAAAGCTTGATGAACTGGTAATTTTGTGTGTTTTCAGGTGGATTTAAATGGTGTAATCGATTAAGAACAGATAGATGACTATTTATACTCGATTAATTGGATTAGTATATGTGTTAGTGGCGTTCGTTCGTGGACTTGTTCGGCCGAAAGTGGAAATGGGTTGGTTGAGCTACTAATCGATTGATTAAACACGTTTTTAAGAGTGCATTAGGTTCGAATCTCATCCACGAAATGGTTAAAACGGTTTTGTGGTTTAAAATGGGGTAATTTTCAAGATCGGCCTTCGCCGGAGCTCGCCGGAGCTTCGGCCGGAACAGTGCGGCCGGAATCACGGGGGCGGGGGTTTGGGTTTTTGAAAAATTACACAATTAGTCCCTGCGGTTTCGATTTGTTTCTTTTATTCCCAAACTTAATTAAAATTAATTTACAGATTTGGTCCCTGGGGTTTATGTCTTGTCATTTTATGTAAAATATTTTCTTGTAAGTTTTAAATTTGTCAAAACTGTAACATCTCGTATTTTTTTTTACTATTAAAAGTTAATTTTATAAATAAGTAAGTTTGATATGGTGATGTTAAATAATTATAAAAATACTAATAATGATAATAATAATAATAATAATAATAATAATAATAATAATAAAAATAATAATGAAAACAATAATAATAATAATATTATTATTAATAAAAATAATTTATAAAAATTATTAAACCTAATTTAATAAGTCCAGGGGGTAGTTTTGTAAATGTTGAAACTTGTTTTAAAAAGTTTAACACATGAAATGATAAGATTTAGAAGTACAGGGACCATTCTGTAAATTATTTAAAACCAACCCCCCTCCCCGTCGACCCTTCTCGCCGTCCGGCCACCCTCCGGCCAACTCCGGCGACCCTTCAACACTCAAACGGACGCGGTTTTTACCTAAATAAAGTGCCCGACACACTCCGGTGGATGAATCGAACGTGGATCAATATCCAATTTAAAAAGTGGCAGTGCAATTACCACTAAAATTCGAACACCCACTATCTCGGCCGACCGTCCACCAAAATCACACACTATGCTATAAACTAATCGGAATAATCGTGTATATAATGCCATATATCAGTTACTAATCGAATGCAACTTTCAATTGCCTCTGAAACGAGCTTAAACACCTCCATTGATCACCACCTTCGACCGCGACCTGCAACATAGTCGATACCCACCTTCTAAGTTCTATTCTCTGAAATTAACAGAGGGCTTTTTATCTTTTCCTACAAACTTCGTAGTACTAAAGCACTGTTGTTCGTAGTGTTCATCATCAATCTAACTTCGAATCAGGTAATTAAACACACCTATATGTTCGGTTTATCTGGGGGGATTGCCCTAACCTTAATCTGGTGAATTGATCTTCAATTGAATCGGTTTCATTCTAGGGTTCTGGGAAATTGGGATTGGTTTAAAGGTGTGTTGGTTCAAACGGTTCGGTGTGTGTGTTGCAGGTTCCCGGGTTCGACCCCGGGCAGCCTCGTTTTATTTGTTTTATTTTTTTTAAAGCTTACTTTAAAAACTAAAAATATGGAAAAATTCCTAAAAATTATAAAATAAATTTTATAAGTTTCCCTTATTTTAAATCTTACAAAACAGTTTCCTGTAAATTTATTTTATTTAAAAACTTTAATAGATTTTTATAAAATATTATTTAAAAATATTAAAAATACTTATTTTTATAAAATAAATTCTAAATCAAGTAAATTATGAAATAATCACAAAAATCATATAAATATTATTTATAAATATTATAAATAATTATTTTTATAAAAAGGACACTTTATTATCTTTAAATACAAATTAATATATTTTATAAATCCACAAATTATTTATGAAATTGTGGGTTATTTCTTATAAAATATATATTGAACCAAAGGTATAAATTAATACCTATTTATTAATCAAAATACTATAAGTGTGAATATTCTTATTTATAAATATTATTGGATAATTATAAATTATATAATTAGACCACATTATTTTATATTTAATCCTAAAAATATATAAATACACCTATGAAATCTTTCTAATGAAATCAAAATATAAATAATTATTTTGTAAAACTTAATATTTATTGATAAATACTTATTAAAACATATGCGAATATATAAAAAGATTGTAACATATATATAATGCGTGTGTGACACGTGTTAAATCAAATCAACCCGAACCTTACCAAATATTCATTCGTATTAAAGACTAAATTACAAATCAATAATAGGTGTTGAACGTGTTTGATCGTGCTTGCTTAATTCTTTGAAGTTCTTATTTATATACATTACATCAATCCAAGGTGAGTTTCCGTGGCCCCTTTTTATGCTTTTATAATTGTTTCAATGTTTTTCAAACTTGGGGGAAAAGTATGCTCACCCGTTTTCGATGCTGTACAATCTTACATAAAATTTTCATATTTGGAATCGACGTGATACTAGTCTCATATTCTAATACATACATGGTGTTATTCTATTCTTACAACCATTAATTCCGGGTTAGGAACCAACGGATAGGTATTGGTAGTACTACTGGGTTGACACCCCACCCTCGACAGATCGGTTTAACTTGTGAGTTACCGACTACAGCTGCCAGCAATCAGGCCATGGGTGAATATATTCCGTCAAACTTATATGCATAAACGTCATAGGGTTTGGTTGTAAAACACATGTTATATGGGTTATGCTTACAGTATGATTCCATATCAAATTCTATACAGCATCAACTACATGTTTTCAATTTAAACCTGCGGAACTCACCAACATTATGTGTTGACATTTTTGAGCATATCTTTTCAGGTGAACATAATCAAAGAGGATAGCTAGTGCAGATGCCTTAGCAGAGACCTCAGGATTTCAATAGTATTGCATATGTAATATTTGTCATTTGTTTTCATATTTGAACAATGTGTGATTTGTATTGGAATCAATAAGACTATGATAGTCGTGAAACTGACTAACCACGGCACAAGTCACCATTGTGTCGGGGGACGTCATGACACGAGAAGTTTGCATGTATTATATCTCTGTAATTATACCAAGTGTTATGACGATCCCGTCCGTCGCATCCTCGTGTTTCCGCTATAAGCGGGGGTGTGACAGATTGGTATCAGAGCCTTGGTTACAGAGAATTAGGTGGAGAATTCGACCTAGACTATAACCTAAGAACCTTCATATAGATTGCATGCTAGGGATTGTGTGCATTTGATTTTACCTAAATGTCTTTCATGGTTGGTGTGACACATAGACACCTGTATTCTGGATTTCCTGGCAAAAGGCCCTCGGGCTAAGGCAAGCATATCGCATATATCTCATTGCGAGACCTGGTATGCTTACCTGGGGATTTCTGGGATGAGTGATAAACTATGGTCAATACACAAATCTACCAGGCAAATAGGTCAAATATATTAAGTCTATGAACTTAATATACAAGTATGTTCCTACATACCTGATTTTATACATATGTGCTTGTTACCTGATCATTACTCTTAGTCTTTCTCTATGGAATATCTAAACATAAGGGAACTTAGGTGATCACGCGGAGCGTTGATCTCGGATATTAAATCCGACCCTATCATGGTTACGACTGAAATCCTGAAAGTATGACGGATATGCAGTTATCATTTAAATATATTGTGCTTATGTGCTTGGAAATCTAGTTGTTATTACATGCTATTAATGAAATACTATGGGTTCATGGACATAAGGACATCACATAATCTATGCTCAATAATACTATGATGTTAACTTGGGGTAAGTGAAGCTAAGGGTAATCATGCAAGGCAATTACCATTACGGGTGCACACGTAATTGCAATTCGCCATGCATGAGAAGTCTGGCTAATCTTATCGTGAGGTAACGATCATGAGTATCACAAGTCTCTATTTTATACCCTAGGGTGCTAGAATCATAATTCTAGTAAGATCCTGTTAAGGGTAATCAAACATTATTACCATATACTCAAGTCCTGTCCTATTTAGAGCCTTTATGGTATTTCCAAATCATTAAATTGACCTTGTGAGACGTTTCTCCACTTAGCATTTCAATAACTATTAAATGCTAAAATAAAAGTGGGATACATAATACTCTCTACACATACATAACATTATTATTTGAATTAATGCTAAGGAAAATTGAGATGTTACGTAACTAGTTTAAGTGTCGTTCAAGGTATATCGTGGATGTGGTGGGAACGCTGCGGGGAACCCTATATATAAACATCACCGATATACCAAATGTGCTTAAACTGGGCTACATAATAATCTTAATGGACTGAAGCATAGATTATTAGGATTTAACAGTGAAATCATGCATATATCTCAAGATAACTAAAGTATTCATCTGTCTGTGTCTAGAAAATGGCACCTAAGAGAGCTAACCGTAGAACCAACCAAGAGGGTGAGGCCCCGCAGAACAGGCGTAGGGGCAGACCAACAAGGGCAGGTGCTGCTCCAACTGGCAATAATCAGGGAACTGAAAACCCTGACATAGCTACTATGATTGCCCAGCAGCTAGCCACTTTGATCCCAACCATTGTAACCCAAGTGAGTGACACTCTGCTAAACCAACCTCCCCACGATGATCACAACACCAATGGTCAACACAACCAGGGAATAGGGGATAACGCTGGAAACGAAGTTGGAATCAACCAGGTTAAACGGGGATGTTCCTACAAAGAATTTGTGGCCTGCAAACCCCGAGATTTCGATGGAAAAGGCGGAGCAATAGCCTTGACCAGATGGTTGGAAAAGATGGAGGCAGTCATTGACATTAGTGGATGCCTCGATAGTCAACGTATCAAATATGCCACATGCTCATTACAGGGCAAGGCATTAACCTGGTGGAACACCCAGGTTCAGGCCAGAAGAAGGGAGTCTGCAATGCAGCTAACCTGGGATGAATTCAAGGCGTTGATCACTGAGGAATACTGTCCTCTTAACGAGATGCAGAAACTGGAGCAGGAATTCTGGAACCATGCCATAATTGGAGCTGGACACGCAACATACACCGATCGTTTCCACGAATTGGCAAAATTGGTTCCACATTTAGTGACACCAGAGTCCAAGAGGATCGAGAGGTATATTTGGGGACTCGCGTGTGACAACCCGAAATTTTCCGTGAATTAATATAAGATTTTTATGTGAATTTATGATTTATTTTTATATTTTTATTAATATTAATATTAATAATAATAAAAATAATGATAATAATAATAATAATAATGATATTATTATTACGAATAATGACAATAATAATAATAATAATAATGATATTATTATTATTACAAATAATGATAATAATAATAATTATAATAATAATGATATTATTATCAAAATAATGATAATAATAATAATAATAATATTATTAAAAATAATAATGTTAGTAATGAAAATAATAATAATAATGAAAATATTAGTATTTACAAAAATTAATTAAGTAATTAAATAGTCCAGGGACTAGTTTTGTAATTTTTAAAACATGTTTTATAAACTTAAAACATGAAATAAAAAGTTTACAAACCCCAGGGACCATTCTGTAATTTATTTAAATCCCAACCCCCCCCCCCCCCCCCCCGTCGACACCCCGTTCCTCCGGCCGGCCACCGGCGACGCTCCGGCGACTCCTAAACATCGAATTTACCCGGTTTTTCATCAATCAAATGGTACCAACACAATCCCGTGAGTGTTTCGAACACAATAACCCACAATAATTCGAGAATCAAATTGATAGTGCGATCGATCCACACCCGTGTTCCCTGTCGGCTCCTTTACAACTCCGAATCGCACAAGAAACTAAATAATAATCGAATTAACCACCTACACACAATGCTATAAATACTAGTAATCGGTATACACTTCGAATTACACCTGAAACAAACACCTTCATCAAATTTGATCCTCTTCTTTCTCCGCGACCTGCAACTAGTCGAACATCATCATCAAAGCCTCAAACCTCGAAATTTCCAGAGGGCTTTTGATCATTGGTGCCATTTCAAACTTCCTGTGAAGTTAATTCGATTAAATCATCGTTTGAGTACCAAATCAGTGCCACATTGGTCGCGACCTGTTCTTGGATTGTTCTCGACATTCTGAATAACTAAACAGGTAATTGAACATAGCAACAAACTCGTTTTCATGCAGGGATTAAAAGCCCTATGCTTAATTTCATTATCAAAATCGATTGGTGGATCAATTTGATACAAGATCGATTTAGGGTTTATGTGATTTGGGGGAAACTGGGTTTGAGATATTAAAAGGAATTGGGATGGGGTTCTGTTGCGATTAGGAGCCTTTGGCTCACTGGTTCGGGTGTTAGGTTATGGGGAGGAGGTCGCGGGTTCGAACCCGGCCCCCTCCCAATTATTTTTTTTAAAGCCTTTAGGCTATTTAAAAATATATAAAAATTATTAAAAATTATAAAAATAAATTTTAAAAGCTTCTGTTATTTTTAACACCATTAAATATTTTTCTGTAAATTATTTAATTAAAAATACTTTAAATAAAATTTATAAAATAATATTTAAAAATATTATAAATAATCATTTTTATAAAAATAGACTTTAAATTATGATTTAAAGTATTAATCCATTAATTGGACACCATATCATTTTTATTTAATGATAAATCATAATAATTATAGAAAAATAATTATTTAAAAGCCTAAATTATTTATGAAAATAAATATTACAGGTGTTATAAATTATTATCCATATAAAAATGGATTTCCAAATAATAAATTAGATCATCAAATTATTAATGGATGTTATAATATTTTATGGACTTATTTTGATAATATAAATACAAAGTAAATTTTATAAATTTAAATATTTATAAAATCTTACAAAAATTAAATATAAACTTATATGTTTATATAACGTCTATAGTTTAATTAGAATATAATGATATGTCAAAATCATTATTAAACTAATTAAATTTTATATAAATCATTAATTATTAACAAAAATGATTAAATGATTTAATGATTATAACAAATCCCAGAAAAAAACCAAACCCTAGATCAAATGAACACCAGGTTCAAGATCTAACTTATTTAGGTTATGGATTTATATATATACTTATGTGAATATTAATTCCTTAGGAGGAATTTACTAGCTTGTCAACACTACCCAACGACCGAGGTGAGTTCATAACTATTCCCCTTTTTAATCATTTAAATATTTTGGGGCTGGAATACATGTGTAATTGAAATTACAAATTATTTTTGTGTATTATGTTAAATAATAATTTGATCACATTTATGATTACATATGGTTATTATGAAAATCCTTCTCTGTAAACTGGACTATAAATAAGCAGGGATCTTTTGGATAGTACTATCGGGGAGTGACTTACCCCCACAAAGGTATGGACATGTGATCCATATCAGATGCACAAAGATCTTGATGTCATTCGGGATGACTGTTTCTGTAGTGAGAAGGCAGATGTGCACTTTATATAGTTTGCATTATAGTTCCATTTACAACCCATATGAGGATAAATGTAAAGGAGGATTTGCTCCCTCTGATTTGAAATTATTATGAAAATATAATATACACATAAAAGGATAATAAACTAAGTGACATGGACAAATTCAATGTGACGGATTTGTTGGGCTTGTACTTAGTAGGTATGTGGGATAGCGGGTTCACCTTATTAAAAAGGGTTCCGACAGGCTATTCATATACCAGTGAGTAAATTAAACTCACACTTTTTCTATAAATCCTATTTGATGATAATTGATGATTTATCACTATGTTTTACTTACCTGTGAACTCACCAACCCTGTGTTGACACTTGATTTACATGTATTCTCAGGTATCTACTAGGAGCTTACGGACATGCATGTAGGATCATATAAGAGCTCAAGATACCTATTGATTATTATCTGAAATATGATTTAGACATGTTGTCATGAAACAATCTATATTTACTTCCGCTACGCATAATATTACTATGAATAATTATTGTAAGGATTATCTAAAATCTGTCATATAGATAATTGCATCTCATGTATGACTACTGTGTTCGATCCTGTTTGTTCACCCCTCCGTGATAAATTCCAGACCCGGAATTTGAGGGTGTGACAGATTGGTATCAGAGCCACTGGTTATACTGAGTTAGGGATTGCATCTAGTCTATAGCCACACACAATAGTTGCACAAAGTAAATTGCCTTAGTTAGAGATAGAATAGGATTAAGAAGTTATATGCTTAAACTTAGATAGTTGTGTTCCTAAACATAACTTGACTCTTTGACTCTTTTCGATAATTCCTAAACTTATTCTCAACGACATGTGGGATCTACATTTATCATCGGGCCTAAATCAATTTTTTATTCTCGTCAAAGTCTGTGTCTTACAACTTGAAACATGTAATGCTGGAAGAGCGTGATGCCTGTATCTCGGGGTGTTCTGTCTAGGCAAGGTATTCGCATATATCCAAATCAACCGATGGACCTGTTTACCTTACCTGGGAACCCTTGGGATGAGTATCTGCTTATAGGTACGCATGTCTTCAACAAAGTTGTGATTGACACAATACTTTGATTAGTCAACGTACTCGCTTTGATTTACGAATCAAACGATTACACCTGGAACATCTCATTGCTATTATGCCAAATTCTCGACTGTCGTTTCCATGTTGAATAGCTCATACTACCCAATATCCATGAAAAATCCTTAATGATCTTTCAGAATGACTTCTTGTCAAATCCGTTCACGGTCTAGAAACTCTGGCTGTAAGATTTCTGCTATTGTAGCACGTGAAGTTACTGCGATCATACACAAGTCTTTAAGGCAAATAGGTCAAATTGCCTTGATATGTTCCATTCGATAATCTAAGCTACGCTTGTCCTAACCTAAGGCGAGACTTTGTTCCTTAGTACTCGTGCCTTGCCGAATTTAATCGAAAAACCCAGTTTTCTTAAATTCCCATCTGTCCTACAGTAATTGTCCATACTTTGAATATTTGATATAAAATGCATCTATTGAATATGTCAAAGTGTGAATTCTCACCAAACAATTTCATGATAGATGGACGCACCAGCGGGCAGAGGCAGAGGTAGAGGACGCGCCAGAAGAACTGTCCCAATAGGGATGACTCCTGAAGAAATACAAGCCTTGGTCAATCAAGGTGTTGCTGCAGCCCTAGCCACTCAGGCTGCTCAGAATGGTCATCACTATTCATATAAAAAGTTCCTAGACTGCAAACCAGATATCTTCACTGGGGCAGAAGGGGCCATTGGACTCATAAGGTGGTTCGAGAAATGTGAATCCATCTTCGCTATATCTGAATGTCCCGATGAGAGTAGGACCAAGTATGCCTCCGGAGCCTTGAGTGGAGCTGCACTCTCGTTCTGGAAGACAGAAGTTTCAAGACTTACTCTCTCCCTAGCCAATGCTATGGATTGGGAGGAATTCAAACAGCTGATGATGGAAGAATTCTGTCCGAGAGAAGAAGTACAAAGGTTTGAAACCGAGTGCTGGAACCATAAAATGGTGGGATCTGAAATTGAAAAGTATACCACTGAAAATCATGAGTACGCAACCTTGTGTCCTCATATGATGGAGCCTGCTCACAGAAGAATTGAAGGCTATATCCGTGGACTGTCGCCAGTCATTCAATCTATGGTCACTTCCTCCAACCCAACTTCAATCCAACAGGCCATTAGGATAGCTCACAAGCTGACTAATGAGGCTGTGGCTCAGGGGAAGTTACCACCAAGAAACAAGGGTAAGGGTGTTGCTGCTGAAAGCTCGGGAAAGAGAAAGTTTGAAGATGCTAAAGACAGTGAGAGTCAAGGTACAAGCAAGAAGCAAGATCAGAAAAAGCACCATGACAATCAGGGCATTCCGCCTAGATGTCAGAGGTGTAACAAGCGCCACTATGGCAAGTGTACTGCAATCATCTGCTACAAATGCAACAAGAGGGGGCACACTGCTCCTGAATGTAGAACCAAGACTCAAGACCAAGGAAAGAAGGATGGTAATCAGCAGAATGGTGGAAAGAAGGAAGTTATTTGTTTCAGATGTGGAGAAAAGGGCCATATTGCTAAAGACTGCACTGGAGAAAAGAAAGATACAGCCAAGGGCAGAGCCTTTGTGATTGGCAAAGGTGAGGCTCTAAAAGACCCTAACGTTATTATGGGAAAATTTTTGGTGAATAATGTTTATGCTATAGTATTATTTGACACGGGAGCCGATAGAAGCTTCGTATCTAATACTTTCTATAATCACCTGAATGTAAACCCTGTACCCCTAGATGAGCCATATGTTGTAGAAGTAGCGAGTGGTAAATCCTTGACCGCATCACAAATCCTGAAAAACTGTACACTAGATTTATCAGGTCATATCCTACCAATAGACCTCATGCCCATTACTTTGGGAAGCTTCGATGTGGTAGTTGGTATGGATTGGCTATCCAAAAACTCTGCAAAAATTATCTGTAAAGACAAAATGATTCGTATCCCCCTACCAAATGATGAAGTCCTGTGTGTGGAGGGAGATAAGACTGGTGTCGTGATGGGAGTTATTTCTTACTTAAAGGCTCAAAAGTGTCTTCGAAAAGGACATACTGCTATCCTAGCCTTAGTCACTGACAAAGATAAGAAGGAAAGGAAGATTGAAGATGTACCCGTCGTCAGGGAATTTCCTGAAGTGTTTCCTGATGAACTGCCTGGGTTGCCCCCTAAAAGAGAGGTCGAGTTTTCAATCGAGTTAGTACCTGGAGCTACACCTATAGCTCGGGCACCATACCGTCTCGCACCTTCTGAATTAAAAGAACTATCTGACCAGCTTAGGGAACTCCTTGATAAAGGATTCATCCGACCTAGCTCGTCACCATGGGGAGCACCAGTGTTATTTGTGAAGAAGAAAGACGGGACCTTCCGGATGTGCATCGACTATCGAGAACTGAACAAAGTGACGATCAAGAACCGTTATCCCTTGCCACGTATTGACGACTTATTCGACCAACTGCAAGGTTCGAGCATTTACTCCAAGATAGATCTTAGAAGCGGCTATCATCAGCTGAGAGTCAGAGATGAAGATATTATGAAGACGGCTTTCAGAACTCGATACGGTCACTTTGAGTTCACAGTCATGCCATTTGGGCTAACAAATGCACCTGCTGTATTCATGGATCTCATGAATCGTGTATGCAAGCCTTATCTAGACAAGTTTGTCATTGTCTTCATTGATGACATCTTGATCTATTCCAAAAATGAGCAGGAGCATGAAGAACATCTGAGATTGATCCTTGAACTACTAAAGAGAGAGGAGCTTTATGCTAAGTTCTCGAAATGTGATTTCTGGCTTAAAGAAGTTCAATTCCTTGGTCATGTGATCGATGCTAAAGGAATTCATGTAGACCCAGCTAAAATTGATTCCATCAAAAGTTGGCCTACACCTTCTAATCCAACGGAAATTAGACAATTTCTGGGACTAGCCGGCTATTATAGGAGATTTATCGAGGGATTCTCCAAGATAGCTCAACCATTGACTATGCTTACCCAAAAGGGGGTAGCATATCATTGGGGGTTCAAGCAAGAGGCTGCTTTTCAAACACTGAAACAGAAGTTGTGCAGTGCACCTATATTGTCCCTACCCGACGGTATTGAAGACTTTGTAGTCTACTGTGATGCTTCTGTTCAGGGTCTGGGATGTGTTTTGATGCAACGCGACAAAGTCATAGCTTATGCCTCAAGACAGTTAAAGGCTCATGAGAAGAACTATGCAACTCATGACCTAGAACTGGGAGCTGTTGTGTTTGCTCTTAAATTATGGAGACATTACTTGTACGGTACTAAGTGCACTATTTATACCGACCACAAGAGTCTTCAACACCTGTATAATCAAAAGGAGCTGAACATGAGGCAGAGGAGATGGCTTGAACTATTAAACGATTATGATTGTGCCATCAAGTACCATCCCGGTAAGGCAAATGTTGTGGCTGATGCTTTGAGTAGGAAAGAACATATGAAGCCTCATAGAGTACGAGCTCTACAATTTACCATTCAAAGCAACCTGCCAGCACAAATCTTGAATGCTCAGACTGAAGCCCTGAAAGAAGAGAACATTAAAGATGAAAACCTTCGAGGGCTAGACCAACAGTTTGAAGTTCATTCGGATGGAATACGCTTTATAGCAGGAAGGATTTGGGTACCCTGTACGGGAATCTGCAAAGCTTGATCATGGATGAAGCCCACAAGTCTAGATACTCTATCCACCCAGGTGCAGATAAGATGTATTACGACTTGAAGCTTGTTTACTGGTGGCCAAGAATGAAGGCAGACATTGCAACCTATGTCTCAAAGTGCTTGACTTGTTCTAAAGTCAAGGTCGAATACCAAAAGCCTTCAGGAATGTTGACCCAACCAGAAATTCCCGTGTGGAAGTGGGAAATGATAACCATGGATTTCGTCACTGGTTTACCCAAGTCTCAAACGGGCAATGACACTATTTGGGTTATCGTTGACCGTCTCACCAAATCCGCTCATTTCATACCCATTCGTGAGAAAGACAAGATGGAGAAGCTTGCAAGGGTGTACATCAAAGAAATTATCTCTAGACACGGAGTGCCAGTGTCTATTATCTCTGATCGTGATGCACGATTTACATCAATCTTCTGGGGTAAGCTTCAGAAAGCTCTAGGCACTCGCCTAGATATGAGCATAGCTTATCACCCTCAAACTGATGGTCAAAGTGAAAGAACCATACAGACTCTTGAGGATATGCTTAGGGCTTGTGTTATTGACTTTGGAAAGAACTGGGAAGGTCATTTACCTTTGGTAGAGTTCTCATATAACAATAGCTATCATTCGAGCATCAAGGCGGCACCATTCGAGGCCTTATATGGACGTAAATGTAGATCACCACTTTGCTGGGCAGAAGTTGGAGATAGTCAACTTACTGGTCCAGAGTTGATCTTTGAAACTCATGAGAAAATTGTCCAGATAAGAGAACGCATGGCTGCTGCCAGGGATCGCCAGAAAAGCTATGCTGATAAACGCCGCAAACCACTGGAATTTCAGGAAGGAGATAAAGTTTTGCTAAAGGTATCTCCCTGGAAGGGAGTTATACGCTTTGGGAAACGGGGGAAATTGAACCCTCGCTACGTGGGACCTTTTGAAATTGTCAGAAGGATCGGCCCAGTAGCCTATGAATTAAATCTGCCTGCTGAACTTGGTGGTGTGCATAATGTTTTCCACGTATCCAATCTAAGGAAATGTTTATCCGATGAATCACTTGTTGTGCCTTTAGAGGAACTACAAGTAGATGAAAAACTCAGGTTTGTCGAAGAACCAGTTGAAATCATGGATAGGGAAGTTAAACAACTGAAGCATAGCAAGATTCCGATTGTCAGAGTTCGGTGGAACTCCCGGCGTGGTCCTGAGTTCACTTGGGAACGAGAGGACGAAATGATGCGCAAATATCCTAGCCTGTTCAAAAATATTACTAGTACATCTTAATTTTCGGGACGAAAATTCCTCTAACAGGGGGATGATGTGACAACCCGAAATTTTCCGTGAATTAATATAAGATTTTTATGTGAATTTATGATTTATTTTATATTTTTATTAATATTAATATTAATAATAATAAAAATAATGATAATAATAATAATAATAATGATATTATTATTACGAATAATGACAATAATAATAATAATAATAATGATATTATTATTATTACAAATAATGATAATAATAATAATTATAATAATAATGATATTATTATCAAAATAATGATAATAATAATAATAATATTATTATTAAAAATAATAATGTTAGTAATGAAAATAATAATAATAATGAAAATATTAGTATTTACAAAAATTAATTAAGTAATTAAATAGTCCAGGGACTAGTTTTGTAATTTTTAAAACATGTTTTATAAACTTAAAACATGAAATAAAAAGTTTACAAACCCCAGGGACCATTCTGTAATTTATTTAAATCCCAAACCCCCCCCCCCCCCCCCCCCCCCCACCCCGTTCCTCCGGCCGGCCACCGGCGACGCTCCGGCGACTCCTAAACATCGAATTTACCCGGTTTTTCATCAATCAAATGGTACCAACACGATCCCGTGAGTGTTTCGAACACAATGACCCACAATAATTCGAGAATCAAATTGATAGTGCGATCGACCACACCCGTGTTCTGTAACCACTCGTATTTTTATATGTTAACTTCTGTTAATATTTGTTAATAATATGATCATGGGAATTTTAATTGTAAGTTTTCGATAATTAATAATTACAATAATTGTAATAATAATAATAATAATAATAATAATAATAATAATAACAATAATAACAATTGTTTATAAAAATATATTTTTAAAACAAGTGCAGGGGGTATTATTGTAATTTATGAAAATTAAAATAAAAGTTTCAAACATAAAATACAAAAGTTAAAACCACAGGGACCGAATCTGTAAATTTTTAAAAACCCAAACATTCCCCCCCCGTCGACCCCCGTTTTTCCGGCGACTCGCCGGCGAGATTCCGGCCAAACTCCGGCGAAGCCGAAAACAACAAAATTTCATCATTTTAACTCGCAAAACCGGTTCTAATACCCTCGTGGACTAGATTCGAACCTAAGGTAACAATTAAACACCACTAATCATCGGTAAAAATCGAATCCGAAGCTCCACATCGAACACACAAAATTCCCGACCAAAATCAGTCAATTAATCTGATTTGAACCCCACAATCACACCGAAAGTTTCTTGGATCCAATTCAAATGAAATTCCAACTAAAAAACGTGTTGAATTAGTCAAACAAACGGCTAAAAATTCTCACTTTTATCTCGGATTCGTTACAGCTCGAAAACCCACTCAAACAACATCAATAAACAAATTAAAGCTACAAAATCAATCATCTATACACACTCAATCGAGCTCAGGTTTCAATTTCACCAAAAACAACCATAAACACAGAAATCGATCCTCATCTTTATCGCGACCTGCAACTTAGTCGAGAACCCTGTTCCAAACACTATTAACCCGAATTAACAGAGGGCTTTGGATTTTCATCATCATGCGAAGCTTTCTGTGAGATTAATTGGATTTTCATCAAGAATTGGCCACTCATCGATCTTCATATCGACCGCGGCTGTTCTTCATCTGTTCATATCAAATTAAGAACTCAATCAGGTAATTGAAAACATTAATCTACTCGATTTTTCAAGGGGAATAAAAGCCCCATAAATTCGATAGGTAACAACATCGAATCGGGGTTCAATTGGAGGGAAATCAAATCTAGGGTTTATGTTGATTTGGGGGAACTTCTGAAATAGAGTTTAAAAGATTTAAAACCCTTTAGAACCGCGGCCACGGCCTTTGGTTCAACGGTTCCATGCTTCCCCCTCAAACAGAAGGTCCCGGGTTCGACCCCGGGCACCTACACTATTTTTTTTAGGCCTTTTAAGCCTTTAAAAAAATCCAGAAAAAATTCTAAAAATCATAAAAACACTTTTACAAACATAACAAATTTTTAAAACCACTTAACTACTTTCTGAAATTTATTTTTACATTTTATTCATTTATTTTTAATTGTTTTAAATAAACAAATAACTAATTATATTTTCTACCAAATTATAATCAGTGTATAATATATAATTATACAATAAATAGATTGAATCCAATATATATACATAGGTATATATTATCCAATTATCAAAACAATTTTTATTTGAATAAATTACATGTATATAATTTTATATAACCGTATACAAGTTATAACTCGTGTATATACTTAACATACAATATATAGTTATGTTCACTTATGTATAAATGTATTATATACATATAATCATGTATATAATTATACATATAATTATATATAACTACTTGATTATATATAATTATGAATATAATTATACATATACAATTTATTAATAAATTGTATAAATGTATAACTTACACGTATAAATTTTTATTAAAATTCTTGACATAATCACTTTCAATAAACTCGTTTATTTCAAGGCATTCAAACCAAATAAAATCAATCAATTTAAACTACCATTCAAGACCCAATGGAAATCCTAATACATTCCCAAATTCCCAAATCATTATTATTCTAACTCGGGACACCGTTCCTTAGGTTAATCATAAGGAAATCGTAGGTGTCTAATCCATCACGTCCAAATTCAAATCTCATCAATCAAGTGAGTATTCATATCCCCTTTTTATATCATTTCCTATTTGGGGGAAATCATGTGATACAATATATTCTATCACGATATTCTATTGTTATTTCATTTTCAATTCAATTCAAGACAGGTTATGTTATTACTTGCAATTACGTGAACATACTGTGATAAACTGGACGACAGTAGAACCCTAATTCAATCAATCAATCAATCCTGGCAACAATGTAGATCTACTGGTTTGGATAACCCACCCCATATGGCTTACGAGTGGTGATTGTGTCAGAGGCAATTAGTCAATCTATGGTGTTTGTGTGGAGTCTATTATATGCAAGTGTTAAGTCAAGGGGTTTATATTGTGTCGGTTTATCTATATGCTTCGCGGTTGCCATATAAGTCTTAATATTACCTTGTGAATTGAATTACAATCGATGGATCAATCAATCAATCTATATGTATATTCAAAACTGTGATTACTCACCAGCTAACTCGTTAGCTGACTTTATTTTCTCACATGATTTCAGGTTAAGCAAGATAGTGGACTTCTACGTGCTCATCTAAGACACGGACCTAGTTAAAATAAAAGACAATTATTATTTGTGGTTTCGATTGTTGTATTTATGTATGTTGTACTTATTCTATCATGTAATCTGAATTTAATATTATTTCCACTATTAGACAACCATGTGTTATGAACAATCCATCATTCCCTCGTCCGCTCCGATGATTCCGCCGTCGGTCGGGGTGTGACAGATTGGTATCAGAGCCATGGTTATAGGGAATTAGGTTATTAGAAATGGAATGACCTAGACTATAACTAAGTACCTTTACACATAAGTCCTCTCATGTATTTTATATGCTTAGACAGGATTTTATGTGCCTTACATGTTTATACTTGATTATGTGATTATCTGTTTATGTGATTCTTCTTATACTATGAATCTATCAATATACACACGAAACTTAACTCATATTCTAAGGCATTGTGTGCCTAAATCAAGTGATTTCAAACTCCAAAACTCGATTGTTATTCATGGTTTTCAAATCTCGTCAAAGTCCGTGTAACACGACCGAGAACATGCAATGCTGGAAGAGTGGGATACCTGTATCTTAAGGTGTTCTGTCTAGGCAAGGTATTTCATACAACTTGATTACCTTACCTGGGAACCCTCGAGATGAGTATTCGCTTATAGGTACGCATGTCCTCGTGCTGGACACAAATACTTTGATAAGTCAACGTATTCGTTTTGGTTTGCGAACCGAACGTTTACACTCCTAACCTCTCATTGTTGTTATAAACAATCTCATTAACGATTTTATTATTTTGAAAAGTTTTAAAAACCAATTACCCGTTACTCATAAAGGTTTCTTCGTTCCTTATTATACAGCATGTCTTCTCGTCAAAACCGCTCCCGATCTAGAAGCTCTGGCCGCAAGATTGCTGCTATGGTGGCACGTGAAGTTGCTGCGGTTATCCCAACACTGCTTACTCATTTGAACCAAGGCAACAATGCTGTCCAAAACAGAACTGCACCAAACACTGTCCAAAACCCAACTGCACCGAACCCTCCCAAAACTTGTACTTACAAGCATTTCAATTCCTGCAATCCCACTAAGTTTAGCGGAGCCGAAGGTGCCACTGGTCTTCTGCAATGGTTCGAGAGTATTGAAAACACGTTTCTTAACAGCGAATGTCCTGAAAATCTCAAAGTTCGCTACGCTACCAGTGTTTTCCAGAAGAGAGCTTTAACTTGGTGGAACGGGGAGAAACGAACCCGTGGCACTGACGCTGCCCTGGCATTGACGTGGGCTGAAGTAAAGGAACTCATGACACGAGAATTCTGCCCACGAAATGAAATCAAAAGACTAGAAGCTGAATTCTGGGATTTGGCTCAGGAAAGCAGCGAGAATCTGGTTTACACCACCCGTTTTCACGAGTTGAGTCTTCTGGTTCCTCATCTAGTTACTCCCTCATCTCGAGCTATCGAGAAGTACATAGGTGGTCTCCCTATGCAAATTCAGGATACCGTGTGGGGTAGGAACCCTACTAACTTGGCAGATGCTATCCGTCTAGCAGCTCAGTTAACCGACAACCATGTCAAGGCCGGTACCTTGACCAGGAAGGGTGACAAGAAGAAAATGGAGAAGTCTTCTACTGAAACAACCAAGGAAGACAAGCCTGAAACTTCCAGGAACCGGAAGAGGAAGGCTAACTCTCAAAACTTTGCTGTAATTACCCCTGCTGTTCCAATCAACCAAGTCGCACCGACCTATCAACCAACCATGAATAATCAAGCCCCAACAAAGAAACCCTACACCGGGCCATTTCCACAATGCAACATCTGCAAGTATCATCATCCTACTGGTGCTAAGTGTCGTCAGTGCACCAGTTGTGGTCGTTTTGGCCATACATTCAACATATGCAGGAATGCTGCTAAGGTATTGGTAAATGCGCCAGTCCAACAAAACCCTCCTGCAATTGCTCAAGTTCGTGCATGTTATCAATGTGGTGATCCAACTCATTTCCGTAACCGATGTCCTCAGCTCGTTAATGCCGTACCCGCAGCACAAGGGCGTGCTTTTAACATCAATGCCCAACAAGCTCAGGCTGCCAATGATGTGGTGAATGGTACGTTCCTAATCGATCATCAATATGCTTCAATTTTATTTGATACCGGTGCCGATAAAAGTTTTGTATCCTTAGAATTTGAACCTTTGCTTGTTAATACCCGAACTAAGTTAGGGAAACCGTTTACAGTAGAAATAGCTGATGGAAAATCCGTCACAATTGATTCTGTCATCCAAAATTGTACTCTTAAACTTAGTGAACACGAATTCCCTGTCGATCTTATACCGATGCCACTTGGAAGTTTTGACGTCATTATAGGCATGGATTGGTTGTCAAAGAACCATGCTGAAGTCGTCTGTTTCGAGAAAATCATCCGGATCCCTCGCGTATCTGGAAGTGTCTTAAATATTTACGGGGAAAAGCTTTCCAAGGGATTAAAACTCATGTCCTGCACCAAAGCTCAAAAGTACCTCCGCAAACATTACGTGGCTTTCTTAGCCCATATTGTGAAGACGGATGGTAAACCTAAGAAGATTGAAGACATTCCGGTTGTTCGAGAGTTTCCTGAAGTCTTTCCCGATGATTTAACCGGTCTTCCTCCCGTTCGTCAAGTTGAATTCCGAATCGACCTTGTACCTGGTGCAACTCCAGTAGCAAAATCTCCCTATCGACTTGCACCATCTGAGATGCAAGAGCTTGCTAGTCAACTTCAAGAGCTCTCCGATAAAGGCTTCATTCGACCAAGTTCCTCGCCCTGGGGAGCCCCAGTTTTGTTTGTAAAGAAGAAGGACGGTTCTTTTCGAATGTGCATCGACTACCGGGAGCTTAATAAGCTTACTATCAAAAACCGGTATCCTCTACCCAGGATCGACGATTTATTTGATCAGCTTCAAGGAGCCTCTCATTTTTCCAAAATCGATCTCCGCTCAGGTTATCATCAATTACGAGTGCACGATGATGATATTCCCAAGACAGCTTTTTGCACAAGATATGGCCATTACGAGTTTACAGTAATGCCATTCGGGTTAACCAATGCACCTGCTGTGTTCATGGATTTAATGAACCGCGTGTGTAAACCATATCTGGACAAATTCGTGATCGTTTTCATTGACGACATTCTCATTTATTCAAAATCAAAATCTGATCACGAACATCATCTCCGTTCGATCCTTGAACTTCTGAAACAGGAAAAGCTTTATGCAAAATTCTCAAAGTGTGAATTTTGGCTTAAAGAAGTCCAATTCCTTGGTCACATCGTAAACGACAAAGGTATTCACGTGGATCCTGCAAAGATTGAGGCAGTGAAGAATTGGGTAGAACCCAAAACTCCTACCGAGATTCGTTCATTCCTTGGCTTAGCCGGTTACTACCGTCGCTTTATTCCAAACTTCTCAAAGATCGCTGTGCCTCTCACCGCCTTGACACATAAGGACAAGAGTTTCGTGTGGGGACCAGATCAGGAGAAAGCTTTTCAAACCCTCAAGCAGAAGTTGTGTGATGCCCCAGTCTTGACTCTCCCCGATGGGAATGACGATTTCGTTGTCTACTGTGATGCTTCGAAGCAAGGTCTTGGTTGTGTTCTCATGCAACGAGGCAAAGTCATAGCTTATGCCTCAAGACAACTCAAAATTCATGAGAAAAATTACACAACCCATGATCTCGAGCTAGGAGCTGTGGTATTCGCACTCAAAATTTGGAGGCACTACCTTTACGGCACCAAGTGTATTGTATTTACCGATCATAAAAGCCTTCAGCACATATTCAATCAGAAGGAATTAAACATGAGACAACGACGATGGGTTGAATTACTTAATGACTACGATTGTGAAATTCGCTACCATCCAGGAAAGGCGAATGTCGTAGCCGACGCATTAAGTCGAAAGGGCCAGGTTATGCTTCAAAGTATTACTATTCAAATCGATCTTCTAACCCGTATACTCGAAGCTCAACACAAATCAGTCACTGAAGGCAACATGTATGAGGAAATGTCATGCGGTGCTGAACTTCAATTAGAAATCAAGCCGGACGGACTCCTGTATTTTCTAGATCGACTTTGGATTCCAAATCGCGACAATCTCCGAGAAACTGTCATGGATGAGGCTCATAAGGCACGTTATTCTATTCATCCGGGAGCGGATAAGATGTTCATGAATCTTAGAAACCAATATTGGTGGCCCGGCATGAAGAAGGATATAGCCTTGTATGTATCTAAATGCCTCACATGTTCTAAAGTCAAAGCCGAGCATCAACGTCCCTCTGGATTACTCGTACAACCCGAGGTTCCATTATGGAAATGGGAGAGCATATCCATGGATTTCATTACCAAGCTGCCTCGTACCGCTAGTGGTCACGATAGTATCTGGGTTATCATTGATCGATTGACTAAGTCGGCTCATTTCATTCCAATTCGGGAAGATTATCGAGTCGAGAAATTGGCTCGTATTTACATCAATGAAATAGTCAGTCGGCATGGTGTACCTTTAGATATTATCTCTGATCGCGATGGTCGTTTTATCTCTTGTTTCTGGCAAAGTCTTCAATCGTCTTTGGGAACTCAACTGAATCTCAGCACAGCCTATCACCCCCAAACCGATGGTCAAACTGAAAGAACGATACAGACCCTCGAGGATATGCTCCGGCTTGTGTCATTGATTTCAGTGGATCGTGGGATTCTCATCTTCCGTTGATCGAATTCTCATACAATAACAGTTATCATACCAGCATCCAGATGGCACCATTTGAGGCCTTGTATGGCCGGAAGTGTCGATCTCCCATCTGTTGGTCTGAAGTTGGTGAATCACAGATTACTGGTCCGGAATTGATACAAGAAACAACCGACAAAATTCATAAGATCCGTGATAACTTGGTCGCTGCTAGAAATCGTCAAAAGCATTATGCTGACAAAAGACGTAAGCCCATGGAATACAATGTCGGTGATCTCGTACTTCTTAAGGTGTCACCTTGGAAGGGAGTGATTCGCTTTGGAAAGAAAGGGAAGCTAGCACCTCGTTACGTGGGTCCATTCAAAGTGCTCGAGCGAATTGGGAAAGTGGCCTACAAGCTTGAACTACCTCAAGAACTTAGCAATATACACCCGACGTTTCATGTTTCAAATCTCAAGAAATGTCTTGCCGATGAAAATCTCCACATTCCACTCGACGAAGTCCAGATTGATGAATCTATGCACTTTATTGAGAAACCTGTGGAAATTATGGATCGGAAGTTAAACAACTCAAACGCAGTCGGATACCCATTGTCAAAGTTCGTTGGGAGTCTAAACGTGGGCCAGAGTACACCTGGGAACGCGAGGACCAAATGAAATCCAAGTATCCTCATCTTTTCGTTTCAGCCTCCTCGTGAACAAATTTCGGGACGAAATTTTCTAAAGCAGGGGAGACTGTAACCACTCGTATTTTTATATGTTAACTTCTGTTAATATTTGTTAATAATATGATCATGGGAATTTTAATTGTAAGTTTTCGATAATTAATAATTACAATAATTGTAATAATAATAATAATAATAATAATAATAATAATAATAATAATAATAATAATAACAATAATAACAATTGTTTATAAAAATATATTTTTAAAACAAGTGCAGGGGGTATTATTGTAATTTATGAAACTTAAAATAAAAGTTTCAAACATAAAATACAAAAGTTAAAACCACAGGGACCGAATCTGTAAATTTTTAAAAACCCAAACATTCCCCCCCCCGTCGACCCCCGTTTTTCCGGCGACTCGCCGGCGAGATTCCGGCCAAACTCCGGCGAAGCCGAAAACAACAAAATTTCATCATTTTAACTCGCAAAACCGGTTCTAATACCCTCGTGGACTAGATTCGAACCTAAGGTAACAATTAAACACCACTAATCATCGGTAAAAATCGAATCCGAAGCTCCACATCGAACACACAAAAATTCCCGACCAAAATCAGTCAATTAATCTGATTTGAACCCCACAATCACACCGAAAGTTTCTTGGATCCAATTCAAATGAAATTCCAACTAAAAACGTGTTGAATTAGTCAAACAAACGGCTAAAAATTCTCACTTTTATCTCGGATTCGTTACAGCTCGAAAACCCACTCAAACAACATCAATAAACAAATTAAAGCTACAAAATCAATCATCTATACACACTCAATCGAGCTCAGGTTTCAATTTCACCAAAAACAACCATAAACACAGAAATCGATCCTCATCTTTATCGCGACCTGCAACTTAGTCGAGAACCCTATTCCAAACACTATTAACCCGAATTAACAGAGGGCTTTGGATTTTCATCATCATGCGAAGCTTTCTGTGAGATTAATTGGATTTTCATCAAGAATTGGCCACTCATCGATCTTCATATCGACCGCGGCTGTTCTTCATCTGTTCATATCAAATTAAGAACTCAATCAGGTAATTGAAAACATTAATCTACTCGATTTTTCAAGGGGAATAAAAGCCCCATAAATTCGATAGGTAACAACATCGAATCGGGGTTCAATTGGAGGGAAATCAAATCTAGGGTTTATGTTGATTTGGGGGAACTTCTGAAATAGAGTTTAAAAGATTTAAAACCCCTTTAGAACCGCGGCCACGGCCTTTGGTTCAACGGTTCCATGCTTCCCCCTCAAACAGAAGGTCCCGGGTTCGACCCCGGGCACCTACACTATTTTTTTTAGGCCTTTTAAGCCTTTAAAAAAATCCAGAAAAAATTCTAAAAATCATAAAAACACTTTTACAAACATAACAAATTTTTAAAACCACTTAACTACTTTCTGAAATTTATTTTTACATTTTATTCATTTATTTTTAATTGTTTTAAATAAACAAAATAACTAATTATATTTTCTACCAAATTATAATCAGTGTATAATATATAATTATACAATAAATAGATTGAATCCAATATATATACATAGGTATATATTATCCAATTATCAAAACAATTTTTATTTGAATAAATTACATGTATATAATTTTATATAACCGTATACAAGTTATAACTCGTGTATATACTTAACATACAATATATAGTTATGTTCACTTATGTATAAATGTATTATATACATATAATCATGTATATAATTATACATATAATTATATATAACTACTTGATTATATATAATTATGAATATAATTATACATATACAATTTATTAATAAATTGTATAAATGTATAACTTACACGTATAAATTTTTATTAAAATTCTTGACATAATCACTTTCAATAAACTCGTTTATTTCAAGACATTCAAACCAAATAAAATCAATCAATTTAAACTACCATTCAAGACCCAATGGAAATCCTAATACATTCCCAAATTCCCAAATCATTATTATTCTAACTCGGGACACCGTTCCTTAGGTTAATCATAAGGAAATCGTAGGTGTCTAATCCATCACGTCCAAATTCAAATCTCATCAATCAAGTGAGTATTCATATCCCCTTTTTATATCATTTCCTATTTGGGGGAAATCATGTGATACAATATATTCTATCACGATATTCTATTGTTATTTCATTTTCAATTCAATTCAAGACAGGTTATGTTATTACTTGCAATTACGTGAACATACTGTGATAAACTGGACGACAGTAGAACCCTAATTCAATCAATCAATCAATCCTGGCAACAATGTAGATCTACTGGTTTGGATAACCCACCCCATATGGCTTACGAGTGGTGATTGTGCCAGAGGCAATTAGTCAATCTATGGTGTTTGTGTGGAGTCTATTATATGCAAGTGTTAAGTCAAGGGGTTTATATTGTGTCGGTTTATCTATATGCTTCGCGGTTGCCATATAAGTCTTAATATTACCTTGTGAATTGAATTACAATCGATGGATCAATCAATCAATCTATATGTATATTCAAAACTGTGATTACTCACCAGCTAACTCGTTAGCTGACTTTATTTTCTCACATGATTTCAGGTTAAGCAAGATAGTGGACTTCTACGTGCTCATCTAAGACACGGACCTAGTTAAAATAAAAGACAATTATTATTTGTGGTTTCGATTGTTGTATTTGTGTATGTTGTACTTATTCTATCATGTAATCTGAATTTAATATTATTTCCACTATTAGACAACCATGTGTTATGAACAATCCATCATTCCCTCGTCCGCTCCGATGATTCCGCCGTCGGTCGGGGTGTGACATGTTCCCTGTCGGCTCCTTTACAACTCCGAATCGCACAAGAAACTAAATAATAATCGAATTAACCACCTACACACAATGCTATAAATACTAGTAATCGGTATACACTTCGAATTACACCTGAAACAAACACCTTCATCAAATTTGATCCTCTTCTTTCTCCGCGACCTGCAACTAGTCGAACATCATCATCAAAGCCTCAAACCTCGAAATTTCCAGAGGGCTTTTGATCATTGGTGCCATTTCAAACTTCCTGTGAAGTTAATTCGATTAAAATCATCGTTTGAGTACCAAATCAGTGCCACATTGGTCGCGACCTGTTCTTGGATTGTTCTCGACATTCTGAATAACTAAACAGGTAATTGAACATAGCAACAAACTCGTTTTCATGCAGGGATTAAAAGCCCTATGCTTAATTTCATTATCAAAATCGATTGGTGGATCAATTTGATACAAGATCGATTTAGGGTTTATGTGATTTGGGGGAAACTGGGTTTGAGATATTAAAAGGAATTGGGATGGGGTTCTGTTGCGATTAGGAGCCTTTGGCTCACTGGTTCGGGTGTTAGGTTATGGGGAGGAGGTCGCGGGTTCGAACCCGGCCCCTCCCAATTATTTTTTAAAGCCTTTTAGGCTATTTAAAAATATATAAAAATTATTAAAAATTATAAAAATAAATTTTAAAAGCTTCTGTTATTTTTAACACCATTAAATATTTTTCTGTAAATTATTTAATTAAAAATACTTTAAATAAAATTTATAAAATAATATTTAAAAATATTATAAATAACCATTTTTATAAAAATAGACTTTAAATTATGATTTAAAGTATTAATCCATTAATTGGACACCATATCATTTTTATTTAATGATAAATCATAATAATTATAGAAAAATAATTATTTAAAAGCCTAAATTATTTATGAAAATAAATATTACAGGTGTTATAAATTATTATCCATATAAAAATGGATTTCCAAATAATAAATTAGATCATCAAATTATTAATGGATGTTATAATATTTTATGGACTTATTTTGATAATATAAATACAAAGTAAATTTTATAAATTTAAATATTTATAAAATCTTACAAAAATTAAATATAAACTTATATGTTTATATAACGTCTATAGTTTAATTAGAATATAATGATATGTCAAAATCATTATTAAACTAATTAAATTTTATATAAATCATTAATTATTAACAAAAATGATTAAATGATTTAATAATTATAACAAATCCCAGAAAAAAACCAAACCCTAGATCAAATGAACACCAGGTTCAAGATCTAACTTATTTAGGTTATGGATTTGTATATATACTTATGTGAATATTAATTCCTTAGGAGGAATTTACTAGCTTGTCAACACTACCCAACGACCGAGGTGAGTTCATAACTATTCCCCTTTTTAATCATTTAAATATTTTGGGGCTGGAATACATGTGTAATTGAAATTACAAATTATTTTTGTGTATTATGTTAAATAATAATTTGATCACATTTATGATTACATATGGTTATTATGAAAATCCTTCTCTGTAAACTGGACTATAAATAAGCAGGGATCTTTTGGATAGTACTATCGGGGAGTGACTTACCCCACAAAGGTATGGACATGTGATCCATATCAGATGCACAAAGATCTTGATGTCATTCGGGATGACTGTTTCTGTAGTGAGAAGGCAGATGTGCACTTTATATAGTTTGCATTATAGTTCCATTTACAACCCATATGAGGATAAATGTAAAGGAGGATTTGCTCCCTCTGATTTGAAATTATTATGAAAATATAATATACACATAAAAGGATAATAAACTAAGTGACATGGACAAATTCAATGTGAAGGATTTGTTGGGCTTGTACTTAGTAGGTATGTGGGATAGCGGGTTCACCTTATTAAAAAGGGTTCCGACAGGCTATTCATATACCGGTGAGTAAATTAAACTCACACTTTTTCTATAAATCCTATTTGATGATAATTGATGATTTATCACTATGTTTTACTTACCTGTGAACTCACCAACCCTGTGTTGACACTTGATTTACATGTATTCTCAGGTATCTACTAGGAGCTTACGGACATGCACGTAGGATCATATAAGAGCTCAAGATACCTATTGATTATTATCTGAAATATGATTTAGACATGTTGTCATGAAACAATCTATATTTACTTCCGCTACGCATAATATTACTCTGAATAATTATTGTAAGGATTATCTAAAATCTGTCATATAGATAATTGCATCTCATGTGTGACTACTGTGTTCGATCCTGTTTGTTCACCCCTCCGTGATAAATTCCAGACCCGGAATTTGAGGGTGTGACATCGCGCCTCAAATCCGAGCACTGGTAACTGCAGCTGCTCCTTCTACGATCCAGAGCGCGATTATGAAAGCTGGCGCTCTTACTGACGAAATGGTGAGAACCGGAGTACTGGGGAAGGGAACCGAGAAAAGAAAGGAGTCCGGGTCTAATACTGGAAGATCCGATAAGAAGACTAAGACAGCCCGAAACTTTGTGGCTGTAACACAGGGAAGGAAGGAATACACGGGACCGTACCCCAAGTGCGACAAGTGTAATTGGCACCATTCCCCAGCAAGGCCGTGTCGGGAATGCACAAACTGTAGGCGCTTGGGTCATTGGGCGAAGGATTGTAGGATTGCGCCAAACCTGGTAACGCCCATCAATGCGGTTAACCCCGCCGGGAACGCCAGGGCATGCTATGAATGCGGAGGTCTCGATCACTACAGGAACACGTGCCCCCGACTGAATAGAGCACCTGGACAACAGGGGAATAATCAGCAGCAAATGCTGGCTATAGCTGGTAATCCGAACCAGGGAAACCAAGGAAATGCTGCAAGGGGACGTGCCTTCGTCATTGGAACTAATGATGCCCGTCAAGACCCAAATGTTGTCACGGGTACGTATCTTCTCAACAACCACTTTGCATCCATATTATTTGATACCGGGGCAGACAATAGTTTCGTATCTTCTGATTTTGCGCGCATGCTTGCCTTGAATCCTAGTAAGTTAGAAATCAGCTTTTCCGTAGAAATGGCCAATGGTAGATTTGTGCAAGCCGATAAGATTATTAGGCAGTGCTCCATTATATTAGAAAACCATGCCTTCAACATAGATTTAATACCTTTCGAGCTGGGGAGTTTCGACGTAATCGTGGGAATGGATTGGTTGTCAAAGCACGGAGCCGAGATCGTTTGTCGAGAGAAAGTAGTACGAATCCCCATGCCTAATGGGGAGGTACTCGAGATTCAAGGAGAACGACCAGGAAGAACTCTGAAGCTTATTTCCTGCATGGAGACGCGACGATGTCTACGGAAGCAGTGTTATGCACTCCTGGCTTATGTAGTAGAGAAGAAGAAAGAAGGCATCAAGTTGGCAGATATTCCTGTGGTGCGAGATTATCCGGAAGTATTTCCTGATGATTTGTCAGGTTTACCTCCTCTACGACAGGTGGAATTTCGTATCGAGTTGGTTCCTGGAGCTACGCCGGTAGCAAAAGCACCATATCGGTTAGCACCATCTGAAATGCAGGAATTATCCAGCCAACTACAAGAGCTATTGGAAAAGGGATTCATTCGGCCGAGTCATTCACCATGGGGAGCACCGGTTCTATTTGTCAAGAAGAAAGACAGGTCATTTCGTATGTGTATCGACTATCGCGAGCTGAACAAGTTGACGGTGAAGAATCGATACCCTCTTCCCAGAATTGATGATTTGTTTGATCAACTACAAGGAGCTTCATATTTCTCCAAGATTGATCTTCGTTCTGGATATCATCAACTGAGAGTTTTTGAAGATGATATACCGAAGACAGCGTTCAGGACTCGTTATGGGCACTATGAGTTCTTAGTCATGCCATTCGGATTGACTAATGCACCAGCTGTGTTCATGGATCTGATGAATCGGGTGTGCAAACCATACTTGGATAAGTTCGTGATCGTGTTCATAGACGATATACTTATCTATTCTCGTTCGAAATAAGATCACGAGAAACACCTCCGAGCAATTCTTGAACTATTGCGAGAAGAGAAACTTTTCGCTAAATTCTCGAAGTGTGAATTCTGGCTCCAGGAAGTGAAGTTTTTGGGCCATGTGGTTAACAAAGATGGAATTCACGTGGACCCCGGCAAAATTGAAGCTGTGAAGAAATGGGATACACCCCAAACGCCATCAGAAATCCGACAATTTTTAGGATTGGCCGGGTATTATCGACGGTTTATTGCGAACTTTTCAAAAATCGCACAACCGTTGACTATGCTAACCCAGAAGGATAAGAAGTTTGATTGGGGACATACACAAGAACAATCTTTCCAGACGCTAAAGGAAAAACTGTGCAATGCTCCAATACTATCCCTTCCGGACGGAACTGATGACTTCGTGGTGTATTGCGATGCTTCGCATCAGGGATTGGGATGTGTGTTAATGCAAAGAGATAAGGTGATTGCTTACGCCTCACGACAACTAAAGGTGCACGAAAAGAACTACACGACTCATGATTTGGAGTTGGGCGCCGTAGTTTTTGCACTGAAGATATGGAGGCACTATCTGTATGGAACCAAATGCATCATCTACACTGATCATAAAAGCCTTCAACACATCCTGAATCAGAAAGAGCTCAACATGCGACAACGACGATGGGTAGAACTACTTAGTGACTACGATTGCGAAATCCGGTATCATCCGGGGAAAGCAAATGTGGTGGCTGACGCCCTCAGTCGTAAAGAACGCATAAAATCACTACGTGTTAGAGCTTTGGGATTGATTATACAAACAAACTTGAAAGCTCAAATTCAAAGCGCGCAAGGAGAGGCTCTAAAAGAAGAAAACCTTGTAGGAGAAGAATTCCGAGGGTTGGATAAACAAATGAATCGCAAGGATGACGGCGCATATTACTTCATTGATCGCATGTGGATTCCCAAATGGGGAGGCGTACGCACACTAGTCTTGGATGAAGCACACAAGACTCGATATTCTGTTCATCCCGGTGCAGACAAGATGTACCATGATCTGAAGGATCTATACTGGTGGCCGGGTATGAAGAAAGACATTGCTCTATATGTGAGCAAATGCTTGACGTGTTCCAAGGTAAAAGCTGAACATCAGAAGCCATCGGGACTATTGCAACAACCCGAAATTCCCAGAGTGGAAATGGGAGAACATCACCATGGATTTCATTACCAAACTCCCGAGAACGCCAAGCGGACACGACGCGATATGGGTCGTAGTGGATCGACTGACAAAATCTGCTCACTTCTTGCCTATCCGAGAAGATTATAAAATGGATAAGCTGGCAAGATTGTACATCAAGGAGGTCGTGACACGACATGGGGTGCCGGTGTCAATCATATCCGACCGAGACAGTCGATTTACTTCACGCTTTTGGCAGACGTTGCAGAAAGCGATGGGCACTCGACTGGATATGAGTACCGCCTATCACCCACAAACGGATGGCCAAAGTGAACGAACGATACAAACGTTGGAAGACATGCTTAGAGCTTGTGTAATAGATTTTGGTGGTAGCTGGGATACTCATTTACCATTGATTGAGCTCTCTTACAACAACAGTTACCACACAAGCATTGGATGCGCTCCATTTGAAGCATTATACGGGAGGAAATGTAGATCCCCAGTTTGTTGGGCTGAGATTGGTGAAAACCAGCTAACAGGCCCAGAAATCATCCAAGAAACGACTGACAAGATTTTCCAAATTAAAGACAGACTAAAAGCTGCAAGAGATCGCCAAAAGAGCTATGCCGACAACCGTCGGAAGCCCCTAGAATTCAATGTTGGAGATCACGTCTTACTCAAAGTCTCTCCCTGGAAAGGGATTGTACGATTTGGAAAGAAAGGGAAGTTAGCCCCTCGATACGTAGGACCATTCGAGATTACAGAAAGAATCGGTCCGGTGGCTTACCGATTGAGGTTGCCACAAGAACTCAGCGGTGTACACGATACTTTTCACGTGTCAAACCTCAAGAAGTGTTTGGCGGACGAGTCCTTACATGTGCCACTTGAAGAAATCAAGATTGATGAGAAACTCCATTTTGTGGAAGAACCAATAGAAATAATGGATCGGGAGGTCAAACAATTAAAACGCAGCAAGATCCCAATTGTCCGAGTGAGGTGGAACTCAAGGCGAGGTCCAGAGTTCACCTGGGAACGTGAGGACCAAATGAAATCCAAGTACCCTCATCTTTTCGTTTCAGCCTCCTCGTGAATAAATTTCGGGACGAAATTTCCTGAAGTAGGGGAGACTGTAACATCTCGTATTTTTTTTTTACTATTAAAAGTTAATTTTATAAATAAGTAAGTTTGATATGGTGATGTTAAATAATTATAAAAATACTAATAATGATAATAATAATAATAATAATAATAATATAATAATAATAATAATAATAATAATAAAAATAATAATGAAAACAATAATAATAATAATATTATTATTAATAAAAATAATTTATAAAAATTATTAAACCTAATTTAATAAGTCCAGGGGGTAGTTTTTTAAATGTTGAAACTTGTTTTAAAAAGTTTAACACATGAAATGATAAGATTTAGAAGTACAGGGACCATTCTGTAAATTATTTAAAACCAACCCCCCTCCCCGTCGACCCTTCTCGCCGTCCGGCCACCCTCCGGCCAACTCCGGCGACCCTTCAACACTCAAACGGACGCGGTTTTTACCTAAATAAAGTGCCCGACACACTCCGGTGGATGAATCGAACGTGGATCAATATCCAATTTAAAAAGTGGCAGTGCAATTACCACTAAAATTCGAACACCCACTATCTCGGCCGACCGTCCACCAAAATCACACACTATGCTATAAACTAATCGGAATAATCGTGTATATAATGCCATATATCAGTTACTAATCGAATGCAACTTTCAATTGCCTCTGAAACGAGCTTAAACACCTCCATTGATCACCACCTTCGACCGCGACCTGCAACATAGTCGATACCCACCTTCTAAGTTCTATTCCCTGAAATTAACAGAGGGCTTTTTATCTTTAAAGCCATTAGAAACTTCCTACAAAGTTAATTCGATTATCATCAACAAATTCCACTCCAACAGATTCTGGCAAAGCTGCGACTGTTCTTCGTAGTGTTCATCATCAATCTAACTTCGAATCAGGTAATTAAACACACCTATATGTTCGGTTTATCATGGGGATTAAAAGCCCTAACCTTAATCTGGTTATTAACATCGAATTGATCTTCAATTGAATCGGTTTCATTCTAGGGTTCTTGGGAAATTGGGATTGGTTTAAAGGTGTGTTTAAAAGAATTGGAAACGGATTCCTATCGCGGCCTTGTGCCTTGGTTCACTGGTTCGGTGTGTGTGTATGCAGGGAGAGGACCCGGGTTCGACCCCGGGCAGCCTCGTTTTATTTGTTTTATTTTTTTTAAAGCTTTTTAAAATACTTTAAAAATATGGAAAAATTCCTAAAAATTAAAAATAAATTTTATAAGTTTCCCTTATTTTAAATCTTACAAAACAGTTTCCTGTAAATTTATTTTATTTAAAAACTTTAATAGATTTTTATAAAATATTATTTAAAAATATTAAAAATACTTATTTTTATAAAATAAATTCTAAATCAAGTTAATTATGAAATAATCACAAAAATCATATAAATATTATTTATAAATATTATAAATAATTATTTTTATAAAAAAGGACACTTTATTATCTTTAAATACAAATTAATATATTTTATAAATCCACAAATTATTTATGAAATTGTGGGTTATTTCTTATAAAATATATATTTGAACCAAAGGTATAAATTAATACCTATTTATTAATCAAAATACTATAAGTGTGAATATTCTTATTTATAAATATTATTGGATAATTATAAATTATATAATTAGACCACACTATTTTATATTTAATCCTAAAAATATATAAATACGCCTATGAAATCTTTCTAATGAAATCAAAATATAAATAATTATTTTGTAAAACTTAATATTTATTGATAAATACTTATTAAAACATATACGAATATATAAAAAGATTGTAACATATATATAATGCGTGTGTGACACGTGTTAAATCAAATCAACCCGAACCTTACCAAATATATTTATTCGTATTAAAGACTAAATTACAAATCAATAATAGGTGTTGAACGTGTTTGATCGTGCTTGCTTAATTCTTTGAAGTTCTTATTCATATACATTACATCAATCCAAGGTGAGTTTCCGTGGCCCCTTTTTATGCTTTTATAATTGTTTCAATGTTTTTCAAACTTGGGGGAAAAGTATGCTCACCCGTTTTCGATGCTGTACAATCTTACATAAAATTTTCATACTTGGAATCGACGTGATACTAGTCTCATATTCTAATACATACATGGTGTTATTCTATTCTTACAACCATTAATTCCGGGTTAGGAACCAACGGATAGGTATTGGTAGTACTACTGGGTTGACACCCCCACCCTCGACAGATCGGTTTAACTTGTGAGTTACCGACTACAGCTGCCAGCAATCAGGCCATGGGTGAATATATTCCGTCGAACTTATATGCATAAACGTCATAGGGTTTGGTTGTAAAACACATGTTATGTGGGTTTTGCTTACAGTATGATTCCATATCAAATTCTATACAGCATCAACTACATGTTTTCAATTTAAACCTGCGAACTCACCAACATTATGTGTTGACATTTTTGAGCATATCTTTTCAGGTGAACATAATCAAAGAGGATAGCTAGTGCAGATGCCTTAGCAGAGATCTCAGGATTTCAATAGTATTGCATATGTAATATTTGTCATTTGTTTTCATATTTGAACAATGTGTGATTTGTATTGGAATCAATAAGACTATGATAGTCGTGAAACTGACTAACCACGGCACAAGTCACCATTGTGTCGGGGGACGTCATGACACGAGAAGTTTGCATGTATTATATCTCTGTAATTATACCAAGTGTTATGACGATCCCGTCCGTCGCATCCTCGTGTTTCCGCTATAAGCGGGGGTGTGACAAAAACATCCCCCCTAACTTATTATTATTATTATTGTTATTATTATTATTATTATTATTATTATTATTATTATTATTATTATTATTATTATTAAAACGAAAAAAAACTCAGGTTGTCACAAAATTATTCATAGTCATTAGTGATATTACTCAGTTACGTTGTAAATGAGTTAAGTTAAGGTAGACCCAGCTTTGGTTCGTTTTCAATTTAAATAAAGTCGAGCCGAGCCGAGTCGAGTCATTTATTATAACGAGCTGAAATTTGTGGGCTCAGGCTTTACTTGGCTCCCAACTTGCTAGTAGAGTTGGATTATGATCATCTTGTATACGTATTTTATTTTAGTTTTTATTAGAAAATGTTAAATGATCATATCAATATAGTCTATTTGAATATTTGTACAAACTAGATGGCATTGCCGCGCGTTGCAGCGGAGGCCTTCAATCGTTTTTAATAAAATTCTAGGAGTTAAAGAAAAATTTTGTTAATGAAGAATTTAGTTCAAAGTATCAAAATTATTTGTTAGATTTAAAAAGATCAATAGTTTATCATTATATATTAAAATTCCCCCCTTAAAGTGTCATCTGCTTGATAGGAAACACTAAACAACCATTTAGATTTAGATGCATCACAAATATTAGTTTGATACATGGTATCATCGAAATTCAAACCATTCTATGAAATATTCAAAGAAATAACTATCAGTTTCTCTATATCAAGCATATAAAACAATAAAGAAAAAAAATACTTTTAATATATGTCGGTTATATATAAAGGGTTAATATGTAAAGACTATATGAAAAGACAATAACTAATGCTTACAATTGTATTAGCTTTTTCAAAAGTTATATAATAATATAAATACATATGTAGTGATATTATAAAGCAATTAATTATATCGTAATTATTAATTTCACGTTTAACGAAATGTCTATGCGTAAAAACAAAATACAGAATAATTATGCACTCAATTTGTTAAAGATAAAAAAGCAAAAAGTTCAAACATATTTCTCATCATCAAGTATTATGTAAGAAATAAAACAAAAGAAAAAGAAAACAACTAAACAAAACCATCAAAGAAAACCGGTTTTGAAAAGTGAAAAGGTTAGAAAACCTCTTCAGGGCTTTGATTTTATAGCTAATTGGGGAGATTTTGGATGCTAACCACCATCACCTATCATGAATATCCGGTATGAAGACCTATCATTGACTGAAATTCAAGGGGGGTATAGGATTTTGTATAGGTGGTTTTATGATTGAGATGGGTTAGAGGCGATTCAAGCAATGTCGGTGTCTTCATTGAAGAAGTGGTGATGGTGTCGCAAGCGATGGCATTCGTTTAGATCGAAGAACCCAAAACGATTTCATAGAGGTTGTGATGTTGGTGTCGATAAGCAAGTGATGTTGATGGTCTCTAAACGATTTTGCAAAAGCGGTGATGATTGTAGAACTTTAAATGAACGTTTGGGGATAAAGAATCCGGTGATCATTGTTTTTTAGCATGAAGAACTTGGCAGTAGGTGTTTTAATAACCAAATAACCACAATCGCCGTGATACACTACACCCAAAACCGTCAGGCAACCGCCCCTGCCTATTACCGCCAACTCCCCACCGTGAAGTGAAAGAAGTTACTACCGACGCCGTTACTGCCGTGAAGTTGCATTTTGTAGTATATGTAATAGTCAAATTTAAGACTAAATAAAGCTTTTATCTTTATAATCATAATTTAATTAAAAATCGTATTTATCCTTGTATTTTATTCGTCTTTTAAAAGTCTTTTACATCACATTCCTTATCTTTATTTTTATTCAATTAAATAATACTCTTTATTAATATTATTTCTCTCTCTTCCACTCATAAAAAAATTATAAGGAATAAATAATGAGTTATAAATGCAAGAACTCGCTATTCAACCTAACATATAATCCTTTATGAATAAGAAAAATTATATAAAATGTGATGGAGCGAGTTTTTTTCATGTTTTCCTTATAATTTTTTTAAGATAAGGAAATTTATAAGAACTTTAATGTGAGTGTTCTTCTATATATTATAATTTTAGGTTAATTTAAGTTTTAATTTAAATAAGACAGCTAACAAGCAAGTCACGAGTCAAACATACCTTGGCTAGGGCTTGGTTCGTTTAAAAACCCAACCAAGTCTGCTTGGCATTTTCTAACAAGCTTTTTGTAATATTTTCAACCGTGTCACGAGTTTGTAAATAACCCCATAGTAACCGATAGACGGTTGATTTACATGTGCCAACAATATGTAATAATCTAATTTTTAATCCATAATTATAATCTACTTGTCTAAACTTGAGATTGTCGGGTAATACCAATATATGTTTGGAATAAAATTGTTTTATGAATCAAAATGGTCGGTAAAGTTGAGAGTTTCATAAATTGAACACTAAACTTCATTAAATTTCATAGAGATCTCTACATTGCCTCTTCTTCTTTAAGCTCTTTCTTCAATTCCTCTCTACGTCTTCTTCTGACCTGCTCCTCACCGTTTTGTAGCGCCTGAAGATTCACTTCTTTGATTTTAACATTACAATGATGACGATCATTGCTCCGATGCTAATAATATCTTCATGGCCTACTGTTTGGAGGTAGTCTCGCATAATTAAACAAGTAAATTTCAACTCTAATCTCTCTATTTATTGATGCATCACAGGATGTGTATTTAGGGTTTTTCGTACTCCCTTCAATTAGCATTTTGCTTTTGTATTGTGTGCTTTTAATATGTTTTTTTCACAAGGTAGTTTCTTCATAACACTTACAAGTTCCCTTTATGAATGTGAGAGTGTCAAACCAATGTGGACTTGAATACTTCTAAGATGTATAGGAATGTTTGGTTTGGTAATTTACAAGTACATTCAATGATTTTTGTACCTGCCCTTTTGCTTCTCTTGAAGACATTCAAACATTTGTTAGGACTTATGGCATATATAGCAGTTTTATCAATTTAGGCTTATGACATGAATGATGAGTTTTTAAGGTTTGAACCAACAAAAGGAGTATTACTCAAATGACCCTAATGCTGATAGGATAAACCATTTAAAAGGCGAAATGGATCAGGTGAGTTTTGCTTTTGGTGTTCTGCACATCAGTGTAGTGAATAATCTTTTCCTTTTCTAAACCAGATGTCATTTTTTGGATAAAGTTTTGACTTTTGAGGGACACACCAAGAGTCAAGTCAAAATCTATCTTTGTTTGAAAGTACTTTCTTGATTATAGCATCTAAGAGACCATTGATTTTGGCTTAGTCACAAGATCTAAGGGATATAAAACTATTTTCATTTTGATAAGTATTTTTTCCAATTCTTATTATCTTATAAAACTCAGGTGAGCCAACCCCTCCTTCACATTAGTATGAATTGGCCTTATTACTACGACTCTCTTAAGTTGGCATCCGCTTTCATGTAACCAAAATCATTAGTTGGAGGCATATGTGGAGTAAATGTAGGAGCAGTAGCTGTAGTGTGGTTGCAGCTAGATCCAAGAGCATCACCTACTCAAGTACAATACATACCACTTGTGTGTCAAACTCCAGACAAGAAATGAAACAAATAAAACAGGAAAAACGACCTAAAGAAGACGCGTGCTGATTTCACAAATTGTTACTCTTTTGTTAGGAAATTTGGTGCCTATTCTATAATCTACATATCTATTTGGTTTTCATCTAAAATTCTAAAGGTTGTACCTTTTTGATTTTTTTTAATTTTGATATTACTGGAAAAACCACAATACAATTTAAAAATGGAGGGTATATTATCTTCTCTTTTATTCTTAAGTTTTAGGATCCATTTACTACCTACATATCAAGTTCAATCTTTTTCATTTCCTTAATAAATAGCTCAAGTTCATTGAACTCTGAATTGTTAAGCTGTGGATGGTTCTTTTGGTTGGAAGAAATGGGTGGATGGTAATTTTAGTTGTGGTAATTACTGAACACCCAAGTTTTTTAGGCAACGTCGTTATTATCCTTTGGCAAAACGCGGCACAAATTCAAAGAGCTTATTATAATTATATGTTATTTTGGGTTATAATTTAAGCTTTAAATTAAATAAGTCGGCTAATGAGCAGGCCACGAGCCAAGCTTTCCTTGACTAAGGCTTGGTTCATTAACAAACCAAGTCAGAGCAATTTCAAAGATCTTTCTTTTTGAGTTATTTACTTATTTATAAACGAGCCCCAAGTCACGAGCTTTTGAACAATCCTATACTCACTCACTTGGTTACAATTCAAAATATGTAAGTTAGAGTTTGCAATTGGATGTGGCCGAAGATTGTTAAGAGTGGACTGAAACTGGATCAAGTTAGTGAGCCTTGAGGGCCACAAAGATGGGTTGGGATTCACAAAATAAACTTATAGTATTTATTGGATCAGAAGTTGCATGTCCTTCACAGTTAAATCCCTTTGGATCTTCATTAAGGAAAGGAGAATTCCACTCGTGTCAATCTAAACGAAAATACAATTATTCAAAGCATATTTGTTCTTTATGAACCACAAAACTTGCACCAAATATCATACAGAAATTGATAATATTTGATCCTAAAAGACTTGCTACCCACTAGAGGACCAATTAGAACCCAAAATCCCACCACAAACCCAACCAGTATACTTGTAATAAGTCCCCAATCAGGTCCATCAGAGCCATCACTTCCTCCACCTTCACCACCACCGCCCGCCCTCCACCGCCCCGCCTCTCGCATCGTAAGCTAACCGGAGCTCCACACAGTCGGTTTCCGACAAAGCTCGATTCCTGAAAGCTCTGAAGCTGAGTGCTTGATGGTATCCTTCCTGTCAAATTGTTATATGATACATTTAACAAGTTCAAGAAACTCAATCTTGACATGCTTAAAGGCATCATTCCATCAAGCTGATTCCTTGACAGATCAATCAACTCTAACAACTTCATTTCACCGATGTTCTCGGGGATCCTTCCTGTTAACCGGTTACTGGACAAATTCAAGAATCTTAACTCCACAAGCTGTGTAATCTCGCTCGTGATAACCCCACGTAAATCATTACTCGAAAGATCCATAAATGTTAGTAGACCAAGAATGCTGCCATACCCATTCACCCTCCCCCTCATCACCAACCGAGCACTGCCCATAAATTCTTCTTGTGCTAGCTCGACAATCTGATTCGGATCAACTCTTCCACTCATGACACTAAAATTTCTCAAGCAATTCGGTATTCTTCCTAAAAGATTGTTATCAGCAAGATCAAGAATCTGGATGGAATCAAGTCTGCAGATTTCATCTGGGATTTCGCCATTGAGTTTGTTCGAACGAATGCTGAGAAGCTTCAAAATTGTGGCATCGATCTCCACCTGTTGGAATAGGTATGCTTCCTGTGAAATTGTTTTCAGAAAGATCAATGATCTGTAAGCTCTTGGAGTTTATTAGATTCACAGGTAGTTCCCCTGAGAACTTGTTATTATGCAAGTTTAACGACTCTAACGAGGATAAATTTGCTAATGATCTTGGAAATTCACCGGTGAGATTGTTGTTCTGTAAGTTCAAGATATTCAAGAATTCCCAGGTTGTCCAGCAATCAGGGAGAACACCTGTCAGATTAGTATTCCCCAGATTCATATATATGATCTGTTTCTGTTCAACATCTGTCTTAGAGCAAAGGAAATCGTTCAAAGACACCGATGAAAGATTATTATCCGCGATGTTCAGATACTGCAAGCTCGTAAAAGTACTCCAGAACCAACTTGGAATAGTATCTGAAATCTCGGTGCTGCCTAAATACAAGATGAACACATCAGTCTGATTATGAATCCAAGAAGGAAACTTTGGACCTAAACTCCAAGATATCAAGGTCAGTCTTCTGAGTTGGAATGGTGGTTCCCAGTTATCAGACGATAGCTCGAGTCTTAACATGTTTGCATCTCCCCGAAAACTGACCAAACTCGTTAGATTAGCAAAATGATCTTCAGTAACAACAACTGTTAACAAATTGTCCCTGATGTTACTAAAAGCATCTAATTACATACTTAAAAATAAAGAAACTTAAAAGGAAGACGTGACAAATTGATCAAAAGTTACTAAAAATGTACTTTTAGAACATAATCCCATCCCCTACAAAAAAAATCATTTTATATTGTAAAAGTAGATATATATAGAAATGATATGATCTTTCAAAACACATGTTTTATAGAAAATGCATGTTTTCTAAATAATAAGATTTTAAGAGAAAATCCTAAAAGTTATTTGTGTAATTTGATTCTTGAATAGGATCGATTGATCCAAAATTTGAGCATCTCTATCAGGCTTGAAGCGCGGATAGGGTCTTCCCTGTAATGGAAAGGACGTCACAATTCAAGTGAAACCAAACATTACTTTTACCTTTAGATGGGCGTCTCGAGAATGTTTAGCAGGCATTCGGTTGGCCACAGAATCGCCCCATGTTTAAATCAACCAGTCCTGGTGTCATCAGTCTATACGCTAGCAACAAACATCAAATAATTTTCAAAACAAAAAAAGAAGTATTGAAAGGGTTTAGTCTTTAGAAGTTAGGTAAATCAGATTTTCTAAACTCAAAGTACCTATAGATTAAGATTAAGGTAGGTGAGTATTATAGGTTGGGTTTCAATGTGTATTAGAACCATAGAAAACTTGTATTTTATTGCAATCCCGTAAAACTTTAGAAACTCATGCAAAACCCTCTTCATCATGTGCATAGGTTCGTCATCTGCTCCTACTCTATAAAAAAGGTTCATACCAACCTAAGTGAAGTACAACTTGGTAATGCAACTAATCATCAACCCTAAAAACACAATTAAAATAAAAATAGTTATAATGCTAACCTCCTCCCGGTCGCATGTATACATCACTGCTTTGAATAATGCGATCAAAGCCAACCTCATATATTGTTCCTGGAGGAATCTGCATAAAAATATGCAAAAATTGTAAATAAAGAAAAAAATTAGTGGAAGTTGATTGATTTAAAATAGGGAAAATTACCAGATTGGCCATTTGACCAATCTGGGTTTAAGAAACAGCCATTGACCGAACGTAATACTAAAATAGACCGGCCAAAACCTTCATACAAATCACCACAATGATATTTATTTTTATCTACATAACACTGATAAAAAATGTCCTACTGTATCGTTCATATATTTTTTATCTACATAACACTGATCACGAGATAAAAAAAATTTAAACGAACAGGAAGGACTTCCACGTTGAAGTTGGGCACCTTGTGCCAATGAGGTCGGCAAACTCTGATTATTTGTCAGAGTTTGAAAATGAACGAAGACATGTTATTGTTGGTGTAAGGACTTACATATTGAAGACATATTATTTATTACTTGGAAATGAAGATATACTATTTGTTGGTCTAATTTTCTTTAATAAAAATTCTTTTATATTTACATTGAAATATTGATTGGTGTAATTTTCTTTTATATTAATAAAAATTCTTTTATATTTATATTGTATTAATAAACTAGAGTTGCATTTTTGCTCTAGGGAAAAAGAGATTGATTAGAAGTTGTTTGGTAGTTTTATTGATGATGCTTGATTTTTTACATTATTGAATGGACGCTTAACTGTAAGCATGTGTAGTTTATGGATTTATAAATAATTGTTAGGCAATTCAAACTATTATAAGCGATATTATTTTCCAAAGTATTTGATTCAGTTTTTTGCAATAAGATTATTAGAATAACTGTGATAAATTTTCATTGTATATGCTATAGTTATTTTTATCGTACATGTGAAGCTTGTATATTTAACAATTTTTTTATTATATGCTTTAATTAAGTGGTAAGACCTTAATATAGCTACTGTTTTTCCAAAAGCAATGAAATGTACTTATACTGATTATAACATAATTTTTTCCTTTATATTAATAATTTATTACCATGAAAAATTTCATTATAGAAAACTGTTCTGTTCGACATAAATCATTGAGAAGAATATAAATATTGTTATATCACGAGAGAGTTTCCATCTATTGGATATGTTCTTTATAAAATCGATTGCTACAACAGTACAACGGTGCAATGTTATGAAACAACCCAAACCGAATCAAAAAGCTTTTAGTCATATTTTATTTTTAACATAATTTTCTTTAATGTCTTTATCCATGTATCTTGACTTTTGGTTTTGGTCATATTTTATTCAAAAAATTTGTTGTTATCTTATCATTAGTTTTACAATTAAATGTGTATAATGATTTTATTTCATCAATTTGTTTTTGAAAGTCAAAACTTATTCTTTTAGGAAACAAAACATGTTTTGCAAACATAACAACAAACATAATAAAAACACAAAGAAGGATTTTGATACTATGCCGGCTGTTGATACATATTTTCTAAAAGGTGTTTGATACTATGCCGGCTGCTGATACATATTTTGTAAATTTTGATCATGTTCCTGGTTGATATTCATCTGAGCAAGTAATCAATTAATGTTCTGCAGATATGCAACATTGACATACCCCAAACAGTAATCAATTAGATTTGAAATATCTAATTATATAAGCTGAACTAAAAAGAAATTCATTCAATAATTAATCTTAAAACATTAATTCAATCAATAAAACTCTAATGCGGAAAAATATAAAATATTATAATAAAAGAAATCACACATAATATTATAATAAAAGCATAATATTATAATAAAAGCATTAAAACTAATACAATAAAACTCTAATGCGGACGGGGTAAGCTACGCCAAAAATAAAATTGATCAGCCATGAACCGTCTATACAACTTACACGTCTCCTTAAAATTTTCACCACAATCTACGGGTTTCCCCGTAACCAAATGTTCCATCAGCATTGAAACGTAAACTCCTTCATTACCCCTTAAGTTTTGGGGAGATGTAACATAATCTTCATTTACTTCAATACCAAATGGTTATTCGGGTTGTTTAGACTTTTTCCAAAAACGGAGATTTACTAATAGAGCGCCAAAATACACACAGATTTTCATCAACACCGGGTGAACCAGCCGACCAAATTTCTCACCACCTATTTCTTCACCACAAAAAATCTCCAATTTTATTGTTCGCAGATTAACACGAACAAGTACCCATTCTTGACTCTGAATACAGAAAGGAAAATATACATAATCAATATCTAAAACAGAGGGATACGGGTTGAATTTTCCATCTGCAAAAGAAACAACATGCTTGCTACACGATTCGGTTAAAAAATCAAAAAATTGTGGAGGCAGTATACTCCAACGCATATCCGACAACGGATTCTTGTAAAGCTCTCTATGTCTCCAATTCATCATTCTTAATACCCAACCTTCAATGTGCTGAATAAAAATTATATTAATACAATTATAAAAATATAAGTGTAAAAAATAAAAAAAATATAAGTATAACAATAATGGATACAAAACGTTACCACTGCGGTTAAACAACCGTTACGTCGTAGACCGAGTAAAATACCCCAAAAATTTTGGTCAGGTTTTGTTGGTGTCAAAAATATAGCAAAGTAACAAAAAGGTGCGTCCTCTTTATTATAAAAATCCATAACATTTGTTGACCATTTATCTGATTCATCATCTGGAATGGCCCATTTACGTACTAAAGATGGCCTGCCTTGAACATCTTCTTGTGCATGATGACGGTTTTCGAGGGGGTTTTCTTCCGGGTTTTGAACGTTCGAAGGTGAAGATTCATGTTGATTCCTTGGACGCCTCCATTTACTCATGATCCAAGATGAAGGTTTCGGTGCGGGTTGAGAGCAATATTGATTTTATCCATAGAGTTATATTTTTTAAAGTAAGAGTGTTTTTAAGAGTGTGAATGAAGTAAGATAATGTGATGTCTATTTATACTAGTATTTAAAATTTAATTTTTATTTAATTTTTTTATAAATATATAAATATTTTGTTACTGGGCTGAAATTTCTTAAAATGTAATGGGCTTAATTGGTGGGCCTTTACTACAGATTTAATAATATTATACTGGGCTGGATCGGTGGCCAATGGGCCTTTTCAAATACCCACTTTTTTTTAGTCAATGGGTCAATACTGGGCTGGTTGGGCTGGTATCCACTTTTTTTGATCGGCGAGATATAAACACTTTTTTCTCGCCGCGATCTCGCCGGTACATGCGAGAGGGCCAACTGATAATATCGCCCACGTCTCGCCTGAAATATAGTATCTCAGCGATAATGCATGCTTCTGTCTCGCCGCTGTCTCGCCTCGTGGCTAATTTCGCAATATTTAAAGTCCATGGCTATTATGCAAAACCAGATTGGTAAAATGGCCAACCTGATAATTTTCCCTTTAAAATATATAATAAAAAATAGATCAAAGGTGCCAAGGTAAAAGCTCTAGTTCACAACATGAAAAGCATTTGTAATGTCTGCGAAAAAGGGACAATCTTGCAACATACGAAACTCTAGTTAAACTACCCTAAGTTGATGAAACAAAATTACATCACTATGGCAAATCACCCTATAAGTGAGTTGAGAATATATTTATAATACCTTGAAAATGCTATTAGAAAACAATTGATAATCAACGCAAAAAAAACAGAGGAAAAAACACAGGGATTTTGAGGTGGACAATCCCTTAACTCTTTGTGATATATTATGAATGATAAAAAAAATTAAACCTTTCTGTTTTGACTCTTGTTTCTGTCGAATATGCCATTCTGACTTTGTCAATAGCAGTTGACCTGTTGAGTTCTTGACTGGTTCAACCTGTTTGAGGCTTTCTTTGTATGCCTTGAGACGCCTAACCAGCTCTTCAAAAGGCATCTTGTTCAAGTCTGAATATTGCTCTATGGTGGCGACAATAGGCAGAAATCTATTTGGAGCGGAATTAGGCACCTTCTTCACTCTAGTCTTCTTCTCTACGTTTGCTCCAAGTGTTTGAAACTTGGACACAATGGCACCAATCTTTCCTACGAATTCATCGATACTATCACTTTCTTTCGCGGTCAATAGTTCGAATTCACACTTCATAGTTTGAATCCGTGCGTTGGACTCTATCATCTCCAAGATAACGACTTTTCAGGGCATCCTACACACTCATAGCCTCCTTTTGTTCTACAACATGTAGCAAAAGATCTTCCGGCAACGCCTGAAAGATGAAAGCCCGTGCCTTCTTCTTTATTTTGACATCCATAGTGATGCCTTCAGGTGGTTCGATGGCATCCCAAATACCTTAGACATCCATGAATGACTCCATCTTAATAGCCCAAGTGTAGTTCGTCTGGGTTAAGATTGGGCGGAGGTAAGATAATGATGACCCTGTTTCTCTCGTTGTATCTTTTGTTTTTTGCTTTAATAAGCGAGCTCGCTTCCTCCTTCACAGTGCAAGGATCTTCTGGTTTATGCTCTCATACCAATTGTTAGAAAACAAACGATAATCAAAGCAGAAAAACAGAGGAAAAAACACAGGGATTCTGGGTGGACAAGCCCTTGACTCTTTTTGATATATTATATATGAGAAAAAACTGAATACAAAAACCAATTGGACCTAATGCTATCTATAATCAAGATAAACTCTATTTATGGAAATCAAATAGTGACACCAATCAAATTAAAAATAAAATCAACAGCTCTCACAAATCAACAACTGTATTTTTCTGTCAAATCATCTTGAATTAACTAACAAATACATCATCTGGTTAAAGTCAAAAGTCTACGTACAAGCCAAAGCAAAAGGGGCAATCATGTGTTTTTTCATATCAGAATGGCATAAGGGGAAAATAAAGGACAAAGAGAACAAAATATGTAAAGTAAAAAAACACAATGATCTAACAACCTAGTGCAGAGAGGAGCATAAAACTATAGTACCCTTAGTTATACTTTATATTGACAGATAATATAATTGTATATGGAGCTTAGAGCAAACTTTGTTAGAATCTCTGAGAGTTAGAAAAGCCTGGGACTGGATGTTAATATCTTGCATGGATGTTATAGGTTCTTGTTTTGAGTCCTTAGCTGACCATGTTCTCTTGAACATAAAATTGAAAAAAGATAATTCAATATATATTTTTTAGATCTAGTATAAACAAAAAAGTTTAGTTGTTACATGATACCGGGGATATGCTCTTCAAGGCATGATCATAAGATTATTCCAATCTGCAAGTTTAGTTGAATTTGTTCGAGTGTTGTCACATACATCTGAAAATGCACCACGTGACTTCACTCGATCAAGAACAATTGCTATCACAGGTCCTTTGATGTCTCCTACACACCTCATGACCTATAGTGAATGAGAACATCGATTAGAAAGATTATGGAACATAATATACACATTATAACAATATACACATTTTCAATTCCTTGGCCGTCCTCTTACCCCCCCTCCCCCATCTTCCTTTCACTTTCTTCTTTTCTTGCCAAATCTGTACAAGAATAATATAAACAAAAAGCATGTAATTGTAAAATATATGAAACTAGTATCACGAAACCCGCGTTGCAGCGTGCGATAAAACCGCTAAAAACTAATGTCGAAACGTTGTGGCGAATCTGTGCATTGAATGTAAGAAAAACGAAACCTATACGTCACTTATAAGAGTAAAAATTTTATATATAAAAAAAAATCACAAATTTTTACTGATAATATGTGATAAACAATTATGATCGTGCCAAGAAAACAAATGAATACGTCATGAAATCAATGATTCGGTCGCCATATAGATCTTGTAACACGTATGAACCTGGAAATTCAAATTAAACACCTTTAAATCTAACCATTTATCATCCAAAGTAAATAAATAGATTCAATTAAAATAAAACTTATCATCCTAATCATAATAACATTTCGTCCTTCATTTCCCTCGCGGGTTAATGATTCTCTAATTTGAATCTAAACAATAAACCAAAACATAATCTAGACAAAAGCCACGTGCCCTAAGATAACGCAAGCAACCATCAATGACAATCAGCAGCTCTTACACACGTGACATCACCCTTCCGCCACGTGCCACTCCACCACTACCTTTTACGCTCTAATTTATAACACCACCACCATCATCATCACCACCACCACCACCCACCACCACCACAAAATGACTTGATTAATAAATACTTACAATTACAAGAATGGGTTGATCGTGAGGGATTCATCATACGGGAGCCAGGGTGAGTACTTACACTTGATTAAGAATGGGCTGATCGTGATATCAGTATGGATTTTAGAGGTTTATTTTGCATGTTTTGATTATGGAGTATGTTAAATGTTAAATGATATGTGATGGAAATAAAGTCCACTATAAAGAGTTGCATGCATGTTACGATGTTTACTAGTGATGAATAAAGAGCATCATGTTACTTCTAATTGCTTATGTTAGGTTTTTAATTTTGATTACTTTATTTTATTAATTATCTAATTGAATTAGATGAGTTATGAATATTTTCTACCTGATTTAGCTTGGAAGAGTCTCTGAGTCATCCCAGATCCAGAGATGCTTTAATAATATTTTACGAAATTTGCTAGTGGGTTCCGGAAAAATTTATGATAAACATTTTCTGAAATCTACGAAATACTAGACCACACTTATTTAGCCCTATTACACGTGTTTATGTTTATGTTTAGTGAGTCTAAATCCATCATTGTAACATTATAACATTATGTGTTATTTTAATCAAACTTACCTATTTATAACATATAGCTTAATGCAATTTCAGCTATGTGAACACATAGCTGAGTGTAATCTTAGCCTAAGAGCCTAAGAGTGTAATGTTAAATGATTTCTTTTAGAAGTGGACTTAATTTATAGAAAGTCATTCACATGAGGGCCGTTGTTCTAATTTGTTTCATAGATGGGTCATTATCACTTTCATTGACGATTACTTGTTATTTTTATTAAAAAATACTGACCTTTGTTAGACGATTACTTGTTATTTTTATAAAAACAAATACTGACTTTTGTTAGTATGGTGTTGCGTGTCAATGAGACATCACCCATAGTACATTTGTATGTCTCACGCATAGTACATTTGTATTGAGCGTAATGATACTGCTTTGGATGCCGATGAATATGATTTGATAACGTTGTAAGTATTGTTGTAAACTCTGTTAGTGCTCATCTATCAGAACATTTTGTATTAATGTTTTTGCTTTATTTATCAGAATTGAAAATAATAGGAAAAAAGAATTGTAAGATCAAAATGTGCCTCTAATTTGAGAAAATTAGTTATATTAGAATATAGTTTTAGAGGTGAGTTTTGCATGGATCTCAAAATATGATTTTTCGTAAGCATGTTTGACCAAGAAACAAACACGAAAGACTTTAACTGAATAAATGATTGGACAACGATGTTAACCGTTTAGACACAGATGTTAACCGATCGAGGCTTCTTGTTCGTGATAAAATAAACGTATTCGTGTGCATTCATTTTCTATGGTTAATAGTACAATATAATGAATGGTTCACGACGTAAAAGAACATAACCGAACCAATATAAATGAGCCTGAACAAAAAAATAATATTTTAGTTTAACTCTAGACTAAATTTTAAAACTAAATTGTAATGGTCTAAAGGGCTAGTTTTTTGGGTTTTGTCGAGCTTTGATTGGGCTCATGCACTTTAAAAAAACTATTAAAGTGGTAGAGAATTGAAACAAGTTTTTGTCCCATTATCCTATATATTAATTTTGCAAGTTGATGAACAGTAGCAGGGGTAATTTTGACATTTTCTTTGTGTTTACGTGGCTTTATTTGGCTTGCGTGTTCAAGACACGCGTCTTTATCGCCGGAAACAAATTCCTCATCTCTCTCATTAATCATTATACTCTGTTTTAAAGAGCATGAGGAGACACCGCCACCGCCCACCCCGCCGTCGGTTTCACGACCGCCATTGACATCGTTGCTGCCACCGTTGGGGATGGAAGAGGTGCGTAAGAAGATTAGGTCCTCGTCTTCCTACTGCGACTCTTCACATTCTCCCTTTAATTTCTGCCCTTGGAGCTCGACTTCTTCTTTTTTGATTTTAGGGTAAACGCGTGATGAAGAAGCACATGTTTATTAGATTCTTTTGTTTGTTGTCTTACTTTGGTTTTGTTGAGGTTTCAATTGATGAACGAGGTTGTGATGCGTGTGGAGTTGATGATAGATGATGATACCCAGATTAAAAAAAATCCCAAAAATAACAAGGAAAAGCAAGAACAGGATTGTGTTAACTGTTAGGTAGATGCCATCTTTCACCATACAAATTCCAGTAAACCTTTATTAGCCACTTACTATTTCAACATCCAAAGAAATTGGTACATTGTTTGCCAAAATTACCCAGTCCATTCCTGAACATGCACAGTCCTCATTAGATTAGCAGCAATTAAACATGTGAGTTTAGCATGGTAGAGTAGCACACTACAGATAAAAAAATCATATATAATATGTTGTTGCTGTATTAGACGGGTTTTCGGTAGCCAAAGCACGGACGTATTCTGTCAATTTTTGTGGTAGATTGGTATTCATAAAAGTATGACATATCAATATAATAATTCCTATAACTGATATGGTGTGGATATTGATGATTTTAAGAACAATAACTCAATTTTTTACAACATTTTTGGTAATATTTTTTAGGTTTTCATAAATTTTAGTTCCGATTAAAACTTAAAAAATATATTTAGCGTGTTAATATGTCAGGTGTTGTTTGGTTGTGCACATAAATGTACTAATAGTTTTTTTGATCGAAATATTGAACTGATATTGTTCTCTGATGTTCTTGAAACACAAGATGCACTCTTTCAAGCTTTCATGATGATTCTAGCATTTCTATGTATTCAGGTCAAACCTTTTGGATAATTGAGTTGAAGTATTCTTTACTGTTTGTGCTTTGCATCATGTAAAGCTATGCATTTTAGTCTTTAGGTAATTTCTACTTTATCAATTAAGAGATGATTATTTCTACAAAACGAGATTAGCGATTAAAAGCAAGATACCCTGATTGAATACATTATGGATGACCATTAACTAATTTTGTTTAAGAATGTAACGTGGTTTAAGAATGTCTACCTTTTGTGGCATGGTTTAAGAATGTCGACTCTTTTGTAACACCATTATTATCCACATATTGTACATAGCGGTGACATGATACGGCTTCTTCTTTGGTTAATACTTCTCTTTTGTGACATCACTACTATTTAAATGAACCCATTATCAATAAAAAAACCAAACAACTAAATGGTTCACCGCCGCAACGCGCGGAGAGGATAAATAACTAGTTTGTTTTATTTAACTCATAACAAATTTTCTTGTTGTCCAAGGGTTAATCCCTATCTTAAACATAAGGTTTTGTACTTATAATTCACACGAGGGACAAGGAAAGTAATAAAAAATATCTTGTTGTACTCCGTGAACGTAAGTTACATAGATCGAACAACGTAAATCTCACGTGTTCATTTTTGTTCTTATTTTTTCTCTTGCATTACATTTGTGTATGTTGGTGTTGAGAAATACCTGAATCGCTCCCTAAAGTGTAATGGGCTTAAAAAATATAATAAACAGAGGAAAAGTATAATTTGGTTTATATGAAAGACAAATTAAAAGCACTTCACAACATAAATAGTTACTATAAGATGAATCTGGATAACATTATTCCTACGACACATATACATTGTTCTCCAAATGGATCATCAACCCAAAGACCAAAGTTAAAATGGAAAAGACCATTTTTCAAGAATTAGGTAATCTAATTATCTAGCCATCACTAATTGATAGTTGATATAAATAACACCAAGATCTCATTTCATCTCTTATGCCATCTACAAAAAATGGCAAGGTCCATGTTTTTATCATTGGCACTTTTAGCCATCACAGGCTTTACATCAAGATGTATAGCCACAACTTATACGGTTGGCGACTCATCTGGTTGGGACATAAGCACTGACGTTGATTCATGGGCTCAAGACAAACGTTTTATCGTTGGTGATGTTCTATGTTAGTATCTTATTTCTCAAAAAAGACGTCAATGCCATAACAATAACAATACATGCAAGAGCTTTTGAGTCAGAGGAATATTATAGAATTCTCTTATATATCGACTACATACAACTAAGGGATTTAAGTCACGTTTTTTAATAAAAAAAATTAACTCAACTTTTATATAAGAACACCAGCAAACTATGGTGACCCCTTGTCACAACTGACCCTCTATTGGTTCCACCACCATATCTAATATGGGCTTTCGCTTGTATTTTAAATGCATATCATCGTGTCTTTTGTAGTGTTTCAATATTCATCAAGTCATAGTGTGGCAGAGGTGAATCGAGATAGTTACCAGGGGTGCAACATGACTAATGTACTACAACCGAGTAGTAATGGGAACACAACATTTGCTTTAAACAAGCCCGGGGATAGGTATTTCATATGCGGTAACAGGCTACATTGCTATGCCGGAATGAAGCTTCACGTGGTTGTCGATGGAAAGGAGGCAGATGGACCGGTGGCAGGAGCCCCAGAGGCGCAGGCCGGTGGTGATTTTACTAGTACCCCTACTATAACCACCACTAATACCCATTCTTCAAAAAGTAATAACCCTTCATCAGTTGTCCCTAATTCGGTCATGCCTATGTGTATCGGATTTGAATCCTTCGTTTTCATGGGTTTTACGTGTCTAATATTTTCATTATCTAAGAACTATATGTTTGGATATTTCTAGTTGGTACGTCTTATCCGTTAAGTAAAGGCTTACGTTGTTTGTATGTCATCTTCATCTTCTCCTATTTAATGTAAAACATGCATATTGAAGAATTTCCAATCAAACCAATTATAAATGTACCACAATAATTCGTTATTAACATAACATAGCAAAATATCATGGTGAAAAATAAAACTTTTGATCATGTAACATATAATAAAGTTTTCTTTTTTAAAATTTTTTGAGAGGAAGGAGAAGAGTCAAAGGAAACTAAAATTATATATAAATATTTGTGTAATTTGGTTCTTATGATTTCATTACGACACCACCCCAACCATGGCGAAAACATGATGATATATTGTGTTGTCTTGTCTAACCAACTTGTTTAATACATTGTCTTGTTTTTATTAACATGTTGCGATAAATGTGTTAAAAGGATTGGGTGACATGTTGAACAATTTAATTAATTGAGTCTACAAGTCAACTTGTTTAATTAAACATATTTATGAGTCTACCTACATGTTTAACTAAAAGTATTAAACAAATCAACCAAAACACAAACCATTTTTTAAACAGTTAACACGAACACATGTTTATTAACTAGATTAGATATGTATAATTACTAAATCCTTATTATTTTTGTACCACATGTCATGATTTGTCACCCCCTTCGAAATGATTACTTAGTGTGAAAATATTACATTAATTATAATAAATGTCATGAAAAGAACCTTCTTCCTTTCACAATTAACATCATTCCCTTATTTTTCCAACAAAAAAATCATGAGAATATGAAAAAATTACATAATTCATCCTTTATGATTATATCTGATTTCAGATGTGATCCTTAATCTTTAAAAATTACACCAAACATCCTTTAGCTCAATGTTTGTAATAATTAAGGTCCTTTCTCACTCTTCCCCTAATCTAATAACCCTATGTACGTAAGATGATCATCCATCTTCCTCATTCGTGCTTTTAAAATTAAACTTGATCATCCAATCGATTCCTTGTTTATCAACTTGAAGCATGCATGGCCAGATTTTGCATGCGTGAATCAACAGATGAGGGTATTGACTATCATAAGTTATATTGTATGTATTTAATCGATTTTTGGATTTATTGTTAATCTATTTTACTATTTGATTGGTACTATCGATTGATTTTCTTTAAACTCATTGATTTAGGTTTTAAAGTTAATATGTAGGTATGTATGTGAATCTTTTCTCCATCAACTTACATCATGGTGGTTCTTTTAGTCAATCTCCTGGTCGAAGGTATGAGAATGGTCAAGTCAATTTAGTTTCTCTCTTTGATGTTAACAAGTTTTCTATACATGAACTTGATGAATTGAATACTAAGTTAGTGTACGAAGAGAGTGAGTATGTTTTTTTAATCATTTTTAGTGCCTAGTAGTGATTTAGAAATTGGGATACAAGCCTTAGGTACTAATATCTATTTAGATTCAGCAAATTAGTATGTACTCACATGGTTATTGATGTTTTTGTTGAACATGGAGATACATATATGCACACAAATATATTTGATTGGTATACAACACCAACGGTACCCATTCTGAATGAAGAAGCTATAAACAATTTTGACCATTTCTTTAATATACAAGATAATTATGTAAATGTAATGGCTGCTAATGTCAATGATGATAGAGGGAATGAGAATGCTAACATAAAAAATGATGAACAAGACATCGATGAGGACGGTAGTGATTTTATTGTAGATGAAAATGATATAGATGATGCTTCTGTTGATATGAGAGATTTTAAACTACATGTTGATGAAAAATATGAAAGCAACATTAAAGATGATATACTAATGATTGGAGATATTAATGATGAAGTGTTGGACAATGATACTTTTGATAGTGGGTGTGAATCAGATGGGAACATCAGGAATGTTAGGGAAAAAAAGTTTACAGTACCTTAGAAGGGAACTGAAAATATACAAACAACGTAAGCCTTTACTTAACGAATAACACATGCCATGCAATGGTCACTACGTTCTTCATATATGAACCATATGATGATAATGCACATTTGAACTATGTGATGAGCATGCACATATGAACCATGTGATGAGTATGCACATATGAACCATGTGATGATAATGCACATTTGAACTATGTGATGTGTTGTAAAATCAGAATAAAATCGACAATCAAGAACACACCAGAAATACAAAGAATACGCGATTATTGAATCAATCGAATACAAGAATCAGAGGAAACTGGAATTGAGAAGATTTTAGTGTGTCCTTAACTCTAATCCCACCGATTCCTTATATACTAATCAGACTTAACTGAAAATAACAAACTAAAAACAAACTTTACACTTTACACCCACACACAATTCCTGCGGAAACAATTACACCCTTCTACTATTGCTGCGGAAGCAATACACACTATTCCTCCTGCGGAAACACTTCTTCTTCCGTAGGAAACAATTACTCTTCCGCAGGAACCAATTTTTCCGTAGTTCTGAACTTGAACTTCTGAGCTTCCGTAGGAACAAATATGATTCTAACCAACAAATTGGTCTTCATTTTCTTCACATTCTCCACCTTGAAGCCAATTTGACTTCAAGTAACGCCCAAAGATTTCAAGCAGAAATCAAACTTCGAAATCGGTAAAACTTTAGTAAATGCATCTGCTCAGGATTGAGACTTGTATCAATACCTTCCACCTTAACTTCACCAGAGTTCACTACCTCTCTGATGAAATGAAACTTCACCCTCACATGCTTGGTCCTTTCATGATATCTGATGTTCTTTGACAACTGTATAGCACCTTGATTATCACAATAAACCACAGCATCTGACAATTCTATTCCTAAGTCTTCAACAAACCCTTTCAGCCATATTGCCTCCTTAACTCCTTCAGTTAAGGCAATGTACTCTGCCTCTGTAGTAGACAAAGCTACTACACGCTGCAATTGAGCCTTCCAGCTGACTACATTCCCTATAACTTTGAACACATAACCAGTTATGGATCTGCTCTTGTCTAAATCCTTAGCAAAATCTGAATCAACATAACCAATCACCTTGTTTTGTTGATCCTTATCAGCACATCCAAACACCAAGCCATGACCTTGAGTACCTTTAAGATACCTGAGTATCCACTTCACAGCTTCCCAGTGTTTCTTTCCAGGATTAGACAAATACCTGCTAACTAAACTAGCAGCATAGCCAAGATCAGGTCTTGTACATACCATCAAATACATGATACTTCCCACTGTATTTGCATATGGAACTCTTTCCATATATCTCCTTTCTTCATCAGTAACAGGAGAATCTTTACTTGACAGATTGAAATGAGCAGCCAATGGAGTATTAACCGGCTTACAACCCTCCATTGCATAATTCGACAAGATTTTCTGCACATAAGACTCTTGAGATAATTTCAACACCTTATTACCCCTGTCCCTATGTATATGCATCCCCAAAATCTTCTTAGCATCACCTAAATCCTTCATTTCAAACTATTTCATCAACTGACTTTTAATATCATCAATCTCCCCTTGATCACTACAAGCTACCAACATATCATCTACATACAACAATAGGTATATGAACTTACCTTTGTTGTACTCCTTGTGATAAACACAAGAATCATAAGCACTTATTGAGAAACCACATTTGATGATATAGTCATCAAACCTCTTGTACCATTGCCTAGGAGATTGCTTCAAGCCATACAGAGATCATTTCAGCAAACAAACCTTTTCCTTACTACCTTTTACTTCATACCCCTTAGGCTGACTCATGTAAATCTTTTCTTCCAAATTACCATGTAAAAATGCAGTTTTTACATCTAATTGTTGCAACTCCAAGTCTAAGGCAGCAGTCAAACTCAAAATAACCCGGATAGATGAATGTTTTACCACAGGAGAATAAATCTCATTGTAGTCAATACCATCCTTTTATGTGAATCCCTTTGTAACTAACCATGCTTTAAATCTAGGACCATCACCTTTATTGACTTCATCCTTCACTTTATACAACTACTTGCAGGCTACCAGCTTTTGACCAACTGGTTTATCCACCAACTCCCAAGTGTGATTCTTATACAGTGATTCCATCTCATCATTCATTGCTTCTATCCATTTCTCTTTGTTTTCTGTTCTAACAGCCTCTTCATATGACAAAGGTTCATATATACTTTCATTCTCAGCAACCATGAAAGCCACCATACTTGTATTATCACCATCTCTGAACCTTAATAGAGGAACAATCTGCCTCCTTGGTCTATCTTTTGCAATACTAGACTCACCAGCAGGAACTTTTGGACTATGTTGTGCGTTACTAGAGCCATTTGGTTTCTCTTCTTCATTAAATCTTGGCTCCTTCACAATAGGCTCCACCTCAATATCAAGACCCTTTGATTCATTGAGATCATCTTTAAACTTTCCTCCCATAACATCTTTGTAGAAAACATCTTCTCTGAAAGCTACTACATCTCTGCTGACAAACACCTTTGGAGTTCCATTATCTAGTCTCCACAACTTATGCCCTTTAACTCCATCTGGGTATCCCAACACAACACACCTTTGAGCTCTTGGATCAAGTTTCCCCTGACTTACATGTGCATAAGCCAAAGTACCAAACACCCTTAGATTACTGCAATCCGGCTGTTCTCCTGACCATACTTCTATAGGTGTTTTCATACCTATAGCAGTTAAAGGAGATCTATTAACCAGATAAGCTGTAGTTGTCACTGCTTCAGCCCAAAAACTCTTTGGCAGACCAGAGCTAATCAACATACACCTCACCTTGTTTAGTAAAGTCCTGTTCATCCTCTTTACTAAACCATTTTGTTGGGGTGTTCTTGGAACTGTCAAATGCCTTCCAATCCCATGCTTCTTACAATATTGATCAAACTCCTTATTACAAAACTCCAGCCCATTATCTGTTCTGAGTTTCTTAACCCTCCTGCCAGTTTTGGTTTCAACCAATGACCTCCACTCTTTGAACTTTCCAAAGGCTTCATCCTTGTGTTTCAACACATACACCCAGACTCTCCTGGAAAAATCATCAACAATAGACAGGAAATAACTAGCTCCTCCTAAAGATTTATGTTTTGTAGGCCCCCACAAATCTGAATGAACATAGTCTAAGATGGCTTTAGACTTATGTTTGCTTCTTACAAACTTCAACCTATGAGCTTTGCCAAGAACATAATGCTCACAAAAATCAATACCATCTGAATTCACATCAACAAGAATTCCTTGTTTCTTTAATTCCATTAACCCCTGCTCACTTATATGCCCCAATCTATGGTGCCACGACTGATTTATTTTATACACCTCAGTTCCTTCGGCTGAATTAGCACTAACACTTATCTTACTATTCAACAAATAAGTGTTATTTGCCACCCTTGTGACAAATAAAACTACTAAGGATCCTTTTAACACCTTAGCCTTCCCATTTTTGAACACTACATGGTGACCCTCCTTTTCAAATGTTCCCAAAGACAACAAACTTTTCTTAAGATCAGGAATGTATCTTACTCCCCTGAGCTCCACCTTCAACCTATTATCAAGCTTGAGTTCCACTGTTCCAATACCCACTATTAGACATGGATAATCATTGCCAAGCTTGACTACACCAAGGTATTGATATGTCAACTCTTTGAAGTAATGTTTCATGGGTGTCATGTGGAATGAACACCCTGAGTCTAACACCCACTGATCACTACTTTGCCCTTCTTGAACACTCAAGACATCAGAACTTTCATAGCCATCAGATGAATCTAGATCATCTTGTGCAACATGACTATTTTGACTTTTGTTTGCATTAGAATCACCGTTCTTCTTCTTCCATTCTGGGCAGTCTCTTTTAAGGTGTTTCTCAGAATTGCAAACGAAGCATCTTCTTTTGTACTTTGATTTGGATCTTGACTTACCCCTGTTCTTGGATCCTCTAACTTCAGTTCTTCCTCTTACAAACAACCCTTCACCACTATCATCTTTGGATCAGATCTTCTCTTTGACTCTTTGGAGTTTAAAGCAGCAAGAACCTCCTCCATGGTGAGTGTTTCTCTCCCATACATTAGGGTATCAACAAAGTGTTCATAAGAATGAGGTAATGAAGTCAATAACAGAATTGCTTGATCTTCATCATCAATTGTCACCTCTATGTTTTCAAGATCCAAGATCAATTTGTTGAATTCGTCACAATGATCTTCTAATGTCTTCCCGGACCCCATACAGAACGTGTACAATCTCTTCTTCAAGTACAATCGGTTGGCCAATGACTTGGTCATGTACAAACTCTCCAACTTCGTCCACACACCGGCGGCAGTCGTCTCCTTCGACACCTCACGAAGCACACGATCACCCAAACTCAAGATGATCGCACTGTGGGCTTTCTCCACGACTTCCTTCCTCTTCTCCTGCAACTCCTTCTTCTTCTCTGCAGTAATTCCATCAGGAATTCTGGGTTCGACACCAAGAGCATCCACCAATCCCTGGTGTACCAACAATGCCCTCATTTTCAATCGCCATAGACCAAAATCGTTCTTTCCATCGAATTTCTCAAGTTCGAAATTCATGGAAACCATGGTCACCTTCTTGATTTCTCTTCCTTCGTCCAATTGTCTTATCTTCCTCCCGAATTGAGCCAACCTTGGCTCTGATACCACTTGTTATAAAATCGGAATAAAATCGACAATCAAGAACACACCAGAAATACAAAGAATTCGCGATTATTGAATCAATCGAATACAAGAATCAGTGGAAACTGGAATTGAGAAGATTTTAGTGTGTCCTTAACTCTAATCCCACCGATTCCTTATATACTAATCAGACTTAACTGAAAATAACAAACTAAAAACAAACTTTACACTTTACACCCACACACAATTCCTGCGGAAACAATTACACCCTTCTACTATTGCTGCGGAAGCAATACAAACTATTCCTCCTGCGAAAACACTTCTTCCGTAGGAAACAATTACTCTTCCGCAAGAACCAATTCTTCCGTAGTTCTGAACTTGAACTTCTGAGCTTCCGTAGGAACAAATATGATTCTAACCAACAAATTGGTCTTCATTTTCTTCACATGATGAGCATGCACATATGAACCATGTGATGAGCATGCACATATGAACTATGTGATGAGCATGCACATATGAACCATGTGATGAGCATGCACATTTGAACCATGTTATGTTCACTAGTCTACACAAATGCATTCTGCACAAACTTGGTCCAAAATATCATAAATTTGGTCAAATTCCATACATACATAGAAATGCTTACGACAAATGCTTACTTCAAATAACTTGGTCCAAAAAATCAAACACATATTTTAGTTCAAAATGCCATTTTATTAATCTAATGCCATTACATTAAACGGATTGTTCAATACATCTAAATTGGTCAAACATACATAGCATTACACAGAAACTTACATGAACCTCAAAGAAACCAAAAATATAATAAAGTCTATGCAAATAAAAAGCAAGTAGTTCCACAATTGTCTTGTCTTCTCTTCACTTGATTTTAATTCAGCTTCAAGTTGGTTCCTTAAAACTTCAAGATCATTATTTGATCTTAGTAGACTTAGAATGATACTTGAACACCTTTCACACATTTCAGAGTCATTCCATTAAAAATTACATTTTGAACCCTTATCAAAAGTTGGGAAAATTAAAATACAAATATTCAAATTAGGGTGAATATGAACAAGAAAATGAAATTAGAGTAAATATGAACAGGAGATACCATACCTCTCAAAGACAACAATAGAACCGTTTACTTGGATTGTGTTAGGTCCATGAAGTTTTGATCGTCACTTGTTTACCACACCGATAATAAATCGTCTTATTCATCTAGGACGTCATGATATGGAGACTAAAATCGTTCGAACGGTAAGATGAGATGGAAATCTTTAGAAGGGGAAGATAAGTTGAAGATGGAGATGGAGATGGTGAGATTTAGAGCCCCAATGGGGAAGAAGGGGAATAGTGGATTTTACAATAGGGTGTTGTATATGTATTAGGGGAAGAGTGAATTTTACAAAAATACCCCATGCGATTTGCTTGTGTCAAGATTTAACATGAAAAATTAACCCAGGTTAGTTTAAAGAACCTTAATTGCCATAAACATTGATGGTAAATGATGTTTGGTGTAATTTTTAAATAATAAAAACAATATCTGAAATCAGATATAAACAAAAATAATGGATTATGTAAATTTGTCTAGGAATATACAATCAAACTAGTGGGAAGCCTGCGCGATGCGACGAGACTGACAACTTGCAAGCTTTTAAAGCGAGTGCTTGTTTCATAATCGCCAAACCTGAATTTATTCAAATGCCGGGATTTAATCACCGCAAAACTTAAATCCATGAAGAAATCACAATTAATAAAAGTCAATGGTGTTCAATTACTCTATATAAACTCCTGAATAATCACTTACATTTAATTTATAAAATCTATTGTATTGCTTTTGAAGTCAACCTATGATAAATATGTCTAGTATGATAAATGTTTTAAGAACCTTGTCTGGCCCTTTGAGTAATAAACTTATGTCATTGACACTTATTGTGGAGATCTAGTTTAATATTGACATAGACTTAGAAAGTCATTTCTAAAAGCTCTTAAAATAGTTTTCTAACCAAACGCTTTGCACTTAAATGCATATATCAAAAGTAATTTGGTGTCAACCTTGACTTTTTATGTTCAATAGTCATAAAAGGAGAATAGATGTTAAAAACAAAAATAGTTTCTTTAAAAGGAAAAACAATTTTAAAAGTAAACGTCATACATACCGCAACAGTGCACAAACACATGTCATGCTCATCTAATTATAGTGAGTATAAGTTACATAATGTAGACCTTTTACCATTAGCTACAAAATAAAATTTAATCAATGGTTGCTTTTTGATAGATTGTATTAAAATTTCAATATCCGGTTTATCGTTTATTAGAGGTTTAAAAGTAACTTCCATAATTGTTCCTGAAGCATAAACAATGTTAGTGAATGTTCAAGCGAAAAGAACTAACAATTTCAGATGTCTCTAGGTTGATGACATTATATACAATTCCACATGTTACATCTCCAATTTCTTGTATACATTTATATCTGAAAATAATTATTAATCAGAAACCATACACAAAGAAATGAAGCCATAAAAAAGATATCATTAATAACAATATTCCAATGAGAAATGAAATATCATGTAATTTACCTCTCCATTATTGACACAATAGCAAGTAATGGATCAATTTATCAATGGACATCCAAAGTACAAAAGAGGCTTCTACACTGTTAAAACAGTGTTCTTCGCTCGCTTGTAGATTACCAATAATGATCAAACAGGACTTGTTATTCGATCTGTTGCAGAAACCCCACTTTTCACTATAATTTAGCATCAAGTTAAAAGTAGTCAACATGCTTAAATACAGTCTCTACAAGCTGCAACCAACAGATTTCATTTAAGAGTCACCATTTTATCTACAATTTGCATAATTCTACTCTAACTTCATAAGGAATTCAACCTGGTTGAAAAGACTAATTCATGTGAATCGAATTTAATCTCCATTTTCTTCATACATCTGTTGTCATCTGCAAAAGCAAAAAAAACGTAACATGTCAGCCGTAAGAACAATCTGTTAAGAAATCTCGATACAAAAAGTCAAAAATCACGGATTGGTCCATTTCTTCTTCTGTAAATAAATTTATCTTTCAAGTTTAGCAATATCCTTAAGCTTAACCAACTGAATTTCAAGATCTTAAATATCATATCTCTTATAAAAATTCTTAATTATCAGTATCAAATATTGACATAATATGCACAAACATCATATCTGTAAAAAATCCCCAATTCAAAAAATCAAATATTGAAAAAATATAAGTAACCTTAAACTAGTCATCAAGAAATATAAACAATATCATTTGATAGATAAACAATTTCATACAATCATCTCGAAATCAAAATCTCCACACCCAAATACTAAATTTCCATCCCTAAATTACGAACACAGTAGTTTCACCTTCGCCAACAATCTTGGAATTTTAAAAATAAAAATTAAAAAATCACAAAATCAACAAGAAAACACACGATTAAAAGACTAAAACCTAGAATGCAAATGAAATTGAACATGTAATCACTTTGTTTAAAGAACTGGATCGGAAATTTGGGACAAATGCAAATTGAATTGTAGTGAAAACTCACCATGAACGATAAGCTGAAGATCTTGAAGGATTAACAGAGATAAACTTTGGGATTGAGATCAGCAATGCAAGAACAAATTCTTTGAGATTACGAGAGAGAATAAGGGAACCATACACGGATGAAATTCAGGTTGGTGTGCTGCTTCTAGCACCTCCTCTAACTCACCTAAAAACATAATTGCTTGTAGCACCTCCAGATCCGTCATCGGTGTCGCCTTCACGTACATATTCTGAAATAAAAACACAACAAAGATAAGCAAAAAACAACATAGATTCATAGTCGCAAATCCTTAAGGAACATGAAACAACAAGCAAATTAAACGACATCATATACGTAACTTTGGAGATACGACTGCAATCGGATCCGAGAGGTGTTTGAACTGGAGAAGGCAGGCTGTATGTAAATGCGGGCCTGGGATGGGAATCGAGCAGGGGGTTTGAATGAGGGTGCGGAATCGCCATGGATTCCATGTCGTGTGAAGGAAGGTAGGAGGTCACCGGGAGGTGCGACCGGAAGGATCGAAAACTGCAGGGGGATGGGAACAGCCTGAAATGGAGATGAACGGGCGTATGCAAGATGAATGCAACTGTCGATGGTTTCAGAGAGGGAATGACGGTGATTGCAGAGTAACGGTGGTGAGGAGGAGAAGAAAAGGCGCGTCTTACGCTTTAGGGTGAAATTATCTCTTTGTCCATGTTTCCTGTATTATAATAGTAGTATAGATAAGGTAAGGAGGGTTGGAAATGTCAAATGAAAGATCCCCAATAAAACTAACATGAGTTTGTTTTTATGTCTTCCACTTACCCAGTAAAACTAACATGAGTAAAATATACAGTTTATTTTATGTTTTATCAAACTATTAGTTACAAATTAATATATAATGGCAGTTCTATACTTGTTTGTTTACAATCTTTGTAATCAAGATTGCATATACTTAGATATGCTATTAGATTCTAATCTCCAATATATATATAAATAAATCACACAATAAAGAGTTGCTTTTCACAAAAATAGACAAGCCAAAAAACCAAAAATTTTGACTTTTTTTGGGTAAAGTCAACCTAATCCTTGATCTCCCAAATATTCTTAACTGGAATGAGTGTATCGGTTGATTAATGATTACAATTACTCATTAATCAACAAGTTGTGGATGATGATGCTGAGATTGGAAATCATCATTTAATTTGTGCCTATGGCAAGAACTGGTGGATGCGAGCATACATGAGGAAACCCCATCATTACCTCTGTTTGAAGATACGTACAATAGTCACAAAATGTGTTGGTGTCACGTTTATTTGGAACCCGAATCCTAAGAAGTCAACTTCAAGCAAGCTAATGTCAGTCGTTGGTATCTCTCCAACTTAAGCATAGTTTTGTTAGTATAACATACCAACTCTTAGTTGCTTTCACACATTCTCATTAAAAAAAACTAATATAATTGGATCGATCAAGAAACAGTTAATTTTAACGGTCTAGGGGCTAGACCGGTTTAAAAACCATATAACATAAAAAAATAATGTAATTTAAAACTAAAATGTATATGAATATGATGTTCTAAAGAAATAAGTAAAAGACATTACAATAATAAAAATAAATAAATTTTACCTATGAAATGAATTAGTAAGATCTTCAGGTCCGTCCACCAGTCCAACCAATATCCAGCCACTAACAGCTGCATTTTTTCCACAAAGTTTTACAACGGTTTCCCACCAAACATTTTTCCTCTGATGTTCGACGGAACATCTAGTTGGAAAGTAGGTAGCCAAAAAATGTTTTCCGACAAATATTTTTTTTGGACATCTGATGCTAAAGGGTGATGCTAATGATTTTTCACAAAAGTCATTGTCGGAAATGAACCACTTTTTGGGTAGTGGAGCAAGTTCAAATGATGATAGCTGAATAGTACACTTGAACCAATTGTCTAATCAATCATTCGCCCTGTTTGGTTTTGAAAATAATAAAAAAATAATTAATGCAGAAACACTCACATCTCATCCATAGTAACAAGCAATTGATGAATACTGTAAGAATTAACCGGAAAATACGGTCGTTTTCTTCATGAACCCATCCAGATAAACATATGCCACTACATAGCACAACAGACTTCAATTGGTGTATCCAAAGATCTGCTTCAGGCATATCTGGATGCTTATATTGAGTTGAATAAAAAGCTTGAAGATCGATAACTTTTAAGTGAGTAATGGGCTATTCAAATTGTTGGATTCAACGACTCTTTGGAGAAGAGAGGATAAGAATTTTATGAGCTCGGGCATCATGAGGAGATCCGTCACCGATGAATAAAGAAGATTGAGAAACACAAGAAACACAAGAAACACCGTGGAAGTGTGTGTGTGTGTGGTTTTTGGAAAATAGAGAATGTGTTGAGTGTGAGCTGATGACACTTTTTTCTAGAAGCATTCATGACTTGCATGTCCTCATACTACATGTAAGCCTTAGGTTGATTTCTATTGTTTATTTATTTGTTATATTTATTATTTTAAAAATTAATATTTAGATCTATAAGTGCTTGCCTAACTTATCTTTGTATAGAAATTGCTATGACAAGCGAGCTTGATCCACCAATGCATTCGTTGTTTGATAAATTAAGATAGGAATATATCCAATTCTTCTTCCATAACTTTACCTTTTTCATACCCTATTTCGTCATACACTATATCCTGTCGGTTTGTATTATATAACATTATGACTATCCTACTTAAAACTCTTTTAATACATTATCGCGTGAGTTTATATATAATATTATATTATGTTGCTAGCTTAGCCATCACATCCGTGAGTTTTCTTTTTCATCTTTAATATGGAATTCAAAACTTGAACTCAAAGTAAAATTTATAACTTACTACAACAAAAACTTATTACAACATCACTTATATTACAACAAGAACTTACGCATAACATCAAAACCCTATACATTGATCAATTTTCTCATGAAACTATAATATGCAATCCTCCATGATGCGCTCAAAATCAATGGAGCCACAATGATCCAAAATCCAATAGCAAATCCGAGCACGATGCTAATAACCAACCCCCATTCTGATCCATCATCTTCCTTTTGGTCTCTGATTATATCGGTCGGTACTTCAAGAGGCACACAATGATCGCTTAGTGGAGCTCCACAAAGTTTGTTTCCAAAAAAGCTAGACTCATTAAGACTTTGGAGCTGAGTACTAAGCGGAATTCTTCCGGTCAGTTTGTTGTATGACACGTTGAAGCTACTCAAGAAATTCAATCCTGACAAGCTCATCGGAAGTTCCCCAGAAAGCTTATTCACTGATAAATCGAAAGATTCAAGAGCTTTCATGTCACCAATCTTCTCCGGGATATTCCCTGTCAACTGATTTCTTGATAAGTTCAACGACTTTAACTCCCGGAGAGTCGTAAGCTCACTTGGGATGTGTCCAGAAAAATTATTGCTTGAAAGGTCTATCAATGTCACTAGTCTTAGAATAGATTTGTAGGTGTACTGTTGACCCTTCATCACTAATGTATCACTAGCAGTAATAGATGATGATGTTGACAGAGTTATCGAAAATTCATTATTTGGCTTAGTAGTTACCCCTGAAAGCACGCTAAAGTTGTTGAAGCATCTAGGAATATTTCCTGAAAGATTATTACTAGCAAGATCTAAAATTTGAGTATTTGAAAGATAACAAAATTCATCAGGAATATTTCCATCTAATTTGTTCAACCTAAGGTTGAGAATTCCAAAAAAGTGAGTTTTCCGATCCATGGAGGAATGTTTCCCACAAGTTCATTTCTGCCAAGTTGAAGGATTTGTAACTGTGACATGTTCACTAAGGAAGAGGGTAAAGTTCCTGAAATCTTGTTCCCATGCATATTCAACCATTGTAGGTTCAATAAAGAACCCAATGTCATTGGAATCTCACCAGACAATTTGTTATTTTCCAAATTTAAGACTTTCAAACTCGACCACTTCTCCCAGCACTCCGGAATGATACCCGACAAATAATTATATCCCAAAGAAAGAAGTTGTGTTTCTCCCATACCATTAAAACATAAAAAATTATGTAGTGGTCCCACAAAAGAATTATTTGATAGATCCAAATACAGAGGCACTAATGAACCATTTGAGACAGAAGGTAAATTCCCCGTAAACATATTAGAGCTTAAGTCGAGTGCATCAAGTGTTTCAGGGAAACTAAAATTGAATGTACCCGTGATATTATTTTGCGACATATCTAAATACGTTAGATTGGGGAATGATCTCCAAAATGACTCAGGAGGCATGGGTGATGAAATGCATGTGTTGCTTATGTCGAGTCTTATTAAATCTCTCTGCGATTGAAGCCATAACGGAAACTCAGGCCCTAAACCCCAAGAGTATGTGGAAGTTCTATTTATACTCATACGTCTACTTGTGATGAGTAGCTTTCATTCTCCCGTGACGACCGGGTTGGAACTCTTAAAAATCTAAGTAAACGGGTGGAGTATAAATAATAGAGTTGGAAATTCCAGTTTTGTGATAAGATACAAGACCGATATATGTGGACATAAATAAGATATGGTTCTGTAGACAGGTTATGCCAAGTGACTAGTCAAATTATTTTTATGTCCACACAAAATTATTATCATGCAAACGATTATAATATTATTACAAAAAAAAGATTTTTTTTAATAGAAGAAAATGACACGCAATGATATATATGTTCTCTTTCATCCATTAGATGGTATATTTTGGCGGGTGATTTCTTATTAACCAAATGAAACCGATCTAATTTTACATTTAGATCATTTCATTAAGGAGCACTAGCTCAATAAACACACTCATATATAAACATATATTTAGTTCAAATTTATGTAATGCTTGTTGTTTAAAAATACTAGCAAGTGGTTTACATCAGCGCTTTGTCATAACTTGATTTTAAACGTATATAAAAATTTAAATATATATGAACATGTTTAAATATAATTAAATAGTTAAGCTAAATGTTACTTATTTTAGTATTATCATTACTTATAACAATAGCATAACCATAATTATTATCTTTAATATATTATATCATCATTGTTGTTAACAATATTATTGTTATTACCATATTACACAAAAGTTTTTGTGTAACAACCGGCTTAGAACTCTTAAAAGTCTAAGTAAACAGGTGAAGTGATTGGAATTCCAACTTCGTGATAAGATCCAAGACTAATATATGGTGTACATAAATGATATGATTCTGTAGACAAGTCAAGGTCAAGTGACTAGTCAAATTAGTTTATGTCCACACAAAATTATTATCATGCTAAGGAACATATATTGTTACAAGAATAATTTTTAAATAAAAGAAATTAAGACTTAAGAGATGACATATTTGTTATGTTTCAATCATGAGATGATATATTTTTACCAATCCTTCTAGCATACTAATAGCCCCATGGCTTCTCAAATGATAGGTCGTGGGGTTGGGAAAAAAAACGCTTTAGGTTGAGCCAGTGAGTTTTTCCGGTTGTCGTTTTCTTTCTGCGGGGGTTGGGAGTGCGGTCGTGGAAACAAATAGTTTGACCAAATTAAGATAACATTTATCATTTGAATCAGTGTCATACAATTGTCGTTAAAAATGATATATTTTTGTGAGTGATTTCTTTTAATTAAATGAAAACAATCTCATTTACATTCAGATTATTATATTGAGTATACTAGCTCAATAAACATAGCTAATCATGTATAAACATATATTCAATTTAAATTTATAATATTATATAGTCTTTTAAAAATATATTTCTATTTCAATTGGAAATGAGCAAGTCTAAGTAAACTCATAAAGTCTCCATACCTGAACTTACATGGCATGTTGGAAAAATCAATTTATGTGGGCATAAAATGGGCATCGTTGCATGAACAAAAACATCCACATGGAACACGTAATATCAAGTCAAGGTCAATTGTTAGTAGGTTTAGGGGCTGTTTGATTACCGCTGACTTAGTAAGATCTGACTGAGTCAGAAGCTGACCCAGTTATAAGTTCTGTCTGAGTTTACATATGACTGAAACTTAGCTGTTTGATTCAATATCTGACTGACTCTGTTGAATAATAAAAATAACCATATTGCGCCGAAGTTTTGACGGGTTTGCATTTAACTTGTCTTGTATAATCAATAAAAATAGCCAAAATTTTAAAAATAACATAATAGCTTAAAATTTAAAATGTCATACAAAATACAAGTTAAACATAAATCAAACATAATCCAAATCATTCCCAACATACACAAATTCACAAAATATCTTACACCCAAATCATTCACAATATACACAAAATCACAACATACCCTAATTTCGAAAGTAAATTCACAACATACCCTAATTTCGAAAGTAACAGCCCAAATTCACAACATATCCTAACAATGTGCTCAACTATCAATAGATTAACACAGGTGGCAAAAGAGAGCACAAAAGCATATCCTAAATAACTTGCCCTTATTTCAAAGAAGGGCAGTGGGTAACCCAGTGGGTAACCGAAGCATAGAAAACAATCAAATCACTTACCGGTGACGAGGTGGGAGTCGAGAGGTGCAACAGCGGAGGAAGGGAGGGCGGGAGTCGCGAGGTGCAGCAGTAACCGACGGGAGGGCGATGAAGAAGGGAGGGCGATGAAGAGGACCAGGCTGTTTTTCAGGTAATCTTGAAGATGTACGACGGGAGGGCGATGAAGAAGATGAAGAAGGGAGGGCGATGAAGAAGATGAAGAAGGGAGGGTGATAAAGAAGGGACCGACGGGAGGGCGATGAAGAACGCACGGGAGGGCGATGAAGAAAAAGACCCGGTCAATGATTATATTGGAGAGGACCAGGTCAGCCTTCTCTGACCGGGTCAGCCTTCTCCGACCGGGTCAGGCTTCTCCGATCGGGTCAGTGGCTTTTGAATGCAAAACAAACGGGCTGACCGGGCTGACCGAGTCAGCTAGTCAGGGTCAGCCCCGGTCAGCCATTATCAAACACCCCCTTAATGTTAATTCATATCTTGTCGCAAAATAATAATATTCCTATTGATTTTGCATAATTTTCATATTTTGGGAAAATTATTCACAGTCATTAATGATATCACTCACTTAGGTCGTAAATGAGTTAAGTCAAGGTAGGCCCGGCTCTGGTTCGTTTTCAAATCAAATAGAGTCGAGCCGAGTCATTTATTATAACGAGCTGGCTCCCAACTTGCTAGTAAAGTTGGATTATGATCATCTTGTATACTTATTTTATTTTGGTTTTTATTAGAAAATGTTAAAATGACCATATCAATATAGTCTATTTGAATTTTTGTACAAATAGTGAAATTTAAGGCTACATAAGAGTATTCACAGTAGAGCTTTTATTTTTATAATCATAATTTAACTAAAAATCGTATTTATCCTTGTATTTTCTTCGTCTTTTAAAAGTCCTTTACATTACATTTCTTATCTTTATTTTTATTTAATTAAATAATACTCTTTTAATTAAATTTATCATTATTTCTCTCTCTTCCACTAATAAAAAAATTATAAGGAATAAACAATGAATTATAAGTATAAGAACTCACTATTCAACCTAGCATATAATCCTTTATGAATAAGAAAAATTATATAAAATGTGATGGAGCGTTTTTTTTTTCATGTTTTCCTTATATATATTCAAGATAAGGAAATTTATAAGATGTTCAATGCGAGTGCTCTTCTATATATTATAATTCTGGGTTATAAATTTAAGTTTTAATTTAAATAAACCAGCTAACGAGCAAATCACGAGTCAAACATACTTTGGCTAGGGCTTGGTTCTTCTAAAAACCCAATCAAATCATTTGTTGACAAGCTTTTTCGTAATATTTTCAATCGAGTCATGAGTTTTTAAACAAGCCCATAGGTTGATTTACATGTTTTGCCAAGTATCTACACCACATTTGTCCATTTCTAATCTTCACGCGGGTCATATGACCTGGAAAATACCCATCGGATCTTCTTCTTTACCCGGAGTATTTAGGTCAAAAAGTAGTTGTAAATCACTTTTCACTCATCGACCATACGGATCTAAAGCTGCTCGATGAAACCATATTTGTGGAATAATATTCTTCTAATCCCACGATTATCACAGGTATGATATCAGATGTAATCGATCTCCACAATCGTTTCCTTCGCAGGTACGAAGATGCGACCTTCTTATTTCACGTGTATGTTTCTTTCCCTCATTTCTCTTTCTTATCTTATCTTCATTCCTTTAACCTTTTGGAATCCTAACTCTCGCCAATGCAGCTTTGATGTAGATTGCATGTATGTTTTTATGACTATGGGTGTGGATTTTAAAGAAAATAGATTTGGTGTGCTTGGATTTGGGTGGTATCAAGAAACAAAAATGCCAAATCAATTTATATATATATGAAAAGTCTAATGGTTCTTTGTTGTAAAATTTAAAGTCTTAAAAGGTGCGCATATATCTGTAATTCATAGTTTCATACCCATGTTTTTGATAGAGTTTCTTCAATTCTCTTGGTTTGCATTTTGATCTTTTGATTTGGTTTAAGTATCAAGAGCCAACCTTAAGTTTATCTACTCTTTTTGGTTTCTGTTGGTTTGATTCACATTTTCCCCAAAATTCATTACCTTTTAATAATTTTTTTAAAAAAATATATCACTGTAATTACTCTTTTTGTCAAAGAAATAAAAACCCAATTGGAATCTTGATGCAGATGTTGGTAGATCTCATTCAAAAAGCTAAAGATGGAGGCTTGGATGTTATTGGCACGTATGTGTTTCAACTTATAAGCAAACCATGTTGATCAAAATATATTAAAAAAAACCCTTTAAATATCCTGTAGTTAAAGTTGTTTTATTATACAGAGTAAAACTCACTTTGAAAATAGTAATCTTAAATGCTTTAAATTTCATCAGTTGTTTGAAATATGTACTTACAATTAAACTTTAATGTCCTTTCTCTAATTTCTTAATCCAATAATTGGTTTGATTGTTGGTTTAGGTGTTGGATACAAAAAGAGTTTTGGCGCTTCATGGAAAACTGCAAGCCAATTTAGTAGTACATTGTCTACCTTCTGCTCCAAATTTTGTGATAATTTTTTGGTTTTTCTTTGTCAACTGATGTTGTTTGTTTTTATGTTTAACATTATCCCTGTTTCATGAGGGGTAGGTGTTAGTGTTGATTCAACAACCTAATTTGCATTATATGACTATACGTACATAATGAAGTAAAGTGCTTACATCTTTGAACTATAATTGACCAGCTTTTAATATAGTTTTTTCTTGATTAATAATCAACTTGTTTATAAATTATATTATATGACTATATGTACGTGACTACTCTCTTTGTTTTTACCCATTTCACCTGTATAGATAAATTGTAATCAATACATTATTATAAGTCTTGCATTGCTTACGTGTTGCAGGACCTCAACATAATAATCAATAGCAAAAAAGTGGTTAAGTTTACTTCAGCAAATTACCTAGGATTAATGGGTTATGAGAAGTTGCTGGTGAGTAACTTACTCTCATAGTTTACTTCAAATGTTTTTTACATATAGTTTTATTAATATAAATTTAACATGGCAGAATTCATGTACTTCCTCATTAGAGAAATATGGTGTTGGTTCTTGTGATCCCTGTCAATTTTACGAAACCACCGGTATAGACCTATTAGTAACTAAATAATCTTCTTATTAAGATTTAAGTACTTAGAAAGCAATTACATACTTTTTTGACTTTATCTTTTTATGTAGATGTTCACATTGACTGTAAAACCAAAATACCAGAGTTTTTGGTAACTCTTGATTTCATACTCGATTCTCATGGATCATCAACTATGTTTAGTGAAATTCTAAAGTTTTGCAAGAAAAAAGATATAATTGTTGAATAAATCTTATTGTTATAGCATTTAATTTCTTGCACTAAAAAATTTCAACATACAGAGTGGACTTTTTTACGAAGATTTTCGTGTAATAAGCTGCAACATTTGTTAAACTACAACATTTGGTAAATTTATACCGTCTCCATTTAAAAATCAAACTAATGCAACAAATAGCCCTCAAAGATCACCGCAACATTCTCCTTGCTTCAGATTTATCTGAAGCTGCCGGTAGTGCATAATCTAATATAGGTGGTTGTATTGGGCTCATTAAACTTCTCTTATAAGTATTTGTGTTTCTTTAAATATTCATTACTAATCATTTAATATTTGTATTTATTTAACTTGTATAATACATGAGTTTCTAAGCATTTTTTTATCATCATACGTGTTTTCAGTTTAAAAAGCATTTACAAATTTATTTTACTATATCATTTTTCTTTATATAAAACCCGTGTACTACACATGTTTATAACCTAGTATGTAATAATCTTTATTCCATAATTATAATTTACTTTAGTCTCTTCTCCTTTAAGCTCTTTCTTCCTCTCCACGTCTTCTTCTGACCTGCTCCTCACCGTTGATGAGTTGTAGCGACTGAAGATTCACTTCTTTGATTTTAACATTACAACGATGACGATCATTGCTCCGATGCTTGTGCACTGCAGAAGATCATGATGAGTGGAACCAAGTATCAGATCAATGACGGGATCATAATGATCGTTCTCTTCTTCTATAAGGAAGAAAACATATAATCAGTGAATTCCCCTAAACAAAATGCTAATAATATCTTCATGGCCTACTGTTTGGAGGTAGTCTCGCATAAACAGGTAAATTTCACCTCTAATCTCTCTATTTATTGATGCATCGCAGGATGTGCATTTAGGGTTTTTCGTACTCCCTTCAATTAGCATTTTGCTTTTATATTGTGTTTTGAGACTACTTCTGGAACATCCCTATCCTTCGATTTTAATATGTTTTTTTCACAAGGTAGTTTCTTCATAACACTTACAAGTTCCCTTTATGAACGTAGTGTCAAACCGATGTGGACTTGAATACTTCTAAGATGTATAGGAATACTTCAAGTTCCCTTTTGGTGTTCTGCGCATCAGTGTAGTGAATAATCTTTTCCTTTTCTAAACCAGATATCATTTCTTGGATACAGTTTTGACTTTTGAGGGAAACACCAAGAGTCAAGTCAAGATCTATCTTTGTTTGAAAGTACTCTCTTGATTATAGCATCTAAGAGACCATTGATTTTGGCTGACAAGGTATTCTTGATTTTAGTTGTGGTAATTACTGAACACCCAAGTGTTTTAGGCAACGTTTTTATTATCCTTTGGCAAAACGCGGCACAAATTCAAAGAGCTTATTATAATAATATGTTATTTTGGGTTATAATTTAAGCTTTAAATTAAATAAGTCGGCTAATGAGAGGGCCACGAGCCGAACTTCCCTTGACTAAGGCTTGGTTCATTAACAAACCAAGCCACAAGGCACGAGCTTTTGAACAACCCTATACTCACTCACTGGTCACAATTCAAAATATGTAAGTTAGAGTTTGCAATTGGATGTGGCCGAAGATTGTTAAGAGTGGAAACTAGATCAAGTTAGTGAGCCTTGAGGGCCATAAAGATGGGTTGGATCAGAAGTTGCATGTCCTTCACAGTTAAATCCCTTTGGATCTTCATTAAGGAAAGGAGAATTCCACTCGTGTCAATCTAAACGAAAATACAATTATTCAAAGCATATTTGTTCTTTATAAACCACAAAACTTGCACCAAACATCATACAGAAATTGATAATATTTGATCCTAAAAGACTTGCTACCCAATAGAGGACCAATTAGAACCCAAAATCCCACCACAAACCCAACCAGTATACTTGTAATAAGTCCCCAATCAGGTCCATCAGAGCCATCACTTCCTCCTCCTTCACCACCACCGCCCGCCCCTCCACCGCCCCGCCTCTCGCATCGTAAGCTAACCGGAGCTCCACACAGTCGGTTTTCGACAAAGCTCGATTCCTGAAAGCTCTGAAGCTGAGTGCTTGATGGTATCCTTCCTGTCAAATTGTTATATGACACATTTAACAAGTTCAAGAAACTCAATCTTGACATGCTTAAAGGCATCATTCCATCAAGCTGATTCCTTGACAGATCAATCAACTCTAACAACTTCATGTAACCGATGTTCTCGGGGATCCTTCCTGTTAACCGATTACTGGACAAATTCAAGAATCTTAACTCCACAAGCTGTGTAATCTCGCTTGGGATAACCCCACGTAAATCATTACTCGAAAGATCCATAAATGTTAGTATACCAAGAATGCTGCCATACCCATTCACCCTCCCCTCATCACCAACCGAGCACTGCCCATAAATTCTTCTTGTGCTAGCTCGACAATCTGATTCAGATTAACTCTTCCACTCATGACACTAAAATTGCTCAAGCAATTCGGTATTCTTCCTGAAAGATTGTTATCAGCAAGATCAAGAATCTGGATAGAATCAAGTCTGCAGATTTCATCTGGGATTTCGCCATTGAGTTTGTTCGAACGAATGCTGAGAAGCTTCAAAACTGTGGCATCTCCACCTGTTGGAATAGGTATGCTTCCTGTGAAATTGTTTTCAGAAAGATCAATGATCTGTAAGCTTTTAGAGTTTATTAGATTCACAGGTAGTTCCCCTAAGAGCTTGTTATTATGCAAGTTTAACGACTCTAACGAGGATAAATTTGCTAATGTTCTTGGAAATTCACCGGTGAGATTGTTGTTCTGTAAGTTCAAGATATTCAAGAATTCCCAGGTTGTCCAGCAATCAGGGAGAACACCTGTAAGATCAGTATTCCCCAGATTCATATATATAATCTGTTGCTGTTCAACATCTGTCTTAGAGCAAAGGAAATCATTCAAAGAAACCGATGAAAGATTATTATCCGAGATATTCAGATACTGCAAGCTCGTAAAAGTACTCCAGAACCAACTTGGAATAGTATCTGAAATCGCGGTGCTGCCTAAATACAAGATGAACAAATCAGTCTGATTATGAAGCCAAGAAGGAAACTTTGGACCTACACTCCAAGATGTCAAGGTCAGTCTTCTGAGTTGGAATGGTGGTTCCCAGTTATCAGACGATAGCCTTAGGTTGATTTCTATTGTTTATTTATTTGTTATATTTATTATTTTATTGGATCAAAAGTTGCATGTCCTTCACAGTTAAATCCCTTTGGATCTTCATTAAGGAAAGGAGAATTCCACTCGTGTCAATCTAAACGAAAATACAATTATTCAAAGCATATTTGTTCTTTATGAACCACAAAACTTGCACCAAACATCATACAGAAATTGATAATATTTGATCCTAAAAGACTTGCTACCCACTAGAGGACCAATTAGAACCCAAAATCCCACCACAAACCCAACCAGTATACTTGTAATAAGTCCCCAATCAGGTCCATCAGAGCCATCACTTCCTCCTCCTTCACCACCATCGCCCGCCCCTCCACCGCCGGAGCTCCACACAGTCGGCTTCCGACAAAGCTCGATTCCTGAAAGCTCTGAAGCTGAGTGCTTGATGGTATCCTTCCTGTCAAATTGTTATATGATACATTTAACAAGTCTAAAGTAGCACATATCAGGCAGAGACGACAACAGCAGTAGAGCCTGAACTACATCATCAAACTTAATTCCAACAGATACAAGTCTTGTTAATATTGAATTGAGATTGTTAATGTGAGCAATCACTGAGCTTCCTTCTTTCATCCTTGTGTTCACCAGCTCCCGAATTAAGAACACCTTATTCGCTGCAGACGGTTTTTCATACATATTTGACAAAGCAGTCATCGTACCACGAGCCGTGGTTTCCTTAATGATATTAAAAGCAACATTCTTCGTCAAAGTCAATGTAATAACCGCACGAGCCTTCTTGTCCTTTGATTCCCAATCAGCTTGTTCTATTTTCGCAGGTTTTTCTTTTAGTACCATATCTAAAAACCAAGCCTAACATAGGCTTTCTACTTTGGATCTGTGCTTTCGGATTTGAACAAGTGACATAGTCTTGAATTCTTTTTTATTGCTTGCTTTCTTCCGACTCCTTACGGGTTCGAGGTCATTGCGACTTTAAAGACTTACAGTTATTGTTAAGTAGAATAATTAGATCTTATTACCTAAAGTTTATTCTAATTTTGTGTTAGAACAAATAATCTTCTTCGTAGAAAAAGAAAATATTGCATTATTTACAAACTTATAAACCCAATATTGGAGATTTGGAGATGGTAAGGTAAAATGGTAAATAACTAAATATGTGGGGATATATCTTGACTCGGCCCAGAAATGTGCTAATTTGAGAGTCTAAATGGTAGTCCATTAAGTAATTACAAAAGAGGTCCACAGGCCGTTGGGCCTAAAGGTGCACATAGGAACCGGTTAACCAACCTGACCTTAAAACCCGACCCGGAACCGACCCGGTTTCAAATCGGTACTAGGCCGAGCCGGTTCGGTTTGGGATCGGTTTGAAATATTTTGGGCCAAACTGGTGTTTGGAACCGGTTTTGATCCAACCCGGTGCAGGAACCGGTCCAAAAAACAGGTTTGGAACCGGTTCCGACCATTAGAAAACTTATTTTTTTCAAATGGTAATATAACCGTTGGAGTCTTTTTTTGATCGTTTTTTCAACTTTTTTCTCACCATTTGCCCTTATATGATAGTATAAATAAGTAGTGAGTGTAATGGTTTAGTCACAAAACTTAAAAGCTTAAAAACATGCTTAAAACACAAAAATGCTCTCACTTTCTACTCTCTTGAATTATATAATATGACTTCTGAAGCATCTGTTCCAATTGGTGAATCCTCAAGTGTCGCTACCATTGTAAGAATTCTACCAACAACGAGAAACCAAGAGATTTTATGTAACTACGACTTATGCGAAATGTCGAATGATCAAAATAAACCTCGATGCAAGGCTTGTGGTTCGTTTTTCAAGTTGGATTCAAACTCGACTTTGAGAAACCATATGACCAAATGATGCAAGGTTTTAAAAAGTACGTCGAGTTAAGGCCAAACACCAATAGGAAACGAGTTTAAAAGTTATCATTGAATTTTCTTATCATTGAAATTTTACACTAATTAGTAAAAAAATATCACAAAATAATAAGAAAGTTTTAAAAGTGTTTTAATTTGATCACTCATGCATATTTTTCTTAAATTGGACCACTAAACCATCAAATCGAGTTATCATTTAAATTTCTTATGCTAGGAAAGTAATAAAGGAGAAGACATAGGGGGAGAATTTTCAATATGTGAAATTATATTAAAAACAAAAATAACTATTAATTAAATTAAAATATAAAAACACCTAAAATTAACGTCACTGTTGCACATTAGCATCAAGAGAAAGAAAAAATATTTCCTAAATGAAACGAGAAAAAAAAACATGCTAAAAACATGTTAAAACTTATAATTTAAATAAAACATGAAAGATAAGTGACGTAATTAAAACCATTTTGAACTTAAGTTACCTAATTAGAAAAGTTTTAGAAGTTGGTTGCTATTTTTTAAAATTACCCAATTTCTGTGTTATTTAATTTATGAAAGGGTTGCTATTGGAACCTTTGAAGCTCTTTGCCTTGCTAGTACATTTCTAAATATAATCTAACTTATATATTTAAAAAACAAAAAATATAATCCCTTTAATTAAAAATAAATAAATAATGAAAAAAAACTAAAATATTTAATTTAACTACCGTCATCCGAATTAGGATATTCACATTTGTTATACTTGTAGTGTATTTCACAAGATCATATCAAAGTCTAAAATATATGTTTTGATCTCGCAATTCTAAAATAGTAATATAGTCAATAGTTGCAGTAGTTTGAAGATCCATTGTTTAAACCAACGACATCGCATTCTCGTCATCTTTTAAGATCCATTGTGCAATAAAACACATGTAACACTATCATCATCATCATGAGCAAAGAGTTTAAGGAGAGTACTAATATCCATAGAAGCACATGTTAAACATATCATTATTTAAAACCAATTCAAAATAAATCATGTATTTTTTCATCTCATCATGGCATAAGGGGGAAAACAGAAAGACAGAGAAAAATTTCAAAGAAAAATAAACAAAAGGATCTAATTACATACTTAAAAATAAAGAAACTTAAAAGCAAGACGTGACAAATTGATCAAAAGTTACTAAAATGTACTTTTAGAACATAATCCCATCCCCCCACAAAAAATCATTTTATATTGTAAAAGTAGATATTTATAGAAATGATATGATCTTTCAAAACACATGTTTTATAGAAAATTCATGTTTTCTAAATAATAAGATTTTAAGAGAAAACCCTAAAGGTTATTTGTGTAATTTGATTCTTGAATAGGATCGATTGATCCAAAATTTGAGCATCTCTATCAGGCTTGAAGTGTCACACCCTCAATTTCCACAAACGGGGTTTTACCGCTAGGCGTGTGACAAACCAGGATCTCAGACACAGTCATATCGAATGACACTATATGAATTAAAAAATAAACATTTGGCTTCATTCAGAGGAACGTAAACGAAATAAACATTAGTGCGGAAGCGTACACACAAAATGTAAATCCATTACAAGAAAGTTACAAGTGCCAAATCTAAACAAAATGTTTAATGCAAGAAAATAAGATCGATGAATGCATGTCCTGAGTGCGTTCCTGAAGCGTGCATCATGAGCTTATGCGTTCCTGTGACCTGAGAAAACATGCTAAAGTGTGTCAACATAAAGTTGGTGAGTTAACAGGTTTAATCACAAATAAAATGTTGGTAACTGTTCAAATGGTAAAGTAATTAAAGCATATCGATAGGTAGCTAGCCTATAGTCAAGTTACTTAGCGTTTCGAACCGAAGCTGACTGTTTGCATGTCCTATATGTTTGTTGTTTCCCCGTCACGTCTCACCAGACAGTGACAAATGTTAGGCCAATAATGCACCCGTTTGACCTCCAATCAAGCTAGCGCGACTAGCCCAGGCGGGGTTTGTCAGACCTAGTAGTACTACTCAGAATTTCCTCGCTACATGTTACTAACGGTTCGAGAATGTCAGGACTGTTATGTATGTTTGCACTAATGTAACAGGCGATATCAATAATACTAAAACCATTCTTGAAAATGTTTGCATGTTTTCTCCCCCAAAAAGGAAAGAAAGTAAAATAGGGACCGTGAAGACTCACAGATGATGTAGTAAGTATGTAGAATGGAAGCCTCCCAAATGTTGTTCACAATGAACAGTCAAAGACCTATTGACAGTTATGTTAAGCATTAATGTTATGTCTAGTGTTAATAGAAATGTTTAGTCGGGTCGGGTCGCATTGGTTCGGTCGTGGGTGACACACACAAGCAGGCATACACATATCAGACCTTATGTAGGTCCAAATATTAAGAGTAGTCATCATTGCTAATGACATCCCTATGGGGATCCCATTATTATAATAAAAATATTATAGTGCTTGTTAAATAATTGTAGTCCCAAATGGAGTGTCGATAAGTGTAAAAGGTTAGGTTATTTAAAAATGGAAATAGTATGTGCCTGTTGATAGCGTTGACTTTAATCTTTGTGGTCAAGCAATGACACTTTATTAATGTTACCTTATCATCGCCCGATAGGCATACTGCACACAAGAAGAACTCACTCACAATGACTCCAATCGCATAACAGGACTAGACGCACGACTGGACACTCCATCCGCACGAATGGGCCTTCAATCGTACGAATCAGCTTCACTCGTACGATTGAACCCTCATTCGTGCGACTCAGCATTCAGTCGTACCACACAACACCCATTCGCACAACTCAACAGCCATTCGCACGATTCAACCTTCATTCGTACGAATCAGCTTCATTAGTACGACTGAACCTTCATTCGTATGACTGGACCCTCAGTCGTGCGATACACACAGTCGCACACATTCATCCGCAATGACTCAGTCGCATGCATTCAATCGCACGACACACACATACGCACAGACTCAGTCGCACGACTCACCCCAGTCGCACCACTCAGTCGCACGATAGACTCAGACGCATGAACTCAGTCGCACGACACGTCCAGTCGCAAGGCTCAGCCGCACGACTGACCCAGTCGCGAACTGCAGCAGATCGCGACTGCTGGAGGGGCTGAACAGCCTTCGGCTGTTCCGTGCACGGTTTTCACTCATCAAGGACTTCCAGAAACACTTTTCTAACATGTCTAAGTAAAATGCACATGCAGATGGACAACACACGCACCCACACGACCTCATGCATTCGGGTTGAACCCGAGCACCCGAAAACCAAAATTCACAGAAGTGAAACGAGCAAGAAAAGGGTTGCCAAGGTCGCCTACCTGCTGGAAACGTGTTTACTCAGCTGTAGCGTGGTCTAACCGACGAAAAACGAGACGAAACGGAGCAATTTTGGTGTTAGGATGAAGAAATGGAGAAGAAGAAGAGAGTGTAGAAGGAGAGGGTGTGGAATGAAAGCTATGGCTGGTAAGGGGTTTATATACCCAGCCCTAGTTTGGCAATTTGTCACCTTTGGTCCTCGCACTTAGTCGCCGAGTTCCCGAATTTGTTTCGGTTGATTACGACGTAAATGGGCGAGCTATGTTAATTAAGAGGATTCCTTAAGTAATCCCGTTTATCCGAATCCTCTACAAACGCCATTTTGTATTTTTTTTTTAAAATGGAGTTATTCATGATGTTAGTATTATATAACATAATATATTTAACGATGACGGTGGCGATGCTTGTAAACGTTTTAGGTGGTAACAATGTAAACAATGATAACGTCAAAAGTCGTAATGGTGTTGACCTGAAATTACGGTGTGTCACATGAAGCACGGATAGGGCCTTCCCTTCAATGGAAAGGACGTCACGATTCAAGTGAAACCAAACATTACTTTTACCTTTAGATTGGCGTCTCGAGAATGTTTAGCAGGCATTCGATTGGCCACAGAATCGCCTCGTGTTTAAATCAACCAGTCCTGGTGTCATCGGTCTATACTCTATTAGCAACAAATATCAAATAATTTTCAAAACAAGAAAAAGTATTGAAAGGGTTTAGTCTTTAGAAGTTAGGTAAATTAGATTTTCTAAACTCAAAGTACCTATAGATTAAGATTAAGGTAGGTGAGTATTATAGGTTGGGTTTCAATGTGTATTAGAACCATAGAAACTTGCATTTTATTGCAATCCCGTAAAACTTTAGAAGCTCATGCAAAACCCTCTTCATCATGTGCATAGGTTCGTCATCTACTCCTACTCTATAAAAAAGGTTCATACCAACCTAAGTGAAGTACAACTTGGTAATGCAACTAATCATCAACCCTAAAAACACAATTAAAATAAAAATAGTTATAATGCTAACCTCCTCTTGGTCGCATGTATACATCACTGCTTTGAATAATGCGATCAAAGCCAACCTCATATATTGTTCCTGGAAGAATCTGCATAAAAATATGCAAAAATTGTAAATAAAGAAAAAAATTAGTGGAAGTTGATTGATTTAAAATATATAATAAAAATAGATCAAAGGTGCCAAGGTAAAAGCTCTAGTTCACAGCATGAAAAGCATTTGTAATGTCTGCGAAAAAGGGACAATCTTGCAACATACGAAACTCTAGTTAAACTACCCTAAGTTGATGAAACAAAATTACATCACTATGGCAAATCACCCTATAAGTGAGTTGAGAATATATTTATAATACCTTGAAAATGCTATTAGAAAACAATTGATAATCAACGCAGAAAAACAGAGGAAAAAAACACAGGGATTTTGAGGTGGACAATCCCTTAACTCTTTGTGATATATTATGAATGATAAAAAACTTAAACCTTTCTGTTTTGACTCTTGTTTCTGTCGAATATGCCATTCTAACTTTGTCAATTTGACCTGCTGAGTTCTTGACTGTTTTAGCCTGTTTGAGCCTTTCTTCGTATGCCTTGAGACGCCTAACCAGCTCTTCAAAAGGCATCTTGTTCAAGTCTGAATATTGCTCTATGGTGGCGACAATAGGCAGAAATCTATTTGGAGCAGAATTAAGCACCTTCTTCACTCTAGTCTTCTTCTCTACGTTTGGTCCAAGTGTTCGAAACTTGGACACAATGGCACCGATCTTTCCTACGAATTCATCGATACTATCACTTTCTTTCGCGGTCAATAGTTCGAATTCACACTTCAAAGTTTGAATCCGTGCATTGGACTCTATCAGCTCCAAGATAACGACTTTTCAGGGCATCCCACACACTCATAGCCACCTTTTGTTCTGCAACATGTAGCAAAAGATCTTCCGGCAACGCCTGAAAGATGAAAGCCCGTGCATTCTTCTTGATTTTAACATCCATAGTGATGCCTTCAGGTGGTTCAATGGCATCCCAAATACCTTAGGCATCCATGAATGACTCCATCTTAATAGCCCAAGTGTAGTTCGTATGGGTTAAGATTGGGCAGAGGTAAGAAGATGATGACCCTGTTTCTCTCGCTGTAACTTCTGCTTTATGCTTTAATAAGCGAGCTCGTTTCCTCCTTCACACTACAAGGATCTAGCTTCTGGTTTACGCTCTCATACCAATTGTTAGAAAACAAACGATAATGACACCAATCAAATTAAAAATAAAATCAACAGCTCAACAACTGTATTTTTCTGTCAAATCATCCGGAATTAACTAACAAATACATCATCAGGTTAAAGTCAAAAGTCTACGTACAAGCCAAAGCAAAAGGGACAATCATATGTTTTTTCATATCAGAATGGCATAAGGGAAAAATAAAGGACAAAGAGAACAAAATATGTAAAGAAAAAAAACACAATGATCTAACAACCTGGTGCAGAGAGGAGCATAAAACTATAGTACCCTTAGTTATACTTTATATTGACAGATAGTAGAATGTATATGGAGCTTAGAGCAAACTTTGTTAGAATCTCTGAGAGTTAGAAAAGCCTGGGACTGGATGTTAATATCTTGGATGGATGTTATAGGTTCTGGTTTTGAGTCCTTAGCTGACCATGTTCTCTTGAACATAAAATTGAAAAAAGATAATTCAATATATATTTTATAGATCAGTATAAACAAAAAAGTTTAGCTGTTATATGATACTGGGGATATGTTCTTCAAGGCATGATCATAAGATTATTCCAATCTGTAAGTTTAGTTGAATTTGTTCGAGTGTTGTCACATACATCTGGAAATGCACCACGTGACTTCACTCGGTCAAGAACAATTGCTATCACAGGTCCTTTGATGTCTCCTACACACCTCATGACCTATAGTGAATGAGAACATCGATTAGAAAGATTATAGAACATACTATACACATTATAACAATATACACATTTTTAATTCCTTGGCCGTCGTCTTACCCCCTCCCCCATCTTCCTTTCGCTTTCTTCTTTTCTTGCCAAATCTGTACAAGAATAATATAAACAAAAAGCATGTAATTGTAAAATATATGAAACTAGTATCACGAAACCCGCGTTGCAGCGTGCGATAAAACCGCTAAAAACCAATGTCGAAACGTTGTGGCGAATCTGTGCATTGAAAGTAAGAAAAACGAAACCTATACGTCACTTATAAGAGTAAAAATTTTATATATAAAAAAACAAATCACAAATTTTTACTGATAATATGTGATAAACAATTATGATCGTGCCAAGAAAACAAATGAATACGTCATGAAATCAATGATTCGGTCGCCATATAGATCTTGTAACACGTATGAACCTGGAAATTCAAACACCTTTGAATCTAACCATTTATGATCCAAAGTAAATAAATAAATTCAATTAAAATAACACTTATCATCCTAAACATAATAACATTCGTCCTTCATTTCCCTCGCGGGTTAATGATACTCTAATTTGAATCTAAACAATAAACAAAACATAATCTAGACAAAAGCCACGTGCCCTAAGATAACGCAAGCAACCATCAATGACAATCAGCAGCTCTTACACACGTGACATCACCCTTCCGCCACGTGCCACTCCACCACTACCTTTTACTCTCTAATTTATAACCCCACCACCACCACCATCATCACCACCACCACCACCCCCAACCACCACCACAAAATGACTTGATTAAGAATACTTACAAGAATGGGTTGATCGTGAGGGATTCATCATACGGGAGCCGGGGTGAGTACTTACACTTGATTACGAATGGGTTGATCGTGATATCAGTATATATGGATTTTATGTTAGACTTAATATTGATATTATCCTAAGTTAGCATTATTATTAGTTTAGCCTATGTTTAGTATTAATGTGTATTATTATTGTATAACCTAAGTGTCGGCGGTTATGGTAGTTACCACCCTCACCGACAACTATAAATAGGGGTTGACACCCTCATTTGTAAGATGATGATGACTGTATGTAAAAGCAAGTTTCTGTAAATTCCCTCTCCATCATCCTTCAATTGGTATCAGAGCGTGTACGCTTTTGGATCTGTGAAAAAGAAAGAAGAACCCCTGTTTCGCGATCGGAACATTCATCACATCTATATTCAAAATTCGCAGTCAATAGATAATAACAATTGAATCTCTCGATCGTTATCTTCATTCGAAATCAGAAGAATTGATGTTGATGTTCAGATCAAACCAAAACATTCAATTCTAAAACTTCCGATCAAGAAAGTGAAGAACAGAGACAAACGAACAAACCTGTGGTGGAGAATTAAAACCGAAACGGAATTGTTTCTGTTTAATCACACCATTCGAAAGGAAGACATCGTACCAATTACTCGAACTTGAAACGGTTGTTGGAAACTTGGAATCAAAATCTGAAATCGAAATGAAGAAATGAGCCGGCACGGTGGTCAAAAGAAAATTTGGATTTTCAAAGGTTTCATTTTATTTTCTTAATTTATTATACCCAGAATTTTAAAATCAAGATCTTACAAAAAATATAGAACAGAAAAACAAAATCGGTTTTAATAGATTATAAAGTTTAAACACTTTTGCCTATTTTATTTTCAAAATTTTCGATTCCAAACAAAAAAGAAAGTAAACCGATACCAAGTCAAAATTATTGAAATTTTCAATAATTAGCAAGTCAAATCGAATCTACGAGATTCTTTTAACAAGCAAGAAACGAACGTTTGTGGTTCACATAGCAAGATAAATCGAATCACAAAGATTCGAATAGCAAGTAGCAAGATAGTCCGAACCTTTTGTGGTTCGTTGAGAAAAGCAAGTAGCAAGTGACTCCGAGACTTCGTGACTCGTTGAGTATAGCAAGTAACTCCGAACCTTTGTTCGTTGAGTATAGCAAGTTAGTGCATAAAAACCTGATTAGCAAGTGGGTCAGGAGCACATAAAACCTGATTAGCAAGTAGGTCAGGAACACAAAGCCCCGATTAGCAAGTTGGTTGGGAGCGAAGAAAATTTGGTAGCAAGTTGGCCAAAAGCAAGTTATAGCAAGTATCAAGAAAGCAAGACGATTCATTATTGAATCAATTAGCAAGAAACACAGTTCAAGCAAATCAAAAGCAAGATAAGAAAGAAAAGATCGAAGAAGATTAAGCAAGAAAACATGTCAGAAAAATCAGCAAGTACATTGACATCAACACGTGAACAAGGGAACATATCACTCCAATGTCCAAAATTAACTGAGTCAAACTACACCTCATGGGCACTTTTAATGGAAACAATCTTAAAGGCGTATGGTCTTTGGGAAACAATTGATTCGAAAGGAGATGTAGATGAAAAGAAAGCGCATACGACTAAAGCAATGATTTTTCAAACATTACCCGAAGATATACTAATGCAAGTTGCACAATGTGAAAATGCAAAAGAAGTTTGGGAATCAATTAAAGTTCGACACCTTGGAGCAGATCTAGTTCAAAAGGCACGTCTACAAACCTTAAGAAGCGAGTTAGAGATGTTAAAGATGAAAGAAAATGAAAGTGTAAGTAACTTCGCAAGCAAGTTAAGCAGCATAAGAGCCAAATTCAAAAGTCTTGGCACTACTCTTAAAGATAAGATAATCGTAAAAAAGTTACTTAATTCCATTCCTAAGAAGTTTTTACCAATAGTGGCATCTATCGAGCAATATTCAAAATAGATAAAATGCCATTTGAAGAAGCAGTGGGAAGAATAACAGCATTTGAGGAACGCCTCAAAAGTCACGACGAAGTAGAAGAAAATCATCAAAACAAACTCCTAATGGCAAACTCAAGTAACCATTTAGAAAGTTGGCATCATGGTAAAGCACGTGGCAATCAAAACCAAGCAAAAGGACGAGCAAGAAGCTTTGACAAAAGAGAAAGAAGACCCGAAAGAAGCACGAGCCAAGAGAGCCAAGAAAACAAAGATAAGAGTAAGTTTAGGTGTTATGATTGTGAGAGACTTGGACATTTCGCAAACGAATGTACCAAATGGAAAGACAAAAAGAAAGAAAAGAATGAGCAAGAATCCCTTCTCATTTATGAAGAAGATGATCCAATCCTACTATGAAGCATGAAAGGATAAATCAAAATTAAGGGGGAGAATGTTTGACTTAATATTGATATATCCTAAGTTAGCATTATTATTAGTTTAGCCTATGTTTAGTATTAATGTGTATTATTATTGTATAACCTAAGTGTCGGCGGTTATGGTAGTTACCACCCTCACCGACAACTATAAATAGGGGTTGACACTCTCATTTGTAAGATGATGATGATTGTATGTAAAAGCAAGTTTCTGTAAATTCCCTCTCCATCATCCTTCATTTTAGAGTTTATTTTGCATGTTTTGATTATGGAGTATGTCAAATGTTAAATGATATGTGATGGAAATAAAGTCCACTATATATATAAAAGAGTTGCATGCATGTTACGATGTTTACTAAGTGAAGAATAAAGAGCATTATGTTACTTATAATTGCTTATGTTAGGTTATTAATTATGATTACTTTATTTTATTAATTATCTAATTGAATTAGATGAGTTATGAATATTTTCTACCTGATTTAGCTTGGAAGAGTCTCTGAGTCATCCCAGATGCAGAGATGCTTTAATAATATTTTACGAAATTTGTTAGTGGGTTCCGGAAAAATTTATGATAAACATTTACTGAAATCTATGAAATACTATACCACACTTATTTAACCCTATTACACTTGTTTATGTTTATGTTTAGTGAGTCTAAATCCATCATTGTAACATTATAACATTATATGTTATTTTAATCAAGCTTACCTATTTATAACACATAGTTTAATGCAATTTCAGCTATGCAGAGTGTAATCTTAGCTTAAGAGCCTAAGAGTGTAATGTTAAATGATTTCTTTTAGAAGTGGACTTAATTTATAGAAAGTCATTCACATGAGGGCCGTTGTTCTAATTTGTTTCATAGATGGGTCATTATTCTTTCATTGACGATTACTTGTTATTTTTATTAAGAAAATACCGACTTTTGTTAGACGATTACTTGTTATTTTTATAAAAATAAATACTGACTTTTGTTAGTATGGTGTTGCGTGTCAATGAGACATCACCCATAGTACATTTGTATGTCTCACCCATAGTACATTTGTATTGAGCGTAATGCTACTGCTTTTGACGTCGATGAATGTGATTCGATAACGTTGTAAGTATTGTTGTAAACTCTGTTAGTGCTCATCTATCAGAACATTTTGTATTAATGTTTTTGCTTTATTTATCAGAATTGAAAATAATAGGAAAAAAGAATTGTAAGATCAAAATGTGCCTCTAATTTGAGATAATTAGTTATATTAGAATATAGTTTTAGAGGTGAGTTTTGCATGGATCTCAAAATATGATTTTTCGTAAGCATGTTTGACCAAGAAACAAACAAGAAAGACTTTAACTGAATAAATGATCGGACAACGATGTTAACCGATCGAGGCTTCTTGTTCGTGATAAAATAAACGTATTCTTGTGCATTCATGTTCTTAGGTTAATAGTACAATATAATGAATGGTTCACGACGTAAAAGAACATAAGCGAACCAATATAAATGAACCTGAACAAAAAAATGATGTTTTAGTTTTAACTCTAGAATAAATTTAAAAACTAAATTGTAATGGTCTAAAGGGCAAGTTTTTTGGGTTTTGTCCAGCCTTGATTGGGCTCACTTTAAAAAAACTATCAAAGTGGTAGAGAATTAAAACAAGTTTTTGGCCCATTTGTTTTATTTAACTCATAACTAATTTTCTTGTTGTCCAAGGGTTAATCCCTATCTTATATTGTAACATAAGGTTTTGTACTTATAATTTTCACGAGCGACAAGGAAAGCAATAAAAAAAATATCTTGTTGTAGTCCGTGAACTTAAGTTACAAATCGATTGAACAACGTAAATCTCACGTGTTCATTTTTGTTCTTATTTTTTCTCTGGCATTACATTTGTGTATGTTGGTGTTGAAAAATAGCTGAATCACTCCCTAACGTGTAACGGGCTTAAAAAAATTAATAAACTAGGACAATCATGACTCCGTTTGAATTAATAAATTTATCAAATGTGTAACGGTCTCGTAAGGTTCACAAAACGTCAGAGGAAAAGTATAATTGGGTTTATATGAAGACAAATTAAAAGCACTTCACAACATAAATAGTTACTGTAAGATGAATCTGGATAACCTTATTCCTACGATACATATACATTGTTCTCCAAATGGATCATCAACCCAAAGACTAAATTCAAAATGGAAAAGACCATTTTTCAAGAATTAGGTAATCTAATTATCTAGCCATCACTAATTGATAGTTGATATAAACAACACCAAGATCTCATTTCATCTCTTATGCCATCTACAAAAAATGGCAAGGTCCATGTTTTTATCATTGGCACTTTTACCCATCACAGGCTTTACATCAAGATGTATAGCCACAACTTATACGGTTGGCGACTCATCTGGTTGGGACATAAGTACTGACGTTGATTCATGGGCTCAAGACAAACGTTTTATCGTTGGTGATGTTCTATGTTAGTATCTTATTTCTCAAAAAAGACGTCAATGCCATAACAATAACAATACATGCAAGAGCTTTTGAGTCAGAGGAATATTATAGAATTCTCTTATATATCGACTACATACAACCAAGGATTTAAGTCACGTTTTTTAATAAAAAAATTAACTCAACTTTTATATAAGAAAACCAGCAAACTATGGTGACCCCTTGTCACAACTGACCCTCTATTGGTTCCACCACCATATCTAATATGGGCTTTCGCTTGTATTTTAAATGCATATCATCGTGTCTTTTGTAGTGTTTCAATATTCATCAAGTCATAGTGTGGCAGAGGTGAATCGAGATAGTTACCAGGGGTGCAACATGACTAATGTACTACAACCGAGTAGTAATGGGAACACAACATTTGCTTTAAACAAGCCCGGGGATAGGTATTTCATATGCGGTAACAGGCTACATTGCTATGCCGGAATGAAGCTTCACGTGGTTGTCGATGGAAAGGAGGCAGATGGACCGGTGGCAGGAGCCCCCGAGGCGCAGGCCGGTGGTGATTTTACTAGTACCCCTACTATAACCACCACCAATACCCATTCTTCAAAAAGTAATAACCCTTCATCAGTTGTCCCTAATTCGGTCATGCCTCTGTGTATCAGATTCGAATCCTTCGTTTTCATGGGTTTTACGTGTCTAATATTTTTCATTATCTAAGAACTATATGTTGTTTGGATATTTTGTAGTTGGTACGTCTTATCCGTTAAGTAAAGGCTTACGTTGTTTGTATGTCATCTTCATCTTCTCCTATTTAATGTAAAACAATTTCCAATCAAACCACTTATAAATGTACCACAATAATTCGTTATTAACATAGCATAGAAAAATATCATAGTGAAAAATAAATCTTTTGATCATGTAAGATATAATAAAGTTTTCTTTTTTCAAGAATTTTATGAGAGAAAGAGAAGAGTTAAAGAAAACTAAAATTATATATAAAAATTGTGTTAATTGGTTCTTATGATTTCATTACGACACCACCCGAACCATGGCAAAAACATAATTATATATTGTGCTGTCTTGTCTAACCAACTTGTTTAATACATTGTCTTGTTTTTATTAACAAGTTGCTACAAATGTGTTAAACTAGTTTAATTAAACAAGTTGCTACAAATGTGTTAAAATGATTGGTTCGACATGTTGAACAATTTAATTAAACTAGTTTTAATAACCAGACACGTGTTGCGCGTCTTGGAAACGCTGTAAATCGATACTCTATCAACTATCTAAGACAGCATGATCACACCGAGAGGACCACGCCGACCACAAAATGTCGGTGACACCACAGTTTGAGACTATTAAAATCAACAATTTTCCACTTTAATGTCGGGCTCATAGTGTGTAAAGAAATGACTCCATCATGGCCGGAGGGCGAGTTGCAGGCAATAACCTGCCATCCTACACCCCTTTCAGGGCTAGACAATGTCCTCAATCAATTTTACTCAGACCCATCAACTCATCACAGCCCATTAGAAACACCAACTTAAGATTAGGTAGTCGGACCACCACCATCAAAAGCCCCACCATCAGAACCACCAATATTAAAACCCCTACCATCAAAACCCACACCATCAAAACCACCATCATATTTGTTCATATATAGGATAATAACTCAAAACCAAAAACCCTAAAAAGGTATCATAGAGAAATGGAGGGGAGTAATAGAAGTGATTACACCACCACTATCAAGACCATCACCATCAAAACCACCACCATCAAAACCTACACCATGAAGACCATCACCAGCAAGACCAACGAAGACCAAGAAACAATTGTGCATGTTGTAGATCGAGAAAAAAGGAGGTCACGGGAGTGCAAAACCACCGCTAAAATTGCTGACCTCCTTTATAAAGAATTCTGATTAAAACTACTTTACGGAAACGAATATGGTTTGAAAAATACTGACAACTACTGTGTGTACCCACACAAGATCAAAATACAAACCAAAACAATAACTTCAGCATTCAGAGAGAAGTGATAATGTTTCATGTTGAAAGTATCATCAATTTCAAATTCAGGATAAAATTGCTAACAATATCCATAACTGCAACATATAAGCATATAGAAAAAAGGGAATCAAGAAATTACTTGAATTGGGAACAGCTTAGTAATCCCTCTTTTCTCAAGCACTTGCACAAGCCTCTGAGGCAAACCCAATTTACCAACCGCCAATTCATCATCATCACCACCACCAACTCCACCATCTTCAAATTCAATTTCAGACCCATCATCATACTCTCCATCACTACCACCCAACGACGAATCATCCTCATCAAACACCCCAAACCCCTCGAACGCCTTCTCACTCAGGATATTACTGGGCGCGGCGGTGGCCGCCGAGACAAACCCAGAACCACCGCGGGCTCCGGCTGTGTTACGGTGGGGTATCGAGGCTGCTTTGATGGAGGTGAAGTGGGTTCTGTCGGTGGGACGGTAGAGGTGTGTGGGGGCTGTGGGTGTGGTGAGCTTTCGGTGGAGGTGTTGTTCTAGTGATGGGTTCTTGTGGTAAATGGAGGAGACCCCTATGATTGACGAAGAACATGCCATTGTTGTTAATGGTGTTGTGGGTGTGAAGATTGAAGAAGGTGAGGTCACATTTAAAGATGAAGTACATCATCCGAGGAGAAAATGAAAATACCAAAATTGCCCCCAACTGTTCATCCCAAAATACATTTCATCGATGAATAATACTATTCATTAGAACCTTGTTTTTTAATATAAGTAAATGAGTCTACAAGTCAACTTATTTAATTAAACATATTTATGAATCGACCTGCATGTTTAACTAAAGGTGTTAAACAAATCAACCTAAACACAAACCATTTTAAAAAAAGTTAACACAAACACATGTTTATTAACTAGATTAGATATGTATAATTATTTAATACTTATTATTTTTGTACCACATGTCATGATTTGTCACCCCTTACATGTTATATGCTTCGAGATTATTACTTAGTGTGAAAATATTGAAGAATTCGGTACCAGCCGGTTATGTTTTTATTTCTTGAATAAAGATGATTACAATCAAGGAGATAAATAGTCAAAAGATCCTAGAAGTAAGGAAGGAAAATAGGAAACAAATAAACAAACAATATCACTTCCTAATTAGATAAGGGACGACTAAATCAATTCCAATACTCCCCCTCAAACAGGAGCGTGAAGGTCCCGAACGCCCAGTTTGCTAAGTAGAAATTGAAGTTGTTGTGCTCCCAAGGTTTGGTAAACAGGTCAGCAATTTGATTCTTCGAGTCAACATTAACTGGCTGGATTTCATTAGAAAGGACACGTTCTCGAACAAAGTAGCAGTCCATCTCGACATGTTTTGTCCTTTCGTGAAAAACTGGATTGTTGGCTATATGTCGAGCTGCTTGATTATCACAAAACATAGGGGTAGGATCAACAAGCCGGATTCCGAAATCTTGCAAGAGCCATCGAACCCAAATAACTTCACTAACCGTGGTGGCCATAGCTCTATACTCGGCTTCAGCAGAAGATCGAGACACGACGGACTGCTTCTTCGTCTTCCAGGACACGGGTGAACCACCCAAGAGTAAAAGGTAGCCGGTACGAGACCTTCGAGTAGTAAGACAACCAAGCCAGTCAGCATCACAATAGGCGGAGAGGTGAAAACCGCCTTTTTTAAAAATAAAAATCCCCTGACCCGGTGTAGCTTTGAGGTACCGGAGAATTCTGTTAACGGCTTCCATGTGGTCTTTACGAGGGTTAGAGACATACTGGCTCAGAATATTGACTGAATAAGCTATATCCGGGCTGGTTGCTTGCAAGTATAACAAACGACCGATAATGCGTCGGTATTGGGCAGCGTTCGCTTGAGGGCTTGAGAGGCATTCATCAATTTTGACATTCTGTTCCATGGGGAACGAACTTGGGCGGGCAGTTAAGAGGCCGCAATCTTGGAGAATGTCAATCGTATACTTTCGCTGGCTGAGAACAACTCCATCGGTGGTTTTAGCAACTTCCAACCCAAGAAAATATTTAAGAGGACCCAAGTCTTTGATACTAAACACGTTGTTAAGGTGTTCCTTGGTGGACTTTATTTTATTGAGGTGATCTCCGGTAATTATTACGTCATCGACGTAGATAAGTATGGCAACAAACAAGCCTCCTTCGCGAAACGTGAATAGAGAGTGATCGGCCCGTGATTGCGTGTACCCGAAAGTGAACAAGGCATTATTGAACTTTTGGTACCACGTGCGAGAAGCCTGTTTTAAGCCGTACAATGACTTCTTGAGTTTGCAAACACGAGTGTCATTCCTTTTGGAGAACCCCTGTGGAATTTTCATATACACCTCCTCCTGTAAGTCACCATGTAAAAAGGCGTTGTTGACATCCAACTGGTGCAAGAGCCAATTTCTTTTAACTGCCACGGTTAGAAGACATCGAACAGTGACAAGTTTGGCGACCAGAGCGAACGTGTCGTGATAATCTATGCCTTCGATCTGTGTGAACCCTTTTGCTACCAAGCGAGCTTTATATCTTTCTATGTCTCCATTTGGCTTATACTTGATCTTGTAAACCCATTTAGAGTCAATCGCGTGTTTTCCCTTTGGCAATTCTTCCAAAGTCCACGTATCATTTTCTTCAAGTGCCCTGATCTCATTTTGCATGGCTTCCCGCCATTCAAAATCCTGCATGGCTTGGTAAAAGGTTTTAGGCTCACTACCCTTGGTAATGGCCGCTAAATAAGCTTTGTGAGAATCAGAAAATTTATCATATGATACATAGTTAGTGAGGGGAAATACCGTCGAAGAAGATTGATCTGGTTCGGGATGCGTATGGTCTATCGAGGGTGGTAATTGAACATCAAAATCACGGAAGCGTGTTGGCTGACTCTTGCTTCGTTTGGCCCTACCGGGCTGTTCTTCGTTGCCCAAAGAATTCTCGGAATTGGGCCCCTCATCTGGACCGTGCTCTTCAGTTGGGCCAGGATTGAGAGACCCATGCAAGTTGTCACCACCTTCATTGCTTTCATGATTTGTTGGGCCAGGGGAGGAAGGCCCGCCAGGGGAGGAAGGCCCAGTTGGGTCTGCATCGGTTGGGCTAGGATGATCAGTGGGCTCTTCATTCTCTTCTTCATACCATGTGGGAATTTCGAATTCATACTTATGCAAACTGTTCTCCTTTAGTTTGGCATAAGGAAAAATTGTTTCAAAAAAACGGACATCCCGGGACACGACGGTCTTCCCACTTTCCATGTCAAAATCTTGTACCCCTTTGTACCAGTCGGGTATCCGATAAACACACCCGGCTTGCCCCTCGGTTCAAACTTATCTCCCCCTGTCGACGTACTGTGATAGTATGCGAGACATCCCATTGTTCTTAAGCTTTCATAATCTGGTTTCTCTTCCATCACAATTTCGTAGGGTGTTTTATGGTGCACTACTTTTGATGGTAAAAGATTGATAATGTGAGTGGCAGCTTCTATGCACTATCGCCAAAATCTCTTGGGCAAGCTTCCTTGAAACATAAGCGCACGAGCTGTTTCAAGTAAGTGGCGGTGTTTGCGTTCGACCACCCCGTTTTGTTGGGGCGTGTGTGGGCACGTGGTTTCTAGTAACATGCCCTTGTTGGTGTAAAAATCTTTCATTCTATTAGAAACAAACTCTCCACTATTATCACATCTAATTTTTTTTTATCTGTTTTCCAAATTGCGTTTCTATCATCTTATGAAAATCAATTAAACAATCACCTGCTTGATCTTTGTGTTTGATGAGGTAAACCCACACACCCCTACTGTAGTCATCCACAATGGTGAGGAAAAATTTGGCAAAAGTGCTTGAAGGTTTCCTATACTTGCCCCAAACATCGCAATGAATAAGTTCAAAACACGCCTTAGATTTAATAAAACTCTTAGAAAAAACAGATCGAGTTTGTTTAGCTTTCATGCATGCATGGCAAACATCATCTCCAAAATCAAAAGAAACATTTCTCAAAAAATCTATATGACTAAGTTTTGAGGTGGAAGCATGACCTAGCCTTGAATGCCAAACTCTTGCATCAGTCTTCAAGCTCATCACCCTTCTCTCATCACCAAGCACACCCATCCGATAAAGACCATGTACGCATTTACCCGTTCCAATCAATCTCTTCGAGTGTAAGTCCTGCATAACACAAAAATCCGGGTAAAAACTCACGACACAATTCAAATCCTTTGATAATCAGCTCACTGATAAAAGATTGCAATTGAATTTCGGTATATATAGGACTCCACCAATACGAGCACCGCTGGACAAGGTGTGCTCGCCCGTAGCTTCAACAGGAACACTTTCTCCGTTGGGAATAATTACGGGCGTTTCTGTTCGTGTTTTCGAGATATTTTCAAGCATACCATATCGATACACTATGTGGTCCGTGGACCCCGAGTCAACAACCCAATCGTCCCTGTGAAAATTAATTTTACCTGCCATGTTGGCTTTTCGTGGAACATCACCTTGAGCCTCGTTGTTGGATTCGGAAAGATGCTTCAAAAGGGTCTGGTACTGAGCATCTGACAAGCCTCCGATAGTACACCCATCACCATCAACGTGGGCGACCTTAGATTTTCCCTTTTCGGCCTTCGGTTTAGCAGGCCACCAATCCGGATACCCGATAACTTTGAAGCATCCCTCCCTTTTGTGACCATCTCTACCACAAAAGGTGCAGTGGTCTTGAGTACCATCCCCGAGCCGCCTATAATCTTTCTGACCGGCCCCTTCTTTGTAACTCGTACGCTTGTTAAAATTATCACGTCTTCCTTGAGATTGTGTCTGAAACGCAGCAGGTTCAACATGCTTTTCCCTGGACTCGGTAATGGACCGTTGTTGTTCATCTTCGGACGCAAGTCGATAAGCCTCCCTAAGCGTAGGATTTGGCTTCATGGACAAAACCTGCGTTCGGATGGTCGAGAAACAACCATCCAATCCCATGAGAAATTGGTATAATCTTTCCTTTTCTTGAAAGTCGTTCAACCTCTTTCCAATATCACAGGTGCAATTACCACACGAACAATGGGGCACCGGTAGGACGGACGAAATTTCGTCCTAAAGGCTCCTCAGAGCCGTATAGTAGGTGGAGACAGAGTTGTTGTCCTACTTCGTGATAGTAAGTTTCTGCTTCAACTCGTAGGCACGAGGCGCACTTTCTTTACCGAACCGTTCTTTGAGATCGGCCCAGATCTCTGCCGAGGTATTGGCATATTTAACACTGCCTCTGATGTTTTTCTCTATGGATGCGGTTAACCAACCTTTAATCATTGCGTCACACCGCATCCAGGCTGTATAAAGATCGTTCTTCTGGTCCGGTTTAGGGATAGTTCCATCAACAAATCCAATCTTGTTTTTGGCGAATAAAAAGTTTCCCATCTCTTGAACCCAATCGCTGTAGTTGACATCAGTGAGAGGGTCGCTGGTTTGAGCTTGTCTCGGTGAGTCGGAGGCATGAACGTAATACGGTGAGTTGCTGTCGATGACTTCGGCCTTTTGACTTGATAATTCTTCGCCGGCCATGTCGCCGGAGAATGACTGGATGATCTTCAGTTTTTGGAATCCCGCTCTGATACCATGAAGAATTCGGTACCAGCCGTTATGTTTTTATTTCTTGAATAAAGATGATTACAATCAAGGAGATAAATAGTCAAAAGATCCTAGAAGTAAGGAAGGAAAATAGGAAACAAATAAACAAACAATATCACTTCCTAATTAGATAAGGGACGACTAAATCAATTCCAATAAATATTACATTAATTATAAATGCCATGAAAAGAACCTTCATCCTTTCACTATTAACTTCATTCCCTTATTTTTCCAACAAAGAAATCATAGGAATATGACAAAATTACATAATCCATTATTTATGTTTATACAGATGTGATCTTTAATCTTTAAAAATTATACCAAACATCCGTTACCTTCAATGTTTGTAACAATTAAGGTCCTTTAAACTAACCTGGGTTAATTTTTCATGTTAAATCTTGTCACATGCAAATCACATAAGGCTATTTTTGTAAAATTCACTCTTTCCCTATTCTAATAACCCTACGTACGTAACTTGATAATCCATCTTCCTTATTTCTGCTTTTAAAATTAAACTTGATCATCCAATCGATTCCTTGTTTATCAACTTGAAGCATGGCCAGATTTCGCATTTGTGAATCAACAGACGAGGGTATTGACTACCATGAGTTAAATTGTATGTATCTAATCGATTTTTTGGATTGATTGTTAATCTATTTTACTATTTGATTGGTACTGTTGATTGATTTTCTTTAAACTCATTGATTCAGGTTTTGGATTTGATATGTAGGTATGTATCTGAATCTTTTCTCCATCAACTTACATCATGGTGGTTCTTTAATAGATGTCCAGGTAGAAGGTATGAGAATGGTCAAGTCAATTTAGTTATATCTTTGATGTTAACAAGTTTTCTATACATGAACTTGATGAATTGAAGACAGTTTTCTATACATGAACTTGATGAATTGAAGACTGAGTTAGGGTACGAAGAGAGTGAGCATGTTTTTTTTATCATTTTTAGTGACTGGTAGTGATTTAGAAATTGGGATACAATCCTTAGGTACTAAAGAATATGTATTTAGTTTCACCAAATTAGTGTGTACTCACAAGGTTATTGATGTTTTTGTTGTACATAGAGACACATATATGCACACAAATATATTAGATTGGTATACAACACAAACGGTACCCATTTTGAATGAAGAATATATAAACAATTTCGACCCTTTCTTTAATATACAAGATAATTGTGTAAATGTAGGGCCTGCTAATGTCAATGATGATAGAGGGAATGAGAATGCTAAAATAAGAAATGATGAACTGAGGACCGATGAGGATGGTAGTGATTTTATTGTAGATGAAAATGATATATATGATGCTTCTGTTGATATGAGAGATTTTAAACTACATGTTGATGAAAAATATGAAAGCTACATTAAGATGATACGGTAATGATTTGAGATATTAATGATGAAGTGTTGGACGATGATACTTTAGATAGTGGGTGTGAATCAGATGAGAACATTGGGAATGTTAGGAAAAAAAAAAGTTTACAGTACCTTAGAAGGAACGGAAAAATATACAAACAACATAAGCCCTTTACTTAACGGATAACACATACCATATATGCAATGGTCACTGCATTCTGCGTATATGAACCATGTGATGATCATGCACATATGAACCATGTGATGAGCATGCACATATGAACCATGTGATGAGCATGCACATATAAACCATGTGATGATCACTAGTCTGCACAAATGCATTCTGCAAAAACTTGGTCCAAAATATCATAAATTTGGTCAAATTCTATACATGCATAGAAATGCTTACAACAAATGCTTACTGCAAATAACTTGGTCTAAAATATCAAACACATAATTTAGTTCAAAATGCCATTTTATTATATCTAATGCCATTGCATTAAATGGATTGTTCAATACATCTAAATTGGTTAAACATACATTGCATTACATACAAACTTACATGAACCTCAAAGAAACCAAAAATATAATAAAGCCTATCCAACTTAAAAGCAAGCAGTTCCTCAATTGTCTTGCTTTCTTTTTACTTGATTTTAATTCAGCTTCAAGTTGGCTCCTTAAAACTTCAAGATCATTCTTTGATTTTAGTAGACTTGAAATGATACTCCAACACCTTTCACACATTTCAGAGTCATAGCATTAAAAAATTGCATTTTGAACCTTGATCAAAAGTTGGCAAAATTAAAATCCAAAAAATTCAAATTAGGGTAAACGTGAACAAGAAAACATGAAATTGGAGTAAAAATGAACAGGAGATACATACCTCTCGAAGACAACAATAGAACCGTCTACTTGGATTGTGTTAGGTCCATGAAGTTTTGATCATCACTTGTTTATCATACCAACAATAAATCATCTTATTCGTCGAGGACATCTTGATATGAAGATTGAAATCGGTCGAAGGGGAAGATGAGATGGAAATCTTAGGAGGGGAAGAAAAGATGAAGATGGAGATGGTGATCGTGAGATTTGGAGCCCTAATGAGGAAGAAAGGGAATAGTGGATTTTACAATAGGGTGTTGTATATGTATTAGGGGAAGAGTGAATTTTACAAAATACCCCTATGTGAATTTGCTTGTGTCAAGATTTAAAATGAAAAATTAACCCAGGTTAGTTTCAAGAACCTTAATTGCTACAAACATTGATGGTAAATGATGTTTGGTGTAATTTTTAAATATCAAAGACTATATCTAAAATCAGGTATAAACATAAATGATGGATTATGTAATTTAGTCTAGGAATATACAATCAAATAAGGTAAGGAGGGGTGGAAATGTCGAAATGAAAGATCCCCTATAAAACTAACATGAGTTTGTTTTTATGTCTTCCACTTACCCAATAAAATATACAATTTATTTTATGTTCTATCAAACTATTAGTTACAAATTAATATATAATGGCAAATGTATACTTGTTTGTTTACAATCTTTGTAATCAAGATTGCATATACTTAGATATGCTATTAGATTCTAATCTCCAATATATATACATGAATCACATAATAAAGAGTTGCTTTTCACAAAAATAGACAAGCCAAAAAACCAAAAAAATTGTCTTTTTTCAATAAAGTCAACTCAATTCCTGATCTCCCAAATATTCTTAACTAGAATGTGTGTACCGGTTTATTAATGATTACCATTACTCATTAAACAACAAGTTATGGATGATGATGTTGAGATTGGATATCATCATTTAATTTGTGCCTATGGCAGGTTCCGGTGTCATTACATCTGTTTGAAGATACGTACAATAGTCACAAAAATAACATAAAAAACCTAATATAATTGGAACGATCAAGAAACTGTCAATTTTAGCGGTCTATGGGCTAGACCGGTTTAAAAACTAGATAACATAATAAATAGTATAATTTAAAATTAAAATGTATATGAATATGAAGTTCTAAAGAAATAAGTAAAAGACAGTACAATAAAAAAAAAATAAAATTTACCTATGAAATGAATTAGTAAGATCTTTAGGTCATCCACCGGTCCAACCAATATCCGGCCACTAACAACTGCATTTTTTCCCACAAATTCTTCCAACGGTTTTCCCACCAAACATTTTTCCTCTGATGTTCAAGGGAACATATAGTTGGAAAGTATCTAGCCGAAAAATGTTTTCCGCCAAATGTTATTTTTTGGACATCTACTGCTAAAGGGTGATACTGATGATTTTTCACAAAAGTCGTTGTCGGAAATGAATCAGTTTTTGGGTAGTGGAGCAAGTTCAAATGATGGTAGCTGAATAGTACAGTTGAACCATTGTCTAATAAATCCTTCGCCCTGTTCGGTTTTGAAAATAACAAAAAAATAATTAATGCAGGAACACTCACATCTCATCCATAGTAACAAGCAATTGATGAACACTGCAAGAATAAATCGGCAAATACGATCGTTTTCTTCATGAACCAATCCAGATAAACATATGCCACTACATAGCACAACGCACTTCAATTGGTGTATCCAAAAATCTGCTTCAGGCATATCTGGATGCTTATATTGAGTTGAATAAAAAGCTTGAAGATCGATAACTTCTAAGTGAGTAATGGGCTATTCAAATTGTTGGATTCGACGACTCTTTGGAGAAGAGAGGATAAAAAGTTTATGAACTTAGGCATGAGGAGATGAATAAAGAATATTGAGAAACACAAGAAACACCATGCAAGTGTGTGTGATTATATAATACATACTGTTGAGTAGATGAAACCACTCACAATTATTGGCTAATCTACTACACTATTAGTGGATGAAAATTGGTCAAAAGCAGAAAACAAGGATTAGTGCAACCACTCCATAATAGTGATGATTCAGATCATGTTTTTCGGTTGTTTTCTTGTTTGCTTTCTTCCTTCAATCTCTATATAAGAGATTGATCTCTGTATTTGTAAACAACACAAAAAGAAATAAAGACCTTCCTAGTTACCGAGAGTGGATGTAGGTCAGAACCGGACCGAACCACTATAAATCTTTGTGTTTCTTGAGTGTGTGTTGATTGTGTTCGTGTGTGTGATAACGTTCGATCCTAACAACTGGTATTAGAGCCAGTGGCTCTCGATCAACACACGAACCAGTAATCGAACAGAGAAGGGAGAAGAAAGAGGAGAAACTGACATGTTAAAATCGAGACTAAGGCTTCGATTTGGAGACCTCTCTGTTCCCGTTCCAGTCACCGCCGCTACTGCCGCCGACCCGTCACCGCAGGTCCGCCGTCGCAGGACCGCCGCCTACCGGTCAGCCGCCTCCTCGCCGTGCCGCTGCCTTCCCCCTCCTCGCCGCCGCTGCCTTTCCCCTCCACGCCGTCGCTGCTATGGGAAGCTGAAAATCGAAGAGGGTGGAGTCAACCCTTTGCTGAAATTGGCAGAAGAGGGTTTCTCTTTTTTTTTGTGGTTTGCTTACTCACAAAGGAAGGAGAAGAGAGCAGATCTCTTTTTTGGAGAAAGAGACTTGTGGTGGAAAAGGAGAGCAAAAAATGGTCAAAAGTTGGAAGTAAAGAAGAAGCAGTACGTGGTGTTCCTTTCTTTTTTTTAAGAGAAAAATCAAGTTTCCTTATTGACAAAAGAGGCCCCTTCATTTTTTCACAAAGTCTCCATCATTCATAATTTGGTTGTTTATCGCCATTCAAAGCTCGAAAAAAAGATAAGTTTCTTGCTTTCGTATATTATTACCATAAATTACTACTTAGCAGCACGAACCCGTTGGTCAGTAGTAATCTGGTAATTTTTTTAATGGCAGAGGACGGTAAAATCAAGATTGATAAGTTTGATGGAACCGATTATGGATTTTGGAAAATGCAAATTGAAGACTTATTATATCAGAAAAGTTTGCATTTACCAATGTTGGGACAACAACCAGATGACATGTACGATGATGAATGGAAGCTGTTGGATCGATAAGCCTTGGGTGTAGTTAGGCTTTCATTAACAAAGAGTGTTGCGTATAACATTGTTAATGAAACAACTACTTATGGAGTATTTAAGGCTTTGTCCAACATGTACGAGAAGCCGTCCGCTTCCAACAAAGTGTTCCTCATCAAACAATTGGTTAACACGAAGATGAAGGAAGGCATGTCGGTTGCCGCTCACATAAACGAGTTCAACTCGATTATTTCTCGTTTATCCTCAGTAGAAATAAAGTTTGAAGATGAAGTAAAAGCGCTCCTCCTTTTATCATCCTTGCCCGACAGTTGGTCAGGCACAGTCACAGCTGTTAGTAGTGCATCCGGCACTACCAAACTCACTTTTGAGAGTATTCGTGACTTGATCATAAATGAAGATATCAGACGGAGAAGCAATGGTGAGACTTCTAATTCTAGTTCTTTATTACACACAGAAAGTAGAGGAAGAAGAAACGAAAGAGGTCATAATCGAGGCAGGTCAAAATCTAGAAGAAGGGGGCAGTCTATGAACCGAAAAGACATTGAATGTTGGAATTGCAAAGAAAAGGGTCATTTTAGAAGCCAATGTCCAAAACTATCAACATCCAAGAAAGAAGTCAATCATGTTGCATCTGAAGAATCCAATAACACTCTCATATGTTGTGTTGAGAATGATGTGGAATCCTGGATTATGGATTCGGGTGCTTCTTTCACGCTATCTCATGCCCAGATATGGCAAAGAATCTGCGAATAGGTAACTTTGGTAAAGTTCGTTTAGCCGATGATCAAATGCTTGATATCACAGGTATTGGAGATGTAGACTTGAAGACCTCATTAGGAACTATATGGACATTAAAAGATGTTAGGGTTATTCCTAATTTGAGGAGAAAATTGATTTCAGTTGGAAAATTGGATGATGAAGGGTTTAATGTTCACTTTAGGGGTGGAATATAGAAAGTGATCAAAGGCAATATGGTGATTGCCAAAGGAAAGAAGAAAGGCACTTTGTACATGGCAGATGTTTCAGCCGAAGAGGTTCATGCAACGACCTCAGATCCGAGTCCATCAACTTTATGGCACAATCGACTCGGACACATGGGCGAAAAGGGATTGAAAATTTTGGCTCAGAAAGGGAAGTTTCCAGACTTGAAGAAAGTGGAAACCGAATTTTGTGAACCTTGTGTTCTTGGCAAACAAAAAGGGTTTCTTTTGAGAAAACAGGGAGAACACCAAAAGCTCAAAAATTAGAGCTTGTTCACACGGATGTATATGGACCAACAACAGTTTCATCTCTAGGAGGCTCAAGCTACTATGTTACCTTCATCGACGATTCAACACGCAAGGTATGGGTCTATTTTCTTAAACATAAATCTGGTGTATTTGATGCTTTTAAGATATGGAAATCTGCTGTTGAAAATGAAACTAATCTGAAGGTAAAGTGCTTGAAGTCGGACAATGGTGGTGAATACATTAGCAAACAGTTTATCAGCTATTGTGCTAAGAAAGGGATCAAGATGATCAGAACGGTTCCAGGAACTCCTCAGCAAAATGGTGTAGCTGAGAGAATGAACAGAACACTGAATGAGAGGGCTAGAAGCATGAGGTTGAATGCCGGGATGCCCAAAACATTCTGGGCAGATGCAGTTAACACTGCAGCCTATTTGATTAACCGTTCACCATCTGCTCCCTTGGATTTTAAATTGCCAGAAGAAATGTGGCAAGGAAAGGAGGTAAGTCTCGAACACTTACGAGTCTTTGGTTGTAGTGCTTACGATTGTTAGATGACAGGGACAAGCTAGACTCAAAGTCCAAGAAGTGCACATTCATTGGTTATGGGTCTGGAGAAATGGGTTACAGGCTTTGGGATAATGAAGGCAGGAAATGTAACATCCCGTATTTTTTTTTATTTTTATTAGTTAAAAGTTAATTTTATAAATAATCAAGTTTAATATGTTAAATAATTATAATAATAATAATAATAAAAACAATAATAATAATAATAATAATAATAATAATAATAATAATAATAATAATGATATTATTAAAAATAATAATATTAATAATGATAATAATCATAACAATAATAATAATAAAAATGTTAATTTATAAAGTTTATTAAATTTGGGTTTAATAAAGTTCAGGGGGTGAATAGGTAATTTTTGAAACTTGAAATAAATACTTTCAGCATGAAATAACAACATTATAAACCACAGGGACCATTTCTGCAAATTTTGAAACCCAACCCCGAACCCCCCGTTTTCCCGGTCACCGCCGGCAACAATTCCGGCCAAAATCCGGCGATCATCAAACCACCAAAACACACCATTTTAACCCGAAATAAACATAGCAACCGGTTCTAGAACAAGATTCGAACATATATCATCTCTTAATTTGATTAATGGAGTGACCTAACTTTACCTAACCCACCCGTCGATGGTCGGCCAAGAAAAACACCACTATCGAGCACTAAAACAATTAATTAATCAAATCTATCGTGTATATAAGATCACATAACCATTCCCAATCGAATGCACCATTCAATTTCATCTGAAAACATACAAATACATCAATTCGATCATCCTCATCATTCGGACCTGCAACTCTTTCAAAATCCCGATTAAAACCATTATAAACCCAAAATTCCAGAGGGCTTTGATCATTAGTATCATTCGAACCTTCCTGCGAAATTAATTGAATTATCATCAGCGTTTGATCGTCATTTGGATTCCACATTGTTCGCGGCCTGTTCCTCAATCGACCTTGACGATTTGAATATCAAAACAGGTAATTAAACCTATCATCAAACTCGATTCATCATGGGTAACAAAAGCCCCATGAATATAATCATTTACAGTTTCGAATTGGGCATCAATTTGGATCAAATCCGAAATTAGGGTTCTTGATTTGGGGATCGTTTGGTTAACTGAGTTTACATAAATAAAAAAACCAATTCTTACCGTGGCTGCGGCCTTTGGTTCATTGGTTTGGGCTGTGTGTTTGTGTGTGTGAGGTCCGGGTTCGAACCCGGCAACCTCCTTTTTCTTGTTTTATTTTTTTTAAAAGCTTATTAAATACAATAAAAATATGGAAAAATTCCTAAAAATTATAAAAATAAATTTTATAAGTTTCCCTTATTTTAAATCTTACAAAACAATTTTTTGTAAATTTATTTTATTTAAAAACTTTAATAGATTTTTATAAAATATTATTTAAAAATATTAAAAATACTTATTTTATAAAATAAATTCTAAATCAAGTTAATCACAAAAATCATATAAATATTATTTATAAATATTATAAATAATTATTTTTATAAAAATGGACACTTTATTATCTTTAATACAAATTAATATATTTTATAAATCCACAAATTATTTATGAAATTGTGGGTTATTTCTTATAAAATATTTGAACCAAAGGTATAAATTAATACCTTATTACTAATCAAAATACTATAAGTGTGAATATTCTTATTTATAAATATTATTGGATAATTATAAATTATATAATTAGACCACATTATTTTATATTAATTCTAAAAATATTTAAATACAAATATGAAAACCCTTTTAATGGAATCAAAATATAAATAATTATTTAATAAGTTTAATACTTATTGATAACTATTTATTATACAAATAAAAATCTATAAAAACATTGTAACATATTGCGTGTGTGACACGTGTTAAACCAAATCAACTCAAACCTTACCAAATATATTCATTCATATTAAAGACTCAGTTACAATCAATAATAGGTGGTGAACGTGTTTGATCGTGCTTTGCCTAATTCTTTGAAGTTCTTATTCATATACATTACATCAATCCAAGGTGAGTTCCGTGGCCCCTTTTTATGCTTTTATAACTGTTTCAATGTTTTCCAAACTGGGGGAAAAGTATGCTCACCCGTTTTCGATGCTGAACAATCTTATTTACAATTTTCATACTTGGAATCAATTTGATACTATTCTTATATTCTAATACATACATGGGTTATTCTATGATTCTTACAACCATTAATTCCCGGGTTTGGGAACCAACGGATAGGTATTGGTAGTACTACTGGGTTGACACCCCCACCCTTCGACGATTGGTTAACTTGTGAGTTACCAACACAGCTGCCAGCAATCAGGCCAAGGGTGAATATATTCCGACGAATTTATATGCATAACGTCATTAGGTTTGGTTGTCTTAAACACATGTTATGTGGTTTTGCTTACAGTATGATTCCATATCAAATTCTACACAGCATCAAATGTTTTAAATTTAAACCTGCGGAACTCACCAACATTATGTGTTGACATTTTTGAGCATATCTTTTCAGGAGAACATAATCAAAGAGGATAGCTAGTGCTGGAGCCTTAGCAGAGACCCCAGGCTTTCAATAGATTGCATTTGTATTGTTTATCATTTACTGTTATAATTGAACACTGTGTATATGGATTTTAGAATTATTAAGACTATGATAGTCGTGGAACTGACTAACCACGACACAAGTCACCATTGTGTCGGGCGACGTCATGACACGAGGATTTTGCACATATTATGTCTCTGTATTTATACCAAGTGTTATGACGATCCCGTCCGTCGCATCCTCGTGTTTCCGCTCTAAGCGGGGTGTGACAGGAAAGTAATCAGAAGCAAGAATGTCGTCTTCAATGAAAACGAATTATACAAAGACAGAAACACCAAGAGACAAGAAGTTCAGAAAGAAAGTGTTGAGTTTGAAAGTGGTGGAAAAAGAAAAGAAGCTTCAGTCAACATTCCAGAAAATGGGAATGAGTCAAGCGACAGTGAGAGCTCAAGGGATGATTCTAGTAATGATTCTGAGGAGGAAGAAGAAGAAGTTGCTCCTCAAACTCCAGAATCCCCAGTAACACCTCAATTTCAACCAAGAAGATCCTCCAGAGTCATCAGACCACCAAACAGATATTCACCATCTGTCAATTACATACTTCTGACAGAAAATGGTGAGCCCCAGTGTTATTCAGAAGCCATGGGGATGAAAGATTCATTGCAGTGGGAGCTAGCAATGAAAGATGAAATGAAGTCGCTTGAGAAGAACAAGACCTGGCACTTAACAAAGCTTCCAGCTGGGAAGAAAGCTCTTCAAAACAAATGGGTCTTCAGGGTCAAGGACGAACATGATGGTACCAAACGGTACAAAGCAAGATTGGTAGTCAAGGGGTTTCAACAGAAAGAGGGAATTGATTTCAACGAAATTTTCTCTCCAGTGGTGAAGATGACTACCATCAGACTTGTTCTCAGTATTGTAGCAGCAGAAGACTTGCATCTAGAGCAGCTAGATGTCAAGACAGCTTTTCTACATGGTGACCTAGAAGAAGACATCTACATGACACAACCAGAAGGTTTTTAGGTTAAAGGCAAAGAAAACCTGGTGTGTAAATTGAAGAAGAGCTTGTATGGTCTAAAACAAGCGCCAAGACAATGGTATTTGAAGTTTGATAACTTCATGAGAAGAGTTGGTTACAAGAGATGTGACAATGATCTTGTTGTTACATTAAGAAGTTCAAGGGTTCTTATATCATTCTACTACTCTATGTGGATGATATGTTGATTGCAGGTTCAGACATGGCAGAAATCAAGAAATTAAAGAAGCAAATGTCTGAAGAATTTGAGATGAAAGACTTGGGAACTGCAAACCAAATACTCGGGATGAGTATTCTCAGAAACAAAGATGGTTCTTTGACACTCTCTTAAGAAAAGTACATTAAGAAAGTGTTAGAGACTTGAAGATGCCAAGATCAGAAGCACACCTTTGGGAAGTCACTTCAAGCTTTCTAAAGTTCAGTCACCCAAATCAGATGAAGACAAAGCAGAAATGGCTAAAGTTCCTTATGCATCAGCAGTTGGTAGCCTCATGTATGCAATGGTATGCACGAGACCAGATATAGCTCATGCAGTGGGAGTTGTTAGTCGGTTTATGTCCATCCGGGAAGAGAACATTGGGAAGCAGTTAAATGGCTGCTAAGGTATTTGAAGGGTACTTCAAAAGTGGCATTGAAATTTAAAGGAAAAGATGTTATTCTGAAGGGTTTTGTAGATGCAGACCTTGGTGGTTGCAAAGAGTCATATAAAAGCACCACGGGTATGTCTTACAGTGGGAGGCACTGCGGTAAGTTGGATGTCCAAACTACAGAAAAGTGTTGCCCTTTCAACCACAGAAGCAGAGTACATGGCAATTGCTGAAGCAAGCAAAGAGCTTATATGGTTGAAGAACTTTCTCAACGAATTTGGCAAAGAACCAGTTGATTGTACACTATTCTGTGACAATCAAAGTGCAATTCATCTTGCAAAGAATCCTGTCTTCCATTCGAAGACAAAGCACATACAGCTGAGATATCACTTCATTAGAGAAAGAATTAATGATGGCACTGTAAAGTTGAAGAAGATCAAAGGAACTGAAAATCCAGCTGATATGTTAACTAATGTTGTTACCTTAGAGAAGTTGAAGCTTTGCATAGCTTCAACTGGCCTTCAGGATAATTGAAGAGAAGGCCGGGGTAACTAGGAAGAAGGAGCTAAGATCAAAAGTTTTTACAGAGATACAGATGCACAGTTGAAGTACAAGTGAAGATTGTTTCGTGGCTTCAAGTGAGAGATTGTTGAGTAGATGAAACCACTCACAATTATTGGCTAATCTACTACACTATTAGTGGATGAAAATTGGTCAAAAGCAGAAAACAAGGATTAGTGCAACCACTCCAATAATAGTGATGATTCAGATCATGTTTTTCGGTTGTTTTCTTGTTTGCTTTCTTCCTTCAATCTCTATATAAGAGATTGATCTCTGTATTTGTAAACAACACAAAAAGAAATAAAAACTTTCCTAGTTACCGAGAGTGGATGTAGGTCAGAACCGGACCGAACACTATAAATCTTTGTGTGTTCTTGAGTGTGTGTTGATTGTGTTCGTGTGTGTGATAACGTTCGATCCTAACACATACACTATGATAGAAAGAGATTTTTGGAGAATAGAGAATGTGTTGGGTGTGAGCTGATGATACTTTTTTCTAGAAGCATTCATGATATGCATGTCCTCATACTGCATGGAAGCCTTAGGTTGATTTCTATTGTTTATTTATTTGTTTCATTTGTTATTTTAAAAATTAATACTTAGATCTTAAGCGCTTGCCTAACTTATCTTTGTATAGAAATTGCTATGACAAGCGAGCTTGATCCACCAATGCATCCGACGTTTGATAATTAAGATAGGAATATATCCAATTCTTCTTCCATAACTTACCTTTTGCATACTCTATTTTGTCATACGCTATATCCTGTTGGTTTGTATTATATAACATTATGGCTATCCTGTTTAAAACTCTTTTAACACATATTGCGTGAGTTTATATATAATATTATATTATGTTGCTATATTAAGCCATCACATCCATGAGTTTTTTTTTTTTCATCTTTAATATGGAATTCAAAACTTGAACTCAAAGTAAAATTTATAACTTATTACAACAAAAACTTATTACAACATCACTTATATTACAACAAGAACTTACGCATAACATCAAACCCTATACATTGATCAATTTTCTCATGAAACTATAATATGCAATCCTCCATGATGCGCTCAAAATCAATGGAGCCACAATGATCCAAAATCCAATAACAAATCCGAGCACGATGCTAATAACCAACCCCCATTCTGATCCATCATCTTCCTTTTGGTCTCTGATTATATCAGTCGGTACTTCAAGAGGCACACAATGATCGCTTAGTGGAGCTCACAAAGTTTGTTTCCAAAAAAGCTAGACTCATTAATACTTTGGAGCTGAGTACTAACCGGAACTCTTCCGGTCAGTTTGTTGTATGACACGTTGAAGCTACTCAAGAAATTCAATCTTGACAAGCTCATCGGAAGTTCCCCGGAAAGCTTATTCACTGATAAATCGCAAGATTCAAGAGCTTTCATGTCACCAATCTTCTCCGGGATATTCCCTGTCAACTGATTTTCTTGACAAGTTCAATGACTTTAACTCCCGGAGAGTCGTAAGCTCACTTGGGATGTGGCCAGAAAAATTATTGCTTGAAAGGTCTATCAATGTCACTTGTCCTAAAATAGATTGGTAGGTGTACTCTTGACCCTTCATCACTAATGTATCACTAGCGATAAAAAGTTGCGTTGACAACTCTATCTCAAATTCATTAATTGAGTTAGTAGTTACCCTGAAAGCACGCTAAAGTTGCTGAAGCATCTAGGAATATTTCCTGACAGATTATTACTAGCAAGATCTAAAATTTGAGTATTTGAAAGATAACAAAATTCATCAGGAATATTTCCATCTAATTTGTTCAACCTAAGGTTGAGAATTCCCAAAAAAGTGAGTTTTCCGATCCATGGAGGAATGTTTCCCACAAGTTCATTTCTGCCAAGTTGAAGGATTTGTAACTCTGACATGTTCACTAAGGAAGAGGGTAAAGTTCCTGAAATCTTGTTCCCACGCATATTCAACATTGTAGGTTCAATAAAGAACCCAATGTCATTGGAATCTCACCAGACAATTTGTTATTTTCCAAATTTAAGACTCTCAAACTCGACCACTTCTCCCAGCACTCCGGAATGATACCCGACAAATAATTATATCCCAAAGAAAGAAGTTGTGTCTCCCCACACCATTGGAACACAAAAAATTATGTAGTGGTCCCACAAAAGAATTATTTGATAGATCCAAATACCTAAGCATAAATGAACCATTTGATATAGAAGGTAAATTCCCCGTAAACATATTAGAGCTTAAGTCGAGTACATCAAGTGTTTCAGGGAAACTAAAATTGATGTACCCGTGATATTATTTTGCGACATATCTAAATACGTTAGATTGGGAATGATCTCCAAAATGACTCAGGAGGCATGGGTGATGAAAGACATGTGTTGCTTATGTCGAGTGTTATTAAATCTCTCTGCGATTGAAGCCATAACGGAAACTCAGGCCCCAAACCCCAAGAGTTCAAATACAATTGCTGCATGTGGAATGGGGGAGTCCAGTTTGCAAGTTGCAGGTTTAGAGTTAAGCTATGTTTGAAGCACTTAGATATTTCAAGCTCACAAGTTTAGCAAAGTGAGCTTCTGTCACAAGACCGACAACAAGTTGGAAGAAAAATGTAATTCACTTAACTTTGAAAGTTGACCGAGGCTAGCGGGAGGTTGCCGGTAAGTTTGTTACGAGAAAGAAACAACATTTCCAATGATGATAATTGTCCGATCGAGTCCGGAATGCTTCCATTCAGTGTATTTTCATAAAGATCTAACATCTTCAATGACGATAGTCGTCCGATAGATTAGGAATCGGACCCGAAAGTCCTGAGGATGATACGGACAATGACTCCAAACTCGTGATTTGCAATCAAAAAGACTTTCAAGAAGGTATGCTAAACCAATGCCACCAAAATGTTTCTGACAAATCAATATCTCTCAAGTTACAAAGATTAGGAAACGAAATTGGCAATATCGCCTTGGTTAGTTGGTTTTCTGAGAGGTAAAGGCTAAGAAGAGAGGTCAAGTTATGAAGGGAATGAAGGGCTGAACTTGAAATACCACAATCACTAATATCTAAATATTTCAAGTTACTGGATAACCTTCTAATACCGACGAAGAATTCATGAAATGATTTCCAGCGGCATGAAGCGACTCGAGAGACGTCAAATTACGGAAGCTATAACTACTACTAGGAAGAGGGTGGTCAAAGAAACAGTAACTTAAGTCCAATGAAACTAGACTTGTTAGACTAAAAATCCACTTTGGAGTAAGAGAGTTATGAAAAAAGGTTGGAAGAAAGATCAAGCACGGAAAGGGATGTTACATTAAGACTAGGAACATGAGGATGTGTATCTGAGAGCCCACAATAAGACAGATGCAGTTCGACCAAAGAAGGGAGATTGTTAATCACCTGAAACCAATCAATAGCTTTGCTAAGGTCTATGCCCACTCATATCCAAATGATGCAACGAACGAAGACTCGACAACCACTGCATTTTCATCATGCTTGTTTCATGATACAAACCTCCAAGTGAAAGGACCCGTAACTCTGATATATTCCCGATTTGAGGAGGGATCATCCCACGAAAGTTCGAATAGGAGAGGTTAAGATACCTCAAGTTTCTAAGAGAACCTATGAAGCTTGGAATTTGGATCTCTTTAAAGTGATTACAGCTCAAATCAAGATATTTGAGTTGCTTCAGCTCCATCAAGGATGGACTTAAATCCCCTCCTAACATCTGCTTTAAGGTTACTTTGCGTTCATAAAGCGATATCATATTACATTGACCATCAAATCCAGGAAGATGAATCTCATGGACATGGCCAGTGACGTTATCACAAACAATTCCGGCCATTTACAGCAGTCGCTCTTCTCATCAGCCCACGAAGCGAGCCGACCTGCTTCGTCTACGAGGCCCTGCTTGAACCGAACGAGTGCCTGTCTCTCACCGTCCATGCATGATACATCACCAGACTTTGATCAGACAAGCACAAATGAAACAAGGCTAAAAACAACAAGCAACCATAAGTGGGATGACGATGAACGAAATTGAAATTCGAGCACTCATATTGGTTTACTGAGAAGGAAATAATAGTTGCTCAATTTGTAGTGTGTTTACGAGAGCATGTGAAATTTCTATTTATACTAGTATGTCTACTTGTCACGAGTAGCTTTCATTCTCCAGTGACAACCGGGTTGAAACTCTTAAAAATCTAAGTAAAGGGTGGAGTATAAATAACAGAGTTGGAAATTCCAGTTTTGTGATAAGATACAAGACCGATATATGTGGACATAAAAAGATATGATTCTGTAGACAAGGTTATGCCAAGTGACTAGTCAAAATTATTTTTATGTCCACACAAAATTTTATCATGCAAACGATTATATATTATTACAAGAAGAAGATTTCTTTAATATAAGAAAACTGGCACGCAATGATATATATGTCTCTTTCCCATTAAATGGCAATATTTTGGCGGGTGATTTCTTATTAACCAAATGAAAACGATATAATTTTACATTTAGATCATTACATTAAGGAGACTGTCAATAAACACAATCATATATAAACATATATTTAGTTCAAATTATGTAATGCTTGTTGTTAAAAATACTAGCTAGCGGTTTACATCAGCGCTTCGTCATGACTCAATTTAAACGTATATAAAAACGTTGTAGTGATATATTCAAAATTTAAAATATATATGAACATGTTAAAAATATAAAAAACTTATTTTAGTATTATCATTACTTATAACAATAGTATAACCATAATTATTATTTTAACTATATGTCATCATTATTGTTAACAATTATACCCACATTACACAAAAGTTTTCCTGTAACGAGCGGCTTAGAACTCTTAAATGTTAAAGTAAACGGGTGAAGTATAAATAATAGATTTGGAATTCCAACTTCGTGATAAGATACAAGGAGGATATATGGTGTACATAAATGATATGATTTGTAGACAATTTACTGTCAAGTGACTGGTCAAATTAGTTTTATGTCCACACAAAATTATTATCGTGCTAAGGAACATATATTTTACAAGAATAATTTTAAATAAAAGAAACTAAGACTTAAGAGATGACATATTTGTTCTGTTTCAATCACTAGACGATATATTTTTCCCAATCCTTCTAGCATACTCATAGCCCATGGCTTCTCAAATGGAGAGGTCGTGGGTTGGGGACAAAAATGTTTTAGGTTGAGCAAGTGAGTTTTTCCAGTTGTCGGTTTCCTCATGCGAGGGTTGGGAGTTCGGTCTGAAACAAATAATTTGACCAAATAAGATAACACTTATCAATCGGATCAGGGTCATAAAATTCTCATTAAAAATAAATTATATATTTTTATGAGTGATTTCTTTTTAATAAATAAAAACAATCTCATATACATTCAGATTATTATATTGAGAATACTATCTCACAATAAACATAGCTAATCACGTATAAACATATATTCAATTAAATTTATAATGTTATATAGTCTTTTAAAAATGTATTTCTATTTCAATTGGAAATGACCAAGTCTAAGTAAACTCATAAAGTCTCCATACCTGAACTTACATGGCATGTTGGAAAATCAATTTATGTGGGCATAAAATGGGCATCGTTGCATGAATAAAAACATCCACATGGACCACATGTAATAAAAACAAACTAGTTAATTAGCGCCGCGCGATGCCGCGGCAATGCTATTTTATGAATTTCTATGTTATGGTGTTTGATAAAAGTTGTAAAAGTAAATTTCTAGATTTGAGTATTACATTTGTGGCATGAGACAGTTATAGGATTTATACAAAGGTTTTTGTTATGTTTATGGGCATGAGATGTTATAGGACTATACAAAAGGTTTAGAGTCGTGCTTATAGAAGTCCTGTCTTGCAAAATGAGGTCACTATTTGTAGAAGTCCTTAATTACAAAAGCCAGCCCTATGTCCATAATGTAGCAAAAGGTGGGTGTCATGCAAAATGAGCTGGTGCTTGTGAAAGCCTTCATTGCTAAAGTCCGCTGCTTGCACGTTGTCACTGTTGTTGGGCTCTGTTTGTGTCTCGCTTTGCATCTGTAAGTAAGTCATGTTTTCGTGTATAAGCTAAAATGTTAATGCGGTAATTAATGTTCATGGTTAGTGCCTATTGTACCTTGTTCCCGTGTTCTTTTTGGGGTTTTAACGGATGGGGTTGCAGGTGTAGTTGTAGATGAGGTAGTTGGCTCTGGTTTGGAAGGTGGCGCCTCAAAAGCGTTGTTGACTGTAATCGATTCACTTTGGTTATCATTTTTCATATGGACTTCAAAGATAAATGGCTGTTGATTAGGTCTTTAGTTGTGGTGGCAGTTGTGTTGGGGTCGTGCTGGTTGGGAGGTTACCAAATCAAAGCAAGTTTTTCCAACCAGTGTTGTTACAACAGCATCAAAGAAGATTGCATCTTCTGTGCAGCTGTCGTCAGCCAGTGTTGCAACAAATTTATAGCTGCATATGAAAAATAAGTGGATCAGAAATCTGTTTTTACTGGATCAGGGTCATACAATTCTCGTTAAAAATAAAATTATATATTTTTATGAGTGATTTCTTTTTAATTAAATGAAAACAATCTCATATACATTCAGATATTATATTGAGAATACTAGCTCAATAAACATAGCTAAATCACGTATAAACATATATTCAATTTAAATTTATAATGTATATAGTCTTTTAAAATGTATTTCTATTTCAATTGGAAATGACCAAGTCTAAGTAAACTCATAAAGTCTCCATACCTGAACTTACATGGCATGTTGGAAATCAATTTATGTGAGCTAAAATGGGCATCGTTGCATGAATAAAAACATCCACATGGACCACATATAATACCAAGTCAAGGTCAATTGTCAGTGGGCTTATGTAATTCATATCTTGTCGCCAAAGTAATAATAGTCCTATTGATTTTGCATAATTTCCATATTTTTGGGGAAAATTATTCATAGTCGTTAGTGATATTACTCAGTTAGGTTGTAAATGAGTTAAATTAAGGTAGACCCGGCTTTGGTTCGTTTTCAATTTAAATAGAGTCGAGCCGAGCCGAGTCGAGTCATTTATTATAACGAGCTGAAATTTGTGGGCTCAGGCTTTACTTGGCTCCCAACTTGCTAGTAGAGTTGGATTATGATCATCTTGTATACGTATTTTATTTTAGTTTTATTAGAAAATGTTAAATGATCACATCAATATAGTCTATTTGAATATTTGTACAAACTAGATGGCGTTGCTGCGCGTTGCAGCGGGGGCTTCAATCGCTTTTAATAAAATTTTAGGAGTTAAAAAAAATTTGGTTAATGAAGAATTTAGTTCAAAGTATCAAAATTATTTGTTAGATTTAAAAAGATCGAGAGTTTATCATTATACATTAAAATTCCCCCCTTAAAGTGTCATCTGCTGATAGGAAACACTAAACAACCATTTAGATTTAGATGCATCACAAATATTTGTTGATACATGGTATCATCGAAATTCAAACCATTCTATGAAATATTCAAAGAAATAACTATCAGTTTCTCTATATCAAGCATATAAAACAATAAAGAAAAAAAAAATACTTTTAATATATGTCGGTTATATATAAAGGGTTAATATGTAAAGACTATATGAAAAGACAATAATTAATGCTTACAATTGTATTAGCTTTTTCAAAGTTATATAATAATATAAATACATATGTAGTGATATTATAAAGCAATTAATTATATCGCAATTATTAATTTCGCATTTAACGAATGTCTATGCGTAAAAACAAAATACAGAATAATTATGCACTCAATTGTTAAAGATAAAAAAGCAAAAAGTTCAAAACATATCTCATCATCAAGTATTATGTAAGAAATAAAATAAAAGAAAAAGAAAACAACTAAACAAAACATCAAAGAAAACCACACTGGTTTTGAAAAGTGAAAAGGTTAGAAAACCTCTTCAGCGGTTTGATTTTATGGCTAATTGGGGAGATTTTGAATGCTGACCACCATCACCTATCATGAATATCCGGTATGAAGACCTATCATGACTGACATTCAAGGGGGTGTAGGATTTGTATAGGCGGTTTTATGATTGAGATAGGTTAGAGGCGATTCAAGCAATGGCGGTGTCTTCATTGAAGAAGTGGTGATGGTGTCGCAAGCGATGGCATTCGTTTAGATCGAAGCACCCAAAACGATTCATAGAGGTTGTGATGTTGGGGTCGATAAGCAAGTGATGTTGATGGTCTCTAAATGATTTTGCAGAAGCGGTGATGATTGTAGAACTTTAAATGAACGTTTGGGGATAAAGAATCGGTGATCATTGTTTTTTAGCATGAAGAATTTGGCAGTAGGTGTTTTAATACCGAATAACCACAATCGTCATGATACACTACACCCAAAACCGTCAGGCAACCGTCCCTGCTATTACGCCAACTCCCCACCGTGAAATGAAAGAAGTTACTACCGACGCCGTTACTGCCGTGAAGTTGCATTTTGTAGTATATGTAATAGTCAAATTTAAGACTAAATAAAGCTTTATCTTTATAATCATAATTTAATTAAAATCGTATTTATCCTTGTATTTTATTTGTCTTTTAAAAGCCTTTAGAGCATTCACAGTCTATTCCTTATCTTTATCCATATAATACACTAAAAATCACTACTTCTTCTCTCTCCTTTCAATTAAATAATATATTTATACCTTTTTCATTACCTTTTCTCTCTCCTTCACTCACAACCACTTTCAAAAATATTAAAAAATTTATAAGGATTGTACAGTGATTCTTCAAATATACCAATCCACAATAACATTTTCTCTCTCCTTCACTCACAACCACTCAAAATCATTCCATATAATATACCAAAACACTCACATAAATATAAGGCATGGGGTTGTGAATGCTCTTACACAATTCCTCTTTATCTTATTCATTAAATTACTCTTTATTAATCATTATTTCTCTCTCTTCCACTCATAAAGAAATTATAAGGAATAAATAATAAGTTATAAATACAAGAAGTCAAGAACTCACTATTCAACATAGCATATAATCCTTTATGAATAAGAAAAATTATATAAAATGTGATAGGAGCGAATTTTTTTTTCATGTTTTCCTTATATTTTTTTAAGATAAGGAAATTTATAAGAACTTCAATATGAGTGTTCTTCTATATATTATACTTTTGGGTTAATTTAAGTTTTAATTTAAATAAGACAGCTAACGAGCAAGTCACGAGTCAAATATACCTTGGCTAGGGCTTGGTTCGTTTAAAAACCCAACCAGTCTGCTTGGCATTTGCTGACAAGCTTTTTCGTAATATTTTCAATCGTGTCCCGAGTTTATAAATAACCCCATACTAACCGATAGACGGTTGATTACATGTGCCAACAATATGTAATAATCTAATTTTAATCCATAATTATAATCTACTTTAGTCTAAACTTGAGATTGTCGGGTAATACCCATATATGTTTGGAAATAAAACTGTTTTATGAATCAAAATGCTCGGTAAAGTTGAGAGTTTTTCATAAATTGAACACTAAACTTCATTAAATTTCATAGAGATCCCTACATTGCCTCTTCTTCTTTAAGCTCTTCCTTCAATTCCTCTCTACGTCTTCTTCTGACCTGCTCCTCACCGTTGATGAGTTGTAGCACCTGAAGATTCACTTCTTTGATTTTAACATTACAATGATGACGATCATTGCTCCGATGCTAATAATATCTTCATGTCCTATTGTTTGGAGGTAGTCTCGCATAATTAAACAAGTAAATTTCAACTCTAATCTCTCTATTTATTGATGCATCACAGGATGTGTATTTAGGGTTTTTCATACTCCCTTCAATTAGCATTTTGCTTTTGTATTGTGTGCTTTTAATATGTTTTTTTCACAAGGTAGTTTTTTCATAACACTTACAAGTTCCCTTTATGAATGTGAGAGTGTCAAACCAATGTGGACTTGAATACTTCTAAGATGTATAGGAATGTTTGGTTTGGTAATTTACAAGTACATTCAATGATTTTTGTACCTGCCCTTTTGCTTCTCTTGAAGACATTCAAACATTTGTTAGGACTTATGGCATATATAGCAGTTTTATCAGTTTAGGCTTATGACATGAATGATGAGTTTTTAAGGGTTTGAGCCAACAAATGGAGTATTACTCAAATTACCCTAATGCTGATAGGATAAACCATTTAAAAGGCGAAATGGATCAGGTGAGTTTTACTTTTGATGTTCTGCACATCAGTGTAGTGAATAATCTTTTCCTTTTCTAAACCAGATGTCATTTTTGGATAAAGTTTTGACTTTTGAGGGACACACCAAGAGTCAAGTCAAAATCTATCTTTGTTTGAAAGTACTTTTGTAACACACCACCTTATTATCATAATTTATAAAACCTGTTTGAGGTGTAAAAGATTTTTAGTTTAGGTCCCAGTTAAAATCTCTACTGTTAAACCTCTATTACACATACCCATGACTACGTCAACACACTATTACGTTTTACACACCTCAAATTACATTTATGTAATTTACATAACGTTAAGTTTGTTTAAAAGAACTAATTAACAACCCATTGTTCGATCAACAAGCATCTTCATCGATCACCTTTGCCTTCTTGGAAAATTCCTACAAAACAACCACTTTTATCACATTAGTCCATTAGAACTAAGTAAGGACTCTTATACTTACTTTACAGGTTATTAGGAGGTGATTTGGGCTTAAAATATAAATCAAAAACACAAGTGATAATTTAAACCCACCGTAATTTACGGTGGGTACCGTAAATTACGGTACCCATGGATATCAACCCACCGTAAGGCAGTGATTTTCTGCCGTATTGATTTTCCAGGCTACCGTAAATTACGGTGCCTACCGTAATTTACGGTAGACCCAGTTATTTTGTCCTTCTCAACGTGTTGACCCGTTTCGTTTGTTTCGACTTTCAATGATTCCGGGTCCATTTCAACATCTCTATTTGCTCAATTTAGAAACTTTAACTCTCTTAGCTTCGACTCCTTACATCTATCACATTATCACCCATTCTATAATCACACTTTCATATTCAAATAGGAATGGTCATAATTCCACTTTCAAGCTAGTCATTCACTAACTTGGACTAGCACATTAGATTCGGATCACACACCTATACACTTCGCTATACATCCTTATGTTTGGCATACACACAGTCGCCAAACCACACGTTTATCACCCACTGGTGAATTAGGCTTACACACAGTAGCCAAAATACAGTTTATCACTCACTAGTGATTTAAATGTTACCACCGTAACTAAATATAGTTATAACCCCTCCAGGTTTGGTTCACACACCTGTGAACTATACCGGTATATTTATTTCATGCACACGCGCATGAAGCTTCAACCCAATTCATGCACCCGAGCATGTATACTTACTATTACTATAACCATTACTTATGGTCATTATTCACAATTCACCTTTACTCAAGAGTAAACATAATAAAATCATAAAGATAAGACTATATGGTTATAAGGCTAATGTCCTTACCTTAAACAAGCTTCAACTCAACCTTTGTCTTTGCTCACCGCTTTGCTAATACTCTCTTCACCTTATGAGTTAGATGCAGGAACTAGGTGATTTATAACTCAATTCCACAATTAGAAGTTTGAATTCAACACAACCGCAACTCAATTTGACTAGGGTTCTTGATCTCCTTCCTCCTTCCCGTTCTCCTCTCTTCGTGAATGTGTGTGAGTGTCCAGGAGGTTCTACACCTCCTTACTAATATGTAAATTTAAGTTTCTCAATTGACAAAAGTAGTCCCTCTAGTTACTTTTGTTTATTTACACTAACAATACTAACTTAACTCAGTTAGTTCTAATTTAACACTCATTTTATTAAAAAAAAAACACAAATTATAAAATTACCTAAAATGGGACGTTACAAGTTCTCCCCCACTTGGGAAGTTTCGTCCCCGAAACTTACTGATGCATCAAATAAGTAAGGGTAGCATTCTCTCATCTCATCTTCTAGCTCCCAAGTGACATCCGACCCTTTTCGGTTCTTCCACTGTATCAGCACTTGCTTTACCTCTTTGTTTCTCAGCTTTTTGATTTTTCTGTCAAGTATTACCACAGGTTCTTCCACATAATTCAGTTTATTATCAATCACTAAATCCGTATACGGGATATATGCTGATTCATCTGCTAGACATTTTCTCAAATGAGAGACATGAAAGGTATTATGGACCCCACTTAGTTCTTCTGGTAGCTCAAGACGATAAGCAACCTCGCCCACCCGAGCTATAATTTTAAATGGTCCAATGAATCGCGGTCCTAACTTTCCTCGCTTTCGGAATCGAATTATACCTTTCCATGGGGAAACCTTTAATAACACATAATCTCCTACTTGGAATTCAATTGGTTTTCTTCTTCTATCCGCATACGACTTTTGACGATCTTGAGCCGCTTTTAGATGAGCTCGCACTTGATCAATGTGTTAATTAGTTTTTCTCACCACTTCGGTACTAGCTAGCTCTCGTGGACCGATTTCTCCCCAACATACGGGAGTTCTACATTTTCTCCCATACAACATTTCATATGGCGCCATTTTCATACCCGAATGATAGCTGTTATTATAAGAAATTCTGCCAAGGGTAGATATGTATCCCAACTACCTCCGAAATCAATAATGCACGCGCGCAACATATCTTCTAGGATTTGGATAATCCTCTCACTTTGACCATCTGTTTGTGGGTGATATGCGGTGCTAATCAACAGTTTGGTACCCATTTCTTCATGAAATTTTCTCCAGAACCTCAAAGTAAATCGAACATCTCGATCTGAGATTATGGATACAGGTATGCCATGCTTAGACACAATTTCCTTGATATATATTACTGACATTGTTTCCGATGAGTAAGTCTCCCGGATTGGAATGAAATGAGCACTCTTTGTCAATCTATCCACTACTACCCAGATGGTATCATAGCCCTTTCGGGTTTTTGGAAGCTTTGTTATTAAGTCCATGGCTATACGATCCCACTTCCAAACTGGAATTTCTAAAGGTTGTAATTCACCATGTGGTTTTTGATGTTCTGCTTTTACTTGTAAACATGTTAAACACTTTTCCACATATTTAATGATATCACGTTTCATTCCTGGCCACCAATAATTCACTTTTAAATCACAATACATCTTAGTAGCTCCTGGGTGAATCGAATACTTAGATTTATGTGCCTCATCCAGTATCAATTCTTTTACTGGACAAATTGGAGGAATCCACACTCGTCCCCTCATTGTTTTTAATCCATAACTGTCTTCCTTTAGGATTTGCACTTGACCCTGAATACGGTTTCGTTTCCAATTCTCCTCCTTGAGTGCCTCCATTTGCGCTTCTTTAATTCGCTCAATTATGCTTGAGTTAATCGTTATTCTCATCGCTTTTACTCTAATAGGCTCATACTCATCTTTTCTACTTAATGCATCCGCTACCACGTTAGCCTTCCCAGGATGATATAGGATTTCACAGTCATAATCCTTTAATAATTCCAACCAACGCCTCTGTCTCATATTAAGCTCTTTCTGAGTGAAGAAATATTTTAAACTTTTATGATCGGTAAAAATAGTGCATTTCACACCATAGAGATAATGCCTCCAAATTTTCAAGGCAAATACCACTGCGGCCAGCTCCAAATCATGTGTTGGGTAGTTCATCTCATGTGTTTTCAGTTGTCTTGAGGCATAAGCGATCACTCTACCCCTTTGCATCAGAACACACCCCAACCCAAAATAGGACGCATCAGAATACACAACAAAATCCTCATTCCCCTCGGGTAATGCTAGTATTGGTGCCTGCGTCAATCTTAATTTCAACTCTTGAAACGCTTTTTCTTGTTCGACATCCCATTTAAAAATAATCCCTTTTCTAGTAAGTTTAGTCAACGGAGAAGCTATTTTGGCAAAGTCTTGAATAAACCTCCGGTAATACCCTGCTAGGCCCAAGAAACTTCTAACCTCAGTTGGAGTTTTTGGAGGATTCCATTGCATTACCGCTTGAATCTTTGAGGAGTCTACTTGAATTCCATTAGCATTTACAACATGCCCCAAGAATTGCACTTCTCGTAACCAAAAATCACATTTTGAAAATTTAGCATATAATTTTTCTTGTTGAAGAGTTTCCAAACCTCTCGTAAGTGGCGCGCATGCTCTTCTTCACTTTTAGAATACACTAATATATCATCAATGAAAACAATAACCGAACGGTCTAACATAGGTCGACATACCCGATTCATTAAATCCATAAACGCCGCCGGTGCATTTGTTAACCCAAAAGACATCACAAGAAACTCATAGTGACCGTAGCGAGTACGAAACGCTGTCTTAGGTACATCGTCCTCCTTTATCCTTAGTTGATGATACGCTGACCTTAAATCAATCTTTGAAAACCAAGACGCGCCTTGTAGTTGGTCAAATAAATCATCAATCCTAGGTAAAGGATATCGGTTCTTGATAGTCACCTTATTTAATTCTCGATAATCAATACACATTCTAAAACTTCCATCTTTCTTTTTAACAAAAAGAACTGGTGCACCCCACGGGGAGATGCTTGGGCGAATAAAACCCTTTTCAAGGAGTTCTTGTAATTGTTTCATCAACTCTTGTAATTCAGATGATGCTAATCGATATGGGGCTTTAGCAATAGGTTTAGCTTCTGGTACTAAATCAATTCGAAACTCCACATCTCTTACAGGTGGAAGGCCTGGTAAGTCATCTGGAAACACCTCAGGAAATTCTCTAACCACTGGAACATCTTCTAATTTGGTACACTTTGGTTAGTATCAACTACATATGCCAGGAAACATTGCCCTTCACGTCTCATATGCTTTAGGGTCTTAATTAATGAACACAACACTACTCCTTTACACTTTTCTCCATGAATAACTACCTTATGGCCCCTCGGAGATTTTAACTTTATCTTTTTATGATGACATACAATATCAGCCTGGTATGTAGAAAGCCAATCCATTCCCACAACCACATCAAACTCACCTAAGGTCATAGGTATTAGATCAATAGGATACTCTTCCTTCTTAATAGTTAACCTACACCCTTGGTAAACTTCAAACACTAAAAATGTTTTAGAATTAGCCACTTCGACCTCTACTGGTGCAGGCAATGTACTTATTTCAAACAAAGGATGAGACGCAAATTTAATCGACACAAACGATCTATTAGCACCGGAATCAAATAACACATACGCAGGTAAAGAATTTAACAGGAAAGTACCCGACACCACATCGGCGGTCTTTTTAGCTTCTTCAGCTGTAATTTGAAAAGCCCTTCCCCTTGCTTTCGGTATTTCAAGTTTCTTTACACTGCTCTGAGCGCTCGAACTTCCACCAGTTTTCAAATCTGGACATTCACTCCTCTTGTGCCCAGGTTTATAACAATTGAAACACAGCTCCAACTGACTGGTGCATTGGGTAGACAAGTGTCCGGACTTCCCACATCTAAAACATGTTCTTGGAGGTAAACGGCATTCCCCCGGATGCCTCTTGCCACAGTTAACACACGGTTTAATTTCTTTAACCTGACTCGGCTTCTTAAATTGGGTAGAAAATTTAGGCTTCTTGGAAGGTCCTTCCTCTTTATGTACGGGCCTTTTTTCACCACGCTCCATCTGTCGTTTCAACTCAGCTTCTCGCTCGCGAGCACAATCTATAAGTTCCACTAGGGTCTCACACCGAGAAGGTGTAAGAAACTCCCGGTATTTAGCATTTAACATCCTATAGTACTGATTAATCCACATCCTTTCTGTCCTTAAAAAGTCGCGACAGAACTTAGCCTTTTCATAGAAAATCGCCGTGATGGTATCTATGTCCTCATCCTTCTGTCGTAGTTGTAAGAATTCTTCATAAATTCGGTTGATCGCCGCTTGCGAGCTAAACCGCTTTAAAAATCTCTCTTTAAACTCCTCCCAAGTCATCACTCGTATACCTTCCAACCCAATTTCTTCTCGCACTAAATCCCACCAGTCTTTACCTCGCTGTTTTAACTGGCCACCCGCAAATATCACCCGATCATTAGGATCACAATGTGAAGTTTCAAACGTCCCTTCTATATCCGAGAGCCACCGAATTGCTAGTAATGGGTCCACCTCACCATTAAACTCAGCTGGTTTACATGCTACAAAATCTTTATACGTTACCCGTTTAGGTGCTTTCTCAGTTTTCTCTCCAACCTGCAACACTGTAAGTTCATGTTGTATAAACTCTTGTAGCGTTCTTTGCATATCTTCCATGTACATTGGTAAATTGGCCCCTATGGCTTTAGCCACTTCTTCATTAATAATTTTTCTCATCTCTGAATTACTTGATTCACATTCCTCGCAGATATGTTCCTCAGCCATCCTTGATGACTGAAATATAACTCAAGTTCAATTTTATATTTACTGCATCACCATGCTTATAATCATGTAAATCACATATTTATATTCATAAAAACTTTCACACATATCGCATATTAACACAGGTACACTAACCTTGATTGACGGCTCAGTGATCGAATCTTGGGATCGAACAAGTTCTCTTCTATTATCACGAGCACAAGATTTGAGTTCAAGCTTTCTCTACTCACTTGAATCCCTCAAACCACGGCTCTGATACCAACTTGTAACACACCACCTTATTATCATAATTTATAAACCTGTTTGAGGTGTAAAAGATTTTTAGTTTAGGTCCCAGTTAAAATCTCTACTGTTAAACCTCTATTACACATACCCATGACTACGTCAACACACTATTACGTTTTACACACCTCAAATTACATTTATGTAATTTACATAACGTTAAGTTTGTTTAAAAGAACTAATTAACAACCCATTGTTCGATCCACAAGCATCTTCATCGATCACCTTTGCCTTCTTGGAAAATTCCTACAAACAACCACTTTTATCACATTAGTCCATTAGAACTAAGTAAGGACTCTTATACTTACTTTACAGGTTATTAGGAGGTGATTTGGGGCTTAAAATATAAATCAAAAACACAAGTGATAATTAAACCCACCGTAATTTACGGTGGGTACCGTAAATTACGGTACCCATGGATATCAAACCCACCGTAAGGCAGTGATTTTCTGCCGTATTGATTTTCCAGGCTACCGTAAATTACGGTGCCTACCGTAATTTACGGTAGACCCAGTTATTTTGTCCTTCTCAACGTGTTGACCCGTTTCGTTTGTTTCGACTTTTCAATGATTCCGGGTCCATTTCAACATCTCTATTTGCTCAATTTAGAAACTTTAACTCTCTTAGCTTCGACTCCTTACATCTATCACATTATCACCCATTCTATAATCACACTTTCATATTCAAATAGGAATGGGTCATAATTCCACTTTCAAGCTAGTCATTCACTAACTTGGACTAGCACATTAGATTCGGATCACACACCTATACACTTCGCTATACATCCTTATGTTTGGCATACACACAGTCGCCAAACCACTCGTTTATCACCCACTGGTGAATTAGGCTTACACACAGTAGCCAAAATACAGTTTATCACTCACTAGTGATTTAAATGTTACCACCGTAACTAAATATAGTTATAACCCCTCCAGGTTTGGTTCACACACCTGTGAACTATACCGGTATATTTATTTCATGCACACGCGCATGAAGCTTCAACCCAATTCATGCACCCGAGCATGTATGCTTACTATTACTATAACCATTACTTATGGTCATTATTCACAATTCACCTTTACTCAAGAGTAAACATAATAAAATCATAAAGATAAGACTATATATGGTTATAAGGCTAATGTCCTTACCTTAAACAAGCTTCAACTCAACCTTTGTCTTGCTCACCGCTTTGCTAATACTCTCTTCACCTTATGAGTTAGATGCAGGAACTAGGTGATTTATAACTCAATTCCACAATTAGAAGTTTGAATTCAACACAACCGCAACTCAATTTGACTAGGGTTCTTGATCTCCTTCCTCCTTCCCGTTCTCCTCTCTTCGTGAATGTGTGTGTGAGTGTCCAGGAGGTTCTACACCTCCTTACTAATATGTAAATTTAAGTTTCTCAATTTGACAAAAGTAGTCCCACTAGTTACTTTTGTTTATTACACTAACAATACTAACTTAACTCAGTTAGTTCTAATTTAACACTCATTTTATTAAAAAAAACACAAATTATAAAATTACCTAAAATGGGACGTTACAACTTTCTTGATTATAGCATCTAAGAGACCATTGATTTTGGCTTAGTCACAAGATCTAAGGGATATAAAACTATTTTCATTTTGATAAGTATTTTTTCCAATTCTTATTATCTTATAAAACTCAGGTGAGCCAACCCCTCCTTCACATTAGTATGAATTGGCCTTATTACTACGACTCTCTTAAGTTGGCATCCGCTTTCATGTAACCAAAATCATTAGTTGGAGGCATATGTGGAGTAAATGTAGGAGCAGTAGCTGTAGTGTTGTTGCAGCTAGATCTAAGAGCATCACCTACTCAAGTACAATACATACCACTTGTGTGTCAAACTCCAGACAAGAAATGAAACAAATAAAACAGGAAAAACGACCTAAAGAAGACGCGTGCTGATTCCACAAATTGTTGCTCTTTTGTTAGGAAATTTGGTGCCTATTCTATAATCTACATATCTATTTGGTTTTCATCTAAAATTCTAAAGGTTGTACCTTTTTGAATTTTTTTAATTTGATATTACTGGAAAAACCACAATACAATTTAAAAATGGAGGGTATATTATCTTCTCTTTTATTCTTAAGTTTTAGGATCCATTTACTACCTACATATCAAGTTCAGTCGTTTTCATTTCCTCAATGGACGGTTCTTTTGGTTGGAAGAAATGGGTGGATGTTAATTTTAGTTGTGGTAATTACTGAACACCCAAGTTTTTTTAGGCAACGTTGTTATTATCCTTTGGCAAAACGCGGCACAAATTCAAAGAGCTTATTATAATTATATGTTATTTTGGGTTATAATTTAAGCTTTAAATTAAATAAGTCGGCTAATGAGCGGGCCACGAGCCAAGCTTTCCTTGACTAAGGCTTGGTTCATTAACAAACCAAGTCAGAGCAATTTCAAAGATCTTTCTTTTTGAGTTATTTACTTATTTATAAACGAGCCCCAAGTCACGAGCTTTTGAACAATCCTATACTCACTCACTTGGCTACAATTCAGAATATGTAAGTTAGAGTTTGCAATTGGATGTGGCCGAAGATTGTTAAGAGTGGACTGAAACTGGATCAAGTTAGTGAGCCTTGAGGGCCACAAAGATGGGTTGGGATTCACAAAATAAACTTATAGTATTTATTGGATCAGAAGTTGCATGTCCTTCACAGTTAAATCCCTTTGGATCTTCATTAAGGAAAGGAGAATTCCACTCGTGTCAATCTAAACGAAAATACAATTATTCAAAGCATATTTGTTCTTTATGAACCACAAAACTTGCACCAAACATCATACAGAAATTGATAATATTTGATCCTAAAAGACTTGCTACCCACTAGAGGACCAATTAGAACCAAAATCCCACCACAAACCCAACCAGTATACTTGTAATAAGTCCCCAATCAGGTCCATCAGAGCCATCACTTCCTCCTCCTTCACCACCACCGCCCGCCCCTCCACCGCCCCGCCTCTCGCATCGTAAGCTAACCGGAGCTCCACACAGTCGGTTTCCGACAAAGCTCGATTCCTGAAAGCTCTGAAGCTGAGTGCTTGATGGTATCCTTCCTGTCAAATTGTTATATGACACATTTAACAAGTTCAAGAAATTCAATCTTGACATGCTTAAAGGCATCATTCCATCAAGCTGATTCCTTGACAGATCAATCAACTCTAACAACTTCATGTCACCGATGTTCTCGGGGATCCTTCCTGTTAACCGGTTACTGGACAAATTCAAGAATCTTAACTCCACAAGCTGTGTAATCTCGCTCGGGATAACCCCACGTAAATCATTACTCGAAAGATCCATAAATGTTAGTAGACCAAGAATGCTGCCATACCCATTCACCCTCCCCCTCATCACCAACCGAGCACTGCCCATAAATTCTTCTTGTGCTAGCTCGACAATCTGATTCAGATTAACTCTTCCACTCATGACACTAAAATTGCTCAAGCAATTCGGTATTCTTCCTGAAAGATTGTTATCAGCAAGATCAAGAATCTGGATAGAATCAAGTCTGCAGATTTCATCTGGGATTTCGCCATGGAGTTTGTTCGAACGAATGCTGAGAAGCTTCAAAACTGTGGCATCTCCACCTGTTGGAATAGGTATGCTTCCTGTGAAATTGTTTTCAGAAAGATCAATGATCTGTAAGCTTTTAGAGTTTATTAGATTCACAGGTAGTTCCCCTAAGAGCTTGTTATTATGCAAGTTTAACGACTCTAACGAGGATAAATTTGCTAATGTTCTTGGAAATTCACCGGTGAGATTGTTGTTCTGTAAGTTCAAGATATTCAAGAATTCCCAGGTTGTCCAGCAATCAGGGAGAACACCTGTAAGATCAGTATTCCCCAGATTCATATATATATCTGTTGCTGTTCAACATCTGTCTTAGAGCAAAGGAAATCATTCAAAGAAACCGATGAAAGATTATTATCCGAGATATTCAGATACTGCAAGCTCGTAAAAGTACTCCAGAACCAACTTGGAATAGTATCTGAAATCGTGGTGCTGCCTAAATACAAGATGAACAAATCAGTCTGATTATGAAGCCAAGAAGGAAACTTTGGACCTACACTCCAAGATGTCAAGGTCAGTCTTCTGAGTTGGAATGGTGGTTCCCAGTTATCAGACGATAGCCTTAGGTTGATTTCTATTGTTTATTTATTTGTTATATTTATTATTTTATTGGATCAGAAGTTGCATGTCCTTCACAGTTAAATCCCTTTGGATCTTCATTAAGGAAAGGAGAATTCCACTCGTGTCAATCTAAACGAAAATACAATTATTCAAAGCATATTTGTTCTTTATGAACCACAAAACTTGCACCAAACATCATACAGAAATTGATAATATTTGATCCTAAAAGACTTGCTACCCACTAGAGGACCAATTAGAACCCAAAATCCCACCACAAACCCAACCAGTATACTTGTAATAAGTCCCCAATCAGGTCCATCAGAGCCATCACTTCCTCCTCCTTCACCACCACCGCCCGCCCCTCCACCGCCGGAGCTCCACACAGTCGGTTTCTGACAAAGCTCGATTCCTGAAAGCTCTGAAGCTGAGTGCTTGATGGTATCCTTCCTGTCAAATTGTTATATGATACATTTAACAAGTCTAAAGTAGCACATATCAGGCAGAGACGACAACAGCAGTAGAGCCTGAACTACATCATCAAACTTAATTCCAACAGATACAAGTCTTGTTAATATTGAATTGAGATTGTTAATGTGAGCAATCACTGAGCTTCCTTCTTTCATCCTTGTGTTCACCAGCTCCCGAATTAAGAACACCTTATTCGCTGCAGACGGTTTTTCATACATATTTGACAAAGCAGTCATCGTACCACGAGCCGTGGTTTCCTTAATGATATTAAAAGCAACATTCTTCGTCAAAGTCAATGTAATAACCGCACGAGCCTTCTTGTCCTTTGATTCCCAATCAGCTTGTTCTATTTTCGCAGGTTTTTCTTTTAGTACCATATCCAAAACCAAGCCTAACATAGGCTTTCTACTTTGGATCTGTGCTTTCGGATTTGAACAAGTGACATAGTCTTGAATTCTTTTTTTATTGCTTGCTTTCTTCCGACTCCTTACGGGTTCGAGGTCATTGCGACTTTAAAGACTTACAGTTATTGTTAAGTAGAATAATTAGATCTTATTACCTAAAGTTTATTCTAATTTTGTGTTAGAACAAATAATCTTCTTCGTAGAAAAAGAAAATATTACATTATTTACAAACTTATAAACCCAATATTGGAGATTGGAGATGGTAAGGTAAAATGGTAAATAACTAAATATGTGGGGATATATCTTGACTCGGCCAGAAATGTGCTAATTTGAGAGTCTAAATGGTAGTCCATTAAGTAATTACAAAAGAGGTCCACAGGCCGTTGGGCCTAAAGGTGCACATAGGAACCGGTTAACCAACCTGACCTTAAAACCCGACCCGGAACCGACCCGGTTTCAAATCGGTACTAGGCCGAGCCGGTTCGGTTTGGGATTGGTTTGAAATATTTTGGGCCAAACTGGTGTTTGGAACCGGTTTTGATCCAACCCGGTTGAGGAACCGGTCCAAAAAAACAGGTTTGGAACCGGTTCCGACCATTAGAAAACTTATTTTTTTCAAATGGTAATATAACCGTTGGAGTCTTTTTTTGATCGTTTTTTCAACTTTTTTCTAACCATTTGCCCTTATATGATAGTATAAATAAGTAGTGAGTGTAATGGTTTAGTCACAAAACTTAAAAGCTTAAAAACATGCTTAAAACACAAAAATGCTCTCACTTTCTACTCTCTTGAATTATATAATATGACTTCTGAAGCATCTGTTCCAATTGGTGAATCCTCAAGTGTCGCTACCATTGTAAGAATTCTACCAACAACGAGAAACCAAGAGATTTTATGTAACTACGACTTATGCGAAATGTCGAATGATCAAAATAAACCTCGATGCAAGGCTTGTGGTTCGTTTTTCAAGTTGGATTCAAACTCGACTTTGAGAAACCATATGACCAAATGATGCAAGGTTTTAAAAAGTACGTCGAGTTAAGGCCAAACACCAATAGGAAACGAGTTTAAAAGTTATCATTGAATTTTCTTATCATTGAAATTTTACACTAATTAGTAAAAAAATATCACAAAATAATAAGAAAGTTTTAAAAGTGTTTTAATTTGATCACTCATGCATATTTTTCTTAAATTGGACCACTAAACCATCAAATCGAGTTATCATTTAAATTTCTTATGCTAGGAAAGTAATAAAGGAGAAGACATAGGGGGAGAATTTTCAATATGTGAAATTATATTAAAAACAAAAATAACTATTAATTAAATTAAAATATAAAAACACCTAAAATTAACGTCACTGTTGCACATTAGCATCAAGAGAAAGAAAAAATATTTCCTAAATGAAACGAGAAAAAAAAACATGCTAAAAACATGTTAAAACTTATAATTTAAATAAAACATGAAAGATAAGTGACGTAATTAAAACCATTTTGAACTTAAGTTACCTAATTAGAAAAGTTTTAGAAGTTGGTTGCTATTTTTTAAAATTACCCAATTTCTGTGTTATTTAATTTATGAAAGGGTTGCTATTGGAACCTTTGAAGCTCTTTGCCTTGCTAGTACATTTCTAAATATAATCTAACTTATATATTTAAAAAACAAAAAATATAATCCCTTTAATTAAAAATAAATAAATAATGAAAAAAAACTAAAATATTTAATTTAACTACCGTCATCCGAATTAGGATATTCACATTTGTTATACTTGTAGTGTATTTCACAAGATCATATCAAAGTCTAAAATATATGTTTTGATCTCGCAATTCTAAAATAGTAATATAGTCAATAGTTGCAGTAGTTTGAAGATCCATTGTTTAAACCAACGACATCGCATTCTCGTCATCTTTTAAGATCCATTGTGCAATAAAACACATGTAACACTATCATCATCATCATGAGCAAAGAGTTTAAGGAGAGTACTAATATCCATAGAAGCACAGGTTAAACATATCATTATTTAAAACCAATTCAAAATAAATCATGTATTTTTTCATCTCATCATGGCATAAGGGGGAAAACAGAAAGACAGAGAAAAATTTCAAAGAAAAATAAACAAAAGGATCTAATTACATACTTAAAAATAAAGAAACTTAAAAGGAAGACGTGACAAATTGATCAAAAGTTACTAAAATGTACTTTTAGAACATAATCCCATCCCCCCACAAAAAATCATTTTATATTGTAAAAGTAGATATTTATAGAAATGATATGATCTTTCAAAACACATGTTTTATAGAAAATTCATGTTTTCTAAATAATAAGATTTTAAGAGAAAACCCTAAAGGTTATTTGTGTAATTTGATTCTTGAATAGGATCGATTGATCCAAAATTTGAGCATCTCTATCAGGCTTGAAGTGTCACACCCTCAATTTCACAAACGGAGTTTTACCGCTAGACGTGTGACAAACCAGGATCTCAGACACAGTCATATCGAATGACACTATATGAATTTAAAAATAAACATTTGGCTTCATTCAGAGGAACGTAAACGAAATAAACATTAGTGCGGAAGCGTACACACAAAATGTAAATCCATTACAAGAAAGTTACAAGTGCCAAATCTAAACAAAATGTTTAATGCAAGAAAATAAGATCGATGAATGCATGTCCTGAGTGCGTTCCTGAAGCGTGCATCATGAGCTTATGCGTTCCTGTGACCTGAGAAAACATGCTAAAGTGTGTCAACATAAAGTTGGTGAGTTAACAGGTTTAATCACAAATAAAATGTTGGTAACTGTTCAAATGGTAAAGTAATTAAAGCATATCGATAGGTAGCTAGCCTATAGTCAAGTTACTTAGCGTTTCAAACCGAAGCTGACTGTTTGCATGTCCTATATGTTTGTTGTTTCCCCGTCACGTCTCACCAGACAGTGACAAATGTTAGGCCAATAATGCACCCGTTTGACCTCCAATCAAGCTAGCGCGACTAGCCCAGGCGGGGTTTGTCAGACCCAGTAGTACTACTCAGAATTTCCTCGCTACATGTTACTAACGGTTCGAGAATGTCAGGACTGTTATGTATGTTTGCACTAACGTAACAGGCGATATCAATAATACTAAAACCATTCTTGAAAATGTTTGCATGTTTTCTCCCCCAAAAAGGAAAGAAAGTAAAATAGGGACCGTGAAGACTCACAGATGATGTAGTAAGTATGTAGAATGGAAGCCTCCCAAATGTTGTTCACAATGAACAGTCAAAGACCTATTGACAGTTATGTTAAGCATTAATGTTATGTCTAGTGTTAATAGAAATGTTTAGTCGGGTCGGGTCGCATTGGTTCGGTCGTGGGTGACACACACAAGCAGGCATACACATATCAGACCTTATGTAGGTCCAAATATTAAGAGTAGTCGTCATTGCTAATGACATCCCTATGGGGATCCCATTATTATAATAAAAATATTATAGTGCTTGTTAAATAATTGTAGTCCCAAATGGATTGTCGATAACTGTAAAAGGTTAGGTTATTTAAAAATGGAAATAGTATGTGCCTGTTGATAGTATTGACTTTAATCTTTGTGGTCAAGCAATGACACTTTATTAATGTTACCTTATCATCGCCCGATAGGCATACTGCACACAAGAAGAACTCACTCACAATGACTCCAATCGCATAACAGGACTAGACGCACGACTGGACACTCCATCCGCACGAATGGGCCTTCAATCGTACGAATCAGCTTCACTCGTACGATTGAACCCTCATTCGTGCGACTCAGCATTCAGTCGTACCACACAACACCCATTCGCACGACTCAACAGCCATTCGCACGATTCAACCTTCATTCGTACGAATCAGCTTCATTCGTACGACTGAACCTTCATTCGTATGACTGGACCCAGTCGTGCGATACACACAGTCGCACACATTCATCCGCATTGACTCAGTCGCATGCATTCAATCGCACGACACACACATACGCACAGACTCAGTCGCACGACTCACCCCAGTCGCACCACTCAGTCGCACGATAGACTCAGACGCATGAACTCAGTCGCACGACACGTCCAGTCGCAAGGCTCAGCCGCACGACTGACCCAGTCGCGAACTGCAGCAGATCGCGACTGCTGGAGGGGCTGAACAGCCTTCGGTTGTTCCGTGCACGGTTTTCACTCATCAAGGACTTCCAGAAACACTTTTCTAACATGTCTAAGTAAAATGCACATGCAGATGGACAACACACGCACTCACACGACCTCATGCATTCGGGTTGAACCCGAGCACCCGAAACCCCAAATTCACAGAAGTGAAACGAGCAAGAAAAGGGTTCCCAAGGTCGCCTACCTGCTGGAAACGTGTTTACTCAGCTGTAGCGTGGTCTAACCGACGAAAAACGAGACGAAACGGAGCAATTTTGGTGTTAGGATGAAGAAATGGAGAAGAAGAAGAGAGTGTAGAAGGAGAGGGTGTGGAATGAAAGCTATGGCTGGTAAGGGGTTTATATACCCAGCCCTAGTTTGGCAATTTGTCACCTTTGGTCCTCGCACTTAGTCGCCGAGTTCCCGAATTTGTTTCGGTTGATTACGACATAAATGGGCGAGCTATGTTAATTAAGAGGATTCCTTAAGTAATCCCGTTTATCCGAATCCTCTACAAACGCCATTTTGTATTTTTTTTAAAATGGAGTTATTCATGATGTTAGTATTATATAACATAATATATTTAACGATGACGGTGGCGATGCTTGTAAACGTTTTAGGTGGTAACAATGTAAACAATGATAACGTCAAAAGTCGTAATGGTGTTGACCTGAAATTACGGTGTGTCACATGAAGCACGGATAGGGCCTTCCCTTCAATGGAAAGGACGTCACGATTCAAGTGAAACCAAACATTACTTTTACCTTTATATGGGCGTCTCGAGAATGTTTAGCAGGCATTCGATTGGCCACAGAATCGCCTCGTGTTTAAATCAACCAGTCCTGGTGTCATCGGTCTATACTCTATTAGCAACAAATATCAAATAATTTTCAAAACAAGAAAAGAAGTATTGAAAGGGTTTAGTCTTTAGAAGTTAGGTAAATTAGATTTTCTAAACTCAAAGTACCTATAGATTAAGATTAAGGTAGGTGAGTATTATAGGTTGGGTTTCAATGTGTATTAGAACCATAGAAACTTGCATTTTATTGCAATCCCGTAAAACTTTAGAAGCTCATGCAAAACCCTCTTCATCATGTGCATAGGTTCGTCATCTACTCCTACTCTATAAAAAAGGTTCATACCAACCTAAGTGAAGTACAACTTGGTAATGCAACTAATCATCAACCCTAAAAACACAATTAAAATAAAAATAGTTATAATGCTAACCTCCTCTTGGTCGCATGTATACATCACTGCTTTGAATAATGCGATCAAAGCCAACCTCATATATTGTTCCTGGAGGAATCTGCATAAAAATATGCAAAAAATGTAAATAAAGAAAAAATGAGTGGAAGTTGATTGATTTAAAATATTGAATAAAAAATAGATCAAAGGTGCCAAGGTAAAAGCTCTAGTTCACAGCATGAAAGCATTTGTAATGTCTGCCAAAAGGGACAATCTAGCAACATACGAAACTCTAGTTAAACTACCCTAACTTGATGCAACAAAATTATATCACTATGGCACATCACCCTATAAGTGAGTTGAGAACATATTTATAATACCTTGAAAATGCTATTAGAAAACAATTGATAATCAACGCAAAAAAAAAAACAGAGAAAAAAAACACAGGGATTTTGAGGTGGACAATCCCTTAACTCTTTGTGATATATTATGAATGATAAAAAACTTAAACATTTCTGTTTTGACTCTTGTTTCCGTCGAATATGGCATTCTGACTTTGTTAACAGCAGTTGACCTGCTGAGTCCTTGACTAGTTCAGCCGGTTTGAGCCTTTCTTCGTGTCCCTTGAGACGCCTAACCAGCTCTTCAAAAGGCATCTTGTTCAGGTCTGAATATTGCTCTACAGTGGCAACAATAGGCAGAAATCTATTTGGTGCGGAATTAAGCACCTTCTTCACTCTAGTCAACTTCTCTATGTTTGCTCCAAGTGTTTGAAACTTGGACACAATGGCATCGATCTTTCCTACGAATTCATCGATACTATCACTTTCTTTCGTGGTCAATAGTTCGAATTCACACTTCAAATTTTGAATCCGTGCATTGGACTCTATCAGCTCCAAGATAACGACTTTTCAGGGCATCCCACACACTCATAGCCACCTTTTGTTCTGCAACATGTAGCAAAAGATCTTCCGGCAACGCCTGAAAGATGAAAGCCCGTGCATTCTTCTTGATTTTAACATCCATAGTGATGCCTTCAGGTGGTTCAATGGCATCCCAAATACCTTAGGCATCCATGAATGACTCCATCTTAATAGCCCAAGTGTAGTTCGTATGGGTTAAGATTGGGCAGAGGTAAGACAATGATGACCCTGTTTCTCTCGCTGTAACTTCTGTTTTCTGCTTTAATAAGCGAGCTCGTTTCCTCCTTCACACTACAAGGATCTTCTGGTTTACGCTCTCATACCAATTGTTAGAAAACAAACGATAATCAAAACAGAAAAACAGAGGAAAAAACACAGGGATTCTGGGTGGACAAGCCCTTGACTCTTTTTGATATATTATATATGAGAAAAAACTAAATACAAAAGCCAATTGGACCTAATGCTATCTATAATCAAGATAAACTCTATTTATAGAAATCAAATAATGACACCAATCAAATTAAAAATAAAATCAACAGCTCAACAACTGTATTTTTCTGTCAAATCACCCGGAATTAACTAACAAATACATCATCAGGTTAAAGTCAAAAGTCTACGTACAAGCCAAAGCAAAAGGGACAATCATATGTTTTTTCATATCAGAATGGCATAAGGGAAAAATAAAGGACAAAGAGAACAAAATATGTAAAGAAAAAAAACACAATGATCTAAAAACCTGGTGCAGAGAGGAGCATAAAACTATAGTACCCTTAGTTATACTTTATATTGACAGATAGTAGAATGTATATGGAGCTTAGAGCAAACTTTGTTAGAATCTCTGAGAGTTAGAAAAGCCTGGGACTGGATGTTAATATCTTGGATGGATGTTATAGGTTCTGGTTTTGAGTCCTTAGCTGACCATGTTCTCTTGAACATAAAATTGAAAAAAGATAATTCAATATATATTTTATAGATCAGTATAAACAAAAAAGTTTAGCTGTTATATGATACTGGGGATATGTTCTTCAAGGCATGATCATAAGATTATTCCAATCTGTAAGTTTAGTTGAATTTGTTCGAGTGTTGTCACATACATCTGGAAATGCACCACGTGACTTCACTCGGTCAAGAACAACTAGTTTTATACCCGTTCGGTGGCCGGGTATTTTAGTGTTAGAATAATATAACTATTTTTCTTCTTTTGCAATCTAAACAATAACAATATTTTTATACCTTAGGATTTTAAACACTCACCATTTGTTTAATAAAAAACATCAATTAACATGAGGATGTCTTCATTCCCATGGGTGGATTGTGGAATTTACCTAATGTTTGTATCTTTGATGAATTTGTAAAAGAGATAAGCTTTGAATTTCATAAAGATGGAATTTGTGTAAGAGCGTCCATGTGTTGTATGTCTTTAACATGTGACATTACTTTATGCAAAATAAAAATAAAAAAAGGCCTCATACCCATCTCATAAACTTAAAATTAACACAAATCACTGCTAAATTCAACTTACACAAATTAAAACCGAAAGAAGTATGTAAAACCTAAAGATAACAAATTATTAAAAATGTCAGGATGGTACTTTATTTGAGCAGGTATTTTAATTAGATACTGATATTTGCTTTAAATGTAGCATGTAAAACCTAAGGATAACATATATTCTCAATATGAAGTCATCATGTATCTAATTAACCACAACCAAAACTATGTATTATGGTTCCATGATATTAACACCCAACATCATGTTCGAAAGTAACATACACTAACCCAAACACAAATCAAAAGTTACATTGCTTAGTTACGATATAATTTCTTATTGTGAATAAAAGAAACTACAACCTTTTTAGCAACCTCAATTGTTAAAGGAAACCGGTTTACCTAGAAGTTGGATCTCCTTTAAGCAAAGACACTACTCAAAACATCGTGCTATATCACATAGCCTAGTGTCAGATTTAGGATAATACATTATAACATTAAGTATGCGTATATCACTGGTATATTATATTTTAAAGAGGGGTCTCTTACATGAATTTTTTCTTTCATGCCCTTAGACATTTTGATAATATCATGTGAAAAAAACATATTTGTGGATCTTAGATTACAAATAATATACCAGAGGGATAAAATCAACTGAAACAAAAGTTTGTGTTGTTTGTTATTTAATGACATGGTCCATTTTCTCTGTCACTTTAAACTCAACAGCTTAGTTTGTGTTATTTGTTCCTTAATGAAATGTTCATTTTATCTCTGTCATTTTTATTTTCAACAGATGTCAATGGTGTTTTTGTCATATGTAGATAATTACATTATCTAAAAGTCAAACTTGAAGACAAACAAATCATAGCTCTTTCTTCATGCACTAAAAAACACTCCAAGAGAAACTACAAATAACAATTTCAGATAACAATGAAAACGTAAATCATATTTTAATATCTATGTGTTCAGAAAAGATGAATTCAAAATTGTGTGGTTCCTATTCGAACTAAATCTCAATTCTAAACAAATATAAATTACATTTTATCCAAAGATGCTTTAATAACATATAGAACTCAAATTATATAGTCAAAATCATTTCTCATTCTCTTGGAACTGTGCGTGACTGTTAAATCCAAATGGAATGCCTATTTTCACATATATGACTGTTTGACACATTTAACAAAATTAATTTTTACTCAAGTTAGTGAGTTTTCATACTAAATGACAAGTTTATATCTAACATAATTTGTATTGAACATGTGATAATTAACTTGAACTGACCCACTCATAAGTACGTGAATTTAAATTGACACCTCTGCTATTTAGGAATACAGGACATGTTTTATATGATGTTCATGACTTAATTAAGAAAAACAGAGACTTACATTTTACCTTGACACAACAATTAGCATGCATCTAACTACATTTTTTTTCCAAGAAAGTAATGATAGTAAACATGATCATTAGATTATTGTACTCATGGCCCTAAACTAAGCAAATAATAAGACTAAGGAGTAGAAGATTTTAATACCAACAATTAAAGCGTCTTACCATATTGAAGCCCCTGAAAACACAATATTTACAAAGCGGGTCAAGTAGACAGCCAAAAGAGAATGGCAAACAAAAGCTCACGAAAGTACGACTAACAGCTTTAGACTTTAGTTGTAACTTTAATCACCCTCAAGCCCCTGAAAACACAATATTCAAGAAGCAGATCACATACAATTTGTTAATGTTCAATCTTAACTTTTTGCCTACTATCATTTCACACGTGATCCTTATAACCACATTTGAGTTTATTTTACATTTAATGAATTCATAACATGATTAAAGAATCAAATTCCAAGAACTTATTTTACCTAGTTTTCTTACTCAAGCTTGTCCTTTCCATGGTACATCTCATCAAAAGTGCAATAAATTGATTTCTTGAAAGTTTTAGTTTTACCTCTCTAATTTAGAAAAACGGTGTGATGTTCGATTGACATCCCATAAAAATCTTGTCTGGTGTATCAATTCAAGCATGCTTTCGATCTATATTAACAAAATCATGACTCAAAAAGGGTCTTTAAAAAAGAAATATCATGTGATGAAGGCCATTACAAATATATGTTACTTGCCTCACCTAAAAATCAAAATAAGATATCTTTTCTATGCAACATGTCACCATATATCCAACCTTAAGCTTAGCATGCAAAAGCATAAAGTAAGGGTTCCACATTAATAACCATAAAAATCTAACCAATTTGACCAGTGGGATTAGAAAAGGCGATCTCCCACACACTTTAGTGGTTTTGACAATATTCTGCCTCTTGGTTAATGATTTCACACCTTGCTTCATCAGATGTGTGGATTGCCCTAATAGATGATTTTCCTGAACCAAACTCATCAAGATCATATCAAACCATAAAATTTACTAATGACAAAATAGGAGAATGGATGAATTTCATAACACAGGTGAAAATTGTTTGCCATGCAATCATCCAACACAATTTCCACATCTTGTTCTTGCATATGCATAACCTTCCCATCGAAATCAAGGGGCCCAAACCCTATAAATCAGTCAATCCATTTATAACATCTAACAAATGGGTTCACGTAAGCATCACAAGTTGAGTGCCAGTGGGTTGGTGATTAGCTAAGTAAAAGAATTCATGTGGAGATTTACTTACCTCCATATTCAAATAAAAATCTCAATTGATGCGAAAGTAAATATTTTGAACAACAATCAATTACATACCATTAATCGAGTATGAACAGCACAACAAAGGATCTTCATTTTAAGATTGAAATGAGGAATCCTCTGATTCAATTCTTGATTAGCTTAGACTTCAAGCTGAACAAAACCCCATAAGAAAACCTAAAATTTACAGTATAACTTGAAAAACATAGATCTGAAATACTTACTTGTTCCATATGCTTGTGTAGGAAGTAGAACACTCTTTCTCTATCTCAAAGAACATGTGGATCCTCATAAAATTAAGAAAATCATAATTAAACTAAACAAAAAACTAACATGAACAACCCGTTTTTAGCACTAATTAAGAAATAAATGAAAACCCACAACAATAATAAAATTAATTAGGGGGAAACAATATCAATAACATACATACAAGCAAATTATGGGATTGTGGACATAAACCTATATCCAAAATTTATAAACCAATGATGGTGAGCAAAATTCTAGAAATCACCATATACCAAATCCAGAAATCACCAAATCCTATGTGATGATGGTTAATATAGACAAGTAATAGCGAGTGAAATCGAGCATATGATGAAGAAGAAATATTGACAAAGAAGAAAACCGACCTTGATCTTTCTCTCCAACTTTTCCTTTTCTCTCTGTTTATGTGTGTATCAGAGGTGATAATCAAAGAAGAAAAGTGGCGACGTGAGAAAAAAGGGAGAGAACGTGTGTAATCCGTGTATTAACTAAAACAATTAGCAGAACCAAGCCCTAACTGCTCTCAACCCACGTTTGTATGCTGCTGAATTCTAGGATGTGCAGCAACTCCATCCCAGAAAATCGCACCCTATGATAACTGCCAAAAACCACCTTGGAACCGCCGTAACCGTCGAGTTTAAACGGACAGGATTTGATTTCAGCTTGATCAAACGGTTGTGATGAGTTCCACCGGCGGTTACACTCACCGGTGGTAATATAATATATAATTGCTATCACAGGTCCTTTGATGTCTCCTACACACCTCATGACCTAGAGTGAATGAGAACATCGATTATAAAGATTATAGAACATACTATACACATTATAACAATATACACATTTTTAATTCCTTGGCCGTCCTCTTACCCCCTCCCCATCTTCCTTTCGCTTTCTTCTTTTCTTGCCAAATCTGTACAAGAATAATAAAACAAAAAGCATGTAGTTGTAAAATATATGAAACTAGTATCACGAAACCCGCGTTGCAGCGTGCGATAAAACCGCTAAAAACTAATGTCGAAACGTTGTGGCGAATCTGTGCATTGAAAGTAAGAAAAACGAAACCTATACGTCACTTATAAGAGTAAAAATTTTATATATATAAAAAACAAATCACAAATTTTTACTGATAATATGTGATAAACAATTACGATCGTGCCAAGAAAACAAATGAATACGTCATGAAATCAATGATTCGGTCGCCATATAGATCTTGTAACACGTATGAACCTGTAAATTCAAACACCTTTGAATCTAACCACTTATCATCCAAAGTAAATAAATAGATTCAATTAAAATGACACTTATCATCCTAAACATAATAACATTCGTCCTTCATTTCCCTCGCGGGTTAATGATACTCTAATTTGAATCTAAACAATAAACCAAAACATAATCTAGACAAAAGCCACGTGCCCTAAGATAACGCAAGCAACCATCAATGACAATCAGCAGCTCTTACACACGTGACATCACCCTTCCGCCACGTGCCACTCCACCACTACCTTTTACTCTCTAATTTATAACCCCACCACCACCACCATCATCACCACCACCATCATCACCACCACCCACCACCACCACAAAATGACTTGATTAATAAATACTTACAATTACAAGAATGGGTTGATCGTGAGGGATTCATCATACGGGAGCCAGGGTGAGTACTTACACTTGATTAAGAATGGGCTGATCGTGATATCAGTATGGATTTGAGAGGTTTATTTTGCATGTTTTGATTATGGAGTATGTTAAATGTTAAATGATATGTGATGGAAATAAAGTCCACTATATATATAAAAGAGTTGCATGCATGTTACGATGTTTACTAGTGATGAATAAAGAGCATCATGTTACTTCTAATTGCTTATGTTAGGTTTTTAATTTTGATTACTTTATTTTATTAATTATCTAATTGAATTAGATGAGTTATGAATATTTTCTACCTGATTTAGCTTGGAAGAGTCTCTGAGTCATCCCAGATCCAGAGATGCTTTAATAATATTTTACTAAATTTGTTAGTGGGTTCCGGAAAAATTTATGATAAACATTTACTGAAATCTACGAAATACTAGACCACACTTATTTAGCCCTATTACACGTGTTTATGTTTATGTTTAGTGAGTCTAAATCCATCATTGTAACATTATGTGTTATTTTAATCAAGCTTACCTATTTATAACATATAGCTTAATGCAATTTCAGCTATGTAAACACATAGCTGAGTGTAATCTTAGCCTAAGAGCCTAAGAATGTAATGTTAAATGATTTCTTTTAGAAGTGGACTTAATTTATAGAAAGTCATTCACATGAGGGCCGTTGTTCTAATTTGTTTCATAGATGGGTCATTATCACTTTCATTGACGATTACTTGTTATTTTTATTAAAAAATACTGACCTTTGTTAGACGATTACTTGTTATTTTTATAAAAACAAATACTGACTTTTGTTAGTATGGTGTTGCGTGTCAATGAGACATCACCCATAGTACATTTGTATTGAGCGTAATGATACTGCTTTGGATGCCGATGAATATGATTTGATAACGTTGTATGTATTGTTGTAAACTCTGTTAGTGCTCATCTATCAGAACATTTTGTATTAATGTTTTTGCTTTATTTATCAGAATTGAAAATAATAGGAAAAAAGAATTGTAAGATCAAAATGTGCCTCTAATTTGAGAAAATTAGTTATATTAGAATATAGTTTTAGAGGTGAGTTTTGCATGGATCTCAAAATATGATTTTTCGTAAGCATGTTTGACCAAGAAACAAACACGAAAGACTTTAACTGAATAAATGATTGGACAACGATGTTAACCGTTTAGACACAGATGTTAACCGATCGAGGCTTCTTGTTCATGATAAAATAAACGTATTCGTGTGCATTCATGTTCTTTGGTTAATAGTACAGTATAATGAATGGTTCACGACGTAAAAGAACATAAGCGAACCAATATAAATGAACCTGAACAAAAAAATGATATTTTAGTTTAACTCGAGACTAAATTTTAAAACTAAATTGTAATGGTCTAAACTCTAAAGGGCTAGTTTTTTGGGTTTTGTCGAGCTTTGATTGGGCTCATGCACTTTAAAAAAACTATTAAAGTGGTAGAGAATTGAAACAACTTTTGTCCCATTTGTTTTATTTAACTCATAACAAATTTTCTTGTTGTCCAAGGGTTAATCCCTATCTTAAACATAAGGTTTTGTACTCATAATTCACACGAGGGACAAGAAAAATAATAAAAAATATCTTGTAGTCCGTGAACGTAAGTTACATAGATCGAACAACGTAAATCTCACGTGTTCATTTTTGTTCTTATTTTTTCTCTTGCATTACATTTGTGTATGTTGGTGTTGAGAAATACCTGAATCGCTCCCTAAAGTGTAAGGGGCTTAAAAATATAATAAACAGAGGAAAAGTATACTTTGGTTTATATGAAGACAAATTAAAAGCACTTCACAACATAAATAGTTACTATGAGACGAATCTGGATAACCTTATTCCTACGACACATATACATTGTTCTCCAAATGGATCATCAACCCAAAGACCAAAGTTAAAATGGAAAAGACCATTTTTCAAGAATTAGGTAATCTAATTATCTAGCCATCACTAATTGATAGTTGATACAAAACAACACCAAGATCTCATTTCATCTCTTATGCCATCTACAAAAAATGGCAAGGTCCATGTTTTTATCATTGGCACTTTTAGCCATCACAGGCTTTACATCAAGATGTATAGCCACAACTTATACGGTTGGCGACTCATCTGGTTGGGACATAAGCACTGACGTTGATTCATGGGCTCAAGACAAACGTTTTATCGTTGGTGATGTTCTATGTTAGTATCTTATTTCTCAAAAAAGACGTCAATGCCATAACAATAACAATACATGCAAGAGCTTTTGAGTCAGAGGAATATTATAGAATTCTCTTATATATCGACTACATACAACCAAGGATTTAAGTCACGTTTTTTAATTAAAAAAATTAACTCAACTTTTATATAAGAAAACCAGCACACTATGGTGACCCTTGTCACAACTGACCCTCTATTGGTTCCACCACCATATCTAATATGGGCTTTCGCTTGTATTTTAAATGCATATCATTGTGTCTTTTGTAGTGTTTCAATATTCATCAAGTCATAGTGTGGCAGAGGTGAATCGAGATAGTTTCCAGGGGTGCAACATGACTAATGTACTACAACCGAGTAGTAATGGGAACACAACATTTGCTTTAAACAAGCCCGGGGATAGGTATTTCATATGCGGTAACAGGCTACATTGCTATGCCGGAATGAAGCTTCACGTGGTTGTCGATGGAAAGGAGGCAGATGGACCGGTGGCAGGAGCCCCAGAGGCGCAGGCCGGTGGTGATTTTACTAGTACCCCTACTATAACCACCACGAATACCCATTCTTCAAAAGTAATAACCCTTCATCAGTTGTCCCTAATTCGGTCATGCCTATGTGTATCGGATTTGAATCCTTCGTTTTCATGGGTTTACGTGTCTAATATTTTTCATTATCTAAGAACTATATGTTGTTTGGATATTTTCTAGTTGGTACGTCTTATCCGTTAAGTTAAGTAAAGGCTTACGTTGTTTGTATGTCATCTTCATCTTCTCCTATTTAATGTAAAACATGCATATTGAAGAATTTCCAATCAAACCAATTATAAATGTACCACAATAATTCGTTATTAACATAACATAGCAAAATATCATGGTGAAAAATAAATCTTTTGATCATGTAACATATAATAAAGTTTTCTTTTTTTAAAATTTTTGAGAGGAAGGAGAAGAGTCAAAGGAAACTAAAATTATATTATAAATATTTGTGTAATTTGGTTCTTATGATTTTATTACGACACCACCCCAACCATGGCGAAAACATGATGATATATTGTGTTGTCTTGTCTAACCAACTTGTTTAATACATTGTCTTGTTTTTATTAACATGTTGCGATAAATGTGTTAAAAGGATTGGGTGACATGTTGAACAATTTAATTAATTGAGTCTACAAGTCAACTTGTTTAATTAAACATATTTATTAGTCTACCTACATGTTTAACTAAAAATATTAAACAAATCAACCAAAACACAAACCATTTTTTAAACAGTTAACACGAACACATGTTTATTAACTAGATTAGATATGTATAATTATTAAATCCTTATTATTTTTGTACCACATGTCATGATTTGTCACCCCCTTCGAAATGATTACTTAGTGTGAAAATATTGCATTAATTATAATAAATGTCATGAAAAGAACCTTCTTCCTTTCACAATTAACATCATTCCCTTATTTTTCCAAAAAAAAATCATGAGAATATGAAAAAATTACATAATTCATCCTTTATGATTATATCTGATTTCAGATGTGATCCTTAATCTTTAAAAATTACACCAAACATCCTTTACCTCAATGTTTGTAACAATTAAGGTCCTTTAAACTAACCTGGGTTAATTTTTCATTTTAAATCCTGTCACATGCAAATCATATCGGGTTATTTTTGTAAAATTCACTCTTTCCCTATTCTAATAACCCTATGTACGTAAGATGATCATCCATCTTCCTCATTCCTGCTTTTAAAATTAAACTTGATCATCCAATCGATTCCTTGTTTATCAACTTGAAGCATGGCCAGATTTTGCATGCGTGAATCAACAGATGAGGGTATTGACTACCATAAGTTATATTGTATGTATTTAATCGATTTTTTGGATTTATTGTTAATCTATTTTACTATTTGATTGGTACTATCGATTGATTTTCTTTAAACTCATTGATTTAGGTTTTAAAGTTAATATGTAGGTATGTATGTGAATCTTTTCTCCATCAACTTACATCATGGTGGTTCTTTTAGTCAATCTCCTGGTCGAAGGTATGAGAATGGTCAAGTCAATTTAGTTTCTCTCTTTGATGTTAACAAGTTTTCTATACATGAACTTGATGAATTGAATACTAAGTTAGTGTACGAAGAGAGTGAGTATGTTTTTTTAAGCATTTTTAGTGCCTAGTAGTGATTTAGAAATTAGGATACAAGCCTTAGGTACTAATATGTATTTAGATTCACCAAATTAGTATGTACTCACATGGTTATTGATGTTTTTGTTGAACATGGAGATACATATATGCACACAAATATATTTGATTAGTATACAACACCAACGGTACCCATTCTGAATGAAGAAGCTATAAACAATTTTGACCATTTCTTTAATATACAAGATAATTATGTAAATGTAATGGCTGCTAATGTCAATGATGATAGAGGGAATGAGAATGCTAACATAAAAAATGATGAACAAGACATCGATGAGGACGGTAGTGATTTTATTGTAGATGAAAATGATATAGATGATGCTTCTGTTGATATGAGAGATTTTAAACTACATGTTGATGAAAAATATGAAAGTGTAATACCTCTGAAAACTCCCAAAGAACAGTAACACACGATCTCAATCTTGTGAACGCGGAATATAAACAAGATTGGAGTAGAAAAGAAGATTGGATTGAACAAGAAATGCTTCTTTGATTGAAACAAACAACCTATTACAGGTCTTGTGCGATTTCGCACAGATAAGTATGATAATGAACAAAAAGCTTACATTACAAAACGAAAACTAGCTATTTATACTAAACTACGAGTTCTCGCGCGACTGGCTTGTCGCGCGGATCATTCTTTCGCGCGGGTCTTCTTCTCGCGTGAGAACTGGTTCTCGCGTGACTTCTTTCAATCGCGTGGATGCTTCTTTTCGCACATATCTGTTTTGCCGAGCCTTGTATATCTCCTACAATCTCCCCCTAGGCTCGGTGAAACATGATCAATCAAAATCAACATTCGCCTTCTTGTATGAACCAGCATAAGCATACCATTTATTCCTCAGGATCCGGTCGATCATCCATACGTACTGGCAAGATAGAAAATAAACAGACTCATCAGCTGAGATAGGGCAGTGTAACAGCTTGGATAAGTCGTCTTTGCCAAATTTCATTACTAAATGATCTGAAAGTACATCTGATCACAGCATGACTGAATCCTTTTCATAACTCCAAGAAATAAATTGCTTCAAAAATTGGAGGAATGGAAGTATTAACTGGAACTTTTTTTCATATAAGAATTTTCATAATGAGATCATATAGTTCTTTATCAAGTCAGACTTTGTCCAGCTTTATTTAGAATAACTGGTTAAGTTGATTGTCAATATCTTTTGTCTCTTTAAACTTATACTTCAGGTTTACTCAGAAACATAATGAGTGATATATATCATGTTTTTGTTGATTTAATATAATTCAGTGGATCCCACAATCAGAACTTCTGTAGAATAATTATTATCCTTCAAGACACTATTGAGATTTTCAAGTCACCCCAATTTGACTTAAACCATGCATGGATGATCAGTGATATCATTTATTGTATTCCTAAATATAACTATTTGAGCATAACTAGCCTGAGAAATATTTCTTAACCCGGAATATTAACAAGTTTAAGGACTTACTGACCGCCATTCGGACTTACGTCTGTAAAGTCCAGAAAACCGATCGATCTCACTTCGTTTTAATGTTGCACTTGATATCTTGCGAAGACGGGTGAACAATCAACTGCAAAGCAATCTAGATAACAAGGTGTTTTCAATGTTTACAACAAAATCATTGTAATTGAAATGTTTATTCAATGTCGAACGATTACAATGATAATCGATACAAGATCGATCTCACCCGAGGGTGGAAAATCACAACACGTGATCTGCTCAATTGAGCGAAATAAACAGAGAAAACACAAAACTATCTAGACTAACTTTTAGTAAATTGAAGCACCCGTTAAACTGAAATCGTATGTACAAATATATACACATCTGTAAGTTTTCGCATGGAGATTTCGCATGCATGTTATTCGCATCTCGCATGCGATTCGCATCACCATTTCGCTTGGCTGTGCGACTCGCATGCCTTTCGCATGCATACGCGACTCGCTTGTATGTTGTTCGCATGCATGCATTTTCGCATGCATGCGAAACTGCTTTCTGTCGCATGCTTGTATGCAGCTTCCTCGTGTTCCAAATTGTTCATCTCTAAACTATAGTGTAATCCAAATGTTTGATCCTTACAATCTCCCCCTTGGATTATGCTATAGTTTTGAGGTCTTCATTCTTCAACAAAACCTTTCGAGTGAAGGTTCTCGCATCAGCGGAATTGATGAATAAACCTTTCTCAATAAAGGTTCTCGCACACTTCGATAATTGACTTTGATGCAGCAACTTTTGAGCTTCAAATCTTCATAAAATCATGCAAAAAAGTCTCTTGAGCATTTCCACAAACACTTGGTGTGCGGTCAACAACTTTTGATCTTGTTTTAACGTCCTCGAACGGAAGATCGCGGAATAATGATCCGTTGTATCAAGAGCAACACCTTGCTCTGATACCAAATGTAAAGTCCAGAAAACCGATCGATCTCACTTCGTTTAATGTTGCACTTGATATCTTGCGAAGACGGGTGAACAATCAACTTCAAAGCAATCTAGATAACAAGGTGTTTTCAATGTTTACAACAAAATCATTGTAATTGAAATGTTTATTCAATGTCGAACGATTACAATGATAATCGATACAAGATCGATCTCACCCGAGGGTGGAAAATCACAACACGTGATCTGCTCAATTGAGCGAAATAAACAGAGAAAACACAAAACTATCTAGACTAACTTTAGTAAATTGAAGCACCCGTTAAACTGAAATCGTATGTACAAATATATACACATCTGTAAGTTTTCGCATGGAGATTTCGCATGCATGTTATTCGCATCTCGCATGCGATTCGCATCACCATTTCGCTTGGCTGTGCGACTCGCATGCCTTTCGCATGCATACGCGACTCGCTTGTATGTTGTTCGCATGCATGCATTTTCGCATGCATGCGAAACTGCTTTCTGTCGCATGCTTGTATGCAGCTTCCTCGTGTTCCAAATTGTTCATCTCTAAACTATAGTGTAATCCAAATGTTTGATCCTTACAACGTCTGCCTTCTCAAGATGTTTAGGACTTACAAGCCATCCGGACTTACATGCCCCATCTTTCGATTTTGCCTTCCAAAGTTAAAAAGTATTCTCAAAATAGAAAATAGATACCATATAGTATGTATGTCGTTTAGACATATCTTTTGATTTGTTGTGCTTCTTGGCATCTTATATCCTATATGGCCTTTTCCTTTTGGCATCTTTTTGCTCAATTATTTTCTTTTGTGTTTTTCTTCTTTGTTTCTTTTTGTATTTTTTTTATCTTTTATATATATATATAGTTATGATAATCACTGAATCAATCACATACAGGCTTGAGTATGATAAGATTATATCTCTCAGTCTGTGTTAGAACATTTGAGGCACAGAATCCTGATATGTTCCCCACTAAATCATATCTCTTTAATTCAAGTGTAATCACTCATTATGATCTTTTCATTTCTGAAAGTAAAGCCTATTGACATATGAAACATGATCCAAGTATATTCGTATTTAAGCCTTTGAAAGTACTTAGACTCTTTTAGAACTTTGTAATATCATTTCTCATTTAATCATGAAAATTCATTTTATTGACCCAATCTTGACTCCCCCTAAGACCAAAAGTATTTTTCAAATTTCTCCGTTATATGACTGTATATTTTGAAGCAATTGTCGATTTCCTGTCATATGTCTTTGAACTACCGCTGTCTACATGCCATAAGCTTTCAATGATCTTTTGCGGTTGTTCCTGCATAATTAAAAGAATTACTTAGTCTTTGGTACTCAAGTCAAACAAGAATTGAGCACATTCTGTGTTGCAGTTAGACAAAATGATTTGATATTGTTGTATTTGCTTTGCACATCAGTCCTTTTATTTACACTTCTCAATTTGATATTATCATTTAAATCATTTTTCAAATTCTTGTGCTTTTCGACATTATTAACATTGTCAACTTTTGATTTCATTTGTTTAGAAAATTTTCCACGAGTGAAAACATTTTTCTATTGTGAGCAATAGATTATGAAATCGTTGTTTGCTTAAAGATTTTTGTCGAAAAGAACAAATGTTTGCCAAATGATTTGTGTTTCCACACTGATAACATCTCTTTTGTGTGTGTGGAAAACAAACTGTGGATGACAATTATGAAAATTGTCATAAAAACCAAAGTCAGATTGACTAGGTTTAACTTTCTCCACAGTCTCTCGAATCTTTGCCTTGTTTGACAATTGCAAATTCATCTTTTGCAGATTCGAGGAAATCGATGAAATATGACCACTTTGAATTGAAGATTTGGCAGTTTTGACTTTTGGAATTGTCAGTGTTGGAATAGGAACAGTCTTTGACTTTGCTGGAGTAGGACCAGACTTTGAATGTGCTGGAAAAGGACCAGGCTTTGATATGCGAATGGATGCTGGTGAAGGAGCTTTTACTTGCAAATCTGGGCTACAAATATCTTGATTCACAAGGTTAGCATTATAATGAAGTTTATTTTTAAAGAATCGAGAATTCGTTTCTTTAAAAATATGTTCTTCATTTTCAATTATACCCTTAGAAATGAATCTACTATTAAAATCCTTTTTAATTCTTTCCTTTTGATTTGCCCTTTGATTTGCATTCAAATTATTTTTACTATTTGATTTCAACTCATTCAAATCAACCAACCCATCCACCTTCATTTTATCTGCAAAAAGATTTTCAGTTGATTGTTTAGGTTTGGGTTCTATGATAGGATCAACAGATAAATTTATTTTGATAGAAGGTTTTAAGTCTTGAGATGGAGAGAATCCAATCCCATAGACCATATCAGAATCACAAATGTTATCAGATGATGGTAAACATGAATAATCATGATTAATTGGAGGAGCGATGTTAGAAAACCCAACACCACATCTTCCTCCTTTGATCTTCTGAGTCATTTGTGACTTGATTATTCCTTCAACCATTGTTGATGAAAGTTCAAATTTTTCAACAGTCAATTTAGCCGTGGCTAATTCACTGTTAAGTCTATTAATTTCTAAAGCGAGTTCATTATTTCTATTTGTCAAGTCATTATTGGTACATTCTTTATCATGAAGATTTAATTTTAAGTTATATATTGTTTTATTTAAACCTTCAAGTTTTTCTTTAAAAATCTTTTCATTTGACTTGTGTTTGCAAGCTTGATATTGAAGTTTTTCAACTTCCATTATCAGGCTCTCATTATGAACTCTGTATCTTTGAACTTTCTCAACACATGAATTTTTACATAAGCTATCATATACCTTGGGTTCTGAACTTTCTCCTTCAGGCTCTTCATTCGTTTTCACCATGAATGCTTTCATAGCCTCAAATGGTTCTTCCTTTTCTTCCTCAACTTCTTCTTTCTCAGCAACACTCCATCCAAGAGATCATCAGAGATAAACTCGGCAAACAGATTCTCAGTTTTCTCTGGCATAAGAAGCTTCAAATTTGGTGTTGATGAAGACATGTTGATCAGAAAATCGAAAATCAGACTTCTTGTGCGAAATTAGATGTCGTGCGAAAATAGTACTCGTGCGCAAAGTATTTTCGCGCGGCACAATTTTTCGCGCGAGACAGCAGTGTGTGCGAAATCGCACAAAAAAAGTGATTTAACCGTCTGAGCGAAAACACCCTGTTTTCGCACGCGAAAACTTACAGAACGAGCGAAAATTGTCAAGTTTCGAGCAGAATCTAATCTCCAACTGTTCGATCAAGCGATAACCACCTCCAAATCAATGAAAATGTCTGATTAAACCCATTTTAATCCAATTTTAATGAAATTAAGTCAATTTTAAGCTTAATTTTGATTAAAATTCACTTAAAGTCCACTAATTCAGTTAAAATCGGTCCAAATCAGTCCAAATCCTCCAAAATCGAGCAGAATAACATTGCCATCTCAGAATCTAAAGTAATCAATGATGAATTCTTCAAAAATCAAATAGAACACAATCCAATTCTTCAAAAATCGTGGTTCAAGAGCCTAATGCTCTGATACCAATTGTAAAACCTCTGAAAGCTCCCAAGGAACAGTAACACACGATCTCAATCTTGTGAACGCGGAATATAAACAAGATTGGAGTAGAAAAGAAGATTGGATTGAACAAGAAATGCTTCTTTGATTGAAACAAACAACCTATTACAGGTCTTGTGTGATTTCGCACAGATAAGTATGATAATGAACAAAAAGCTTACATTACAAAACGAAAACTAGCTATTTATACTAAACTACGAGTTCTCGCGCGACTGGCTTGTCGCGCGGATCATTCTTTCGCGCGGGTCTTCTTCTCGCGTGAGAACTGGTTCTCGCGTGACTTCTTTCAATCGCGTGGATGCTTCTTTTCGCACAGATCTGTTTTGCCGAGCCTTGTATATCTCCTACAGAAAGCAACATTAAAGATGATATACTAATGATTGGAGATATTAATGATGAAGTGTTGGACAATGATACTTTTGATAGTGGGTGTGAATCAGATAGGAACATCAGGAATGTTAGGGAAAAAAAGTTTACAGTACCTTAGAAGGGAACTGAAAATATACAAACAACGTAAGCCTTTACTTAACGAATAACACATGCCATGCAATGGTCACTACGTTCTTCATATATGAACCATATGATGATAATGCACATTTGAACTATGTGATGAGCATGCACATATAAACCATGTGATGAGTATGCACATATGAACCATGTGATGATAATGCACATTTGAACTATGTGATGTGTTGTAAAATCAGAATAAAATCGACAATTAAGAACACACCAGAAATACAAAGAATACGCGATTATTGAATCAATCGAATACATGAATCAGAGGAAACTGGAATTGAGAAGATTTTAGTGTGTCCTTAACTCTAATCCCACCGATTCCTTATATACTAATCAGACTTAACTGAAAATAACAAACTAAAAACAAACTTTACACTTTACACCCACACACAATTCCTGCGGAAACAATTACACCCTTCTACTATTGCTGCGGAAGCAATACACACTATTCCTCCTGCGGAAACACTTCTTCTTCCGTAGAAAACAATTACTCTTCCGCAGGAACCAATTCTTCCGTAGTTCTGAACTTGAACTTCTGAGCTTCCGTAGGAACAAATATGATTCTAACCAACAAATTGGTCTTCATTTTCTTCACATTCTCCACCTTGAAGCCAATTTGACTTCAAGTAACGCCCAAAGATTTCAAGCAGAAATCAAACTTCGAAATCGGTAAAACTTTAGTAAATGCATCAGCAGGATTGAGACTTGTATCAATACCTTCCACCTTAACTTCACCAGAGTTCACTACCTCTCTGATGAAATGAAACTTCACCCTCACATGCTTGGTCCTTTCATGATATCTGCTGTTCTTTGACAACTGTATAGCACCTTGATTATCACAATAAACCACAGCATCTGACAATTCTATTCCCAAGTCTTCAACAAACCCTTTCAGCCATATTGCCTCCTTAACTCCTTCAGTTAAGGCAATGTACTCTGCCTCTGTAGTAGACAAAGCTACTACACGCTGCAATTGAGCCTTCCAGCTGACTACATTCCCCATAACTTTGAACACATAACCAGTTATGGATCTGCTCTTGTCTAAATCCTTAGCAAAATCTGAATCAACATAACCAATCACCTTGTTTTGTTGATCCTTATCAGCACATCCAAACACCAAGCCATGACCTTGAGTACCTTTAAGATACCTGAGTATCCACTTCACAGCTTCCCAGTGTTTCTTTCCAGGATTAGACAAATACCTGCTAACTAAACTAGCAGCATAGCCAAGATCAGGTCTTGTACATACCATCAAATACATGATACTTCCCACTGTATTTGCATATGGAACTCTTTCCATATATCTCCTTTCTTTATCAGTAACAGGAGAATCTTTACTTGAAAGATTGAAATGAGTAGCCAATGGAGTATTAACCGGCTTACAACCCTCCATTGCATAATTCGATAAGATTTTCTGCACATAAGACTCTTGAGATAATTTCAACACCTTATTACCCCTGTCCCTATGTATATGCATCCCCAAAATCTTCTTAGCATCACCTAAATCCTTCATTTCAAACTCTTTCATCAACTGACTTTTAATATCATCAATCTCCCCTTGATCACTACAAGCTACCAACATATCATCTACATACAACAATAGGTATATGAACTTACCTTTGTTGTACTCCTTGTGATAAACACAAGAATCATAAGCACTTCTTGAGAAACCACATTTGATGATATAGTCATCAAACCTCTTATACCATTGCCTAGGAGATTGCTTCAAGCCATACGGAGATCATTTCAGCAAACAAACCTTTTCCTCACTACCTTTTACTTCATACCCCCTAGGCTGACTCATGTAAATCTTTTCTTCCAAATTACCATGTAAAAATGCAGTTTTTACATCTAATTGTTGCAACTCCGAGTCTAAGGCAGCAGTCAAACTCAAAATAACCCGGATAGATGAATGTTTTACCACAGGAGAATAAATCTCATTGTAGTCAATACCAGCCTTATATGTGAATCCCTTTGCAACTAACCGTGCTTTAAATCTAGGACCATCACCTTTATTGACTTCATCCTTCACTTTATACAACTACTTACAGGCTACCAGCTTTTGACCAACTGGTTTATCCACCAACTCCCAAGTGTGATGTCACACCCTCATTTTCCACGTACAGGGTTTTACCGTCAGGCGTGTGACATAACCAGGATCTCAGATAAGCATCAGTTACACCAAACGACTCGATAATTACAAATCATTATAAGTTGTTTAATTTTAATGAAACAAACCAAATATATTTAAGTTGTGCGGAAGCGAAAACAGAAAAACATTTAACAATAGCTTTGGAACACGCAAACACGCGTCCAATCCAATTTATGTAAAGTAAATACAATTTAAATCTTGAAAACAGTTGAGATGAACGCAGAATGACATGCAGTGGATGCTGTGCTCCTAGACGTGCCACATCAATGTCCTGAGAGAAAACATGCAAAAATCTCAGTACAAGACTGGTGAGTTCACAGGTTTATCAGAAAACAGTAATTATCAGTAATGAAATTCCCGGATTGTGTAATCCGATAAATATGTAATTCCCGGATTATGTAATCCGTCAAGTATGAAATTCCCGGATTATGTAATCCGTCAAGTATGTAATTCCCGGATTATGAAATCCGTCAAGTATGAAAATCCCGGATTATGTAATCCGTCAAGTATGTAATTCCCGGATTTATCAATCCGATAAGTATAATGAAATCCCCGGATTTATCAATCCGATAAGTATAATGAAATCCCCGGATTTATCAATCCGATAAGTATAATGAAAATCCCGGATTAGTAATTAAAGCATATAATGGGTAGCTAGTCCATAATAATCACTATGTGTATGAAGGCGCGGCCGAACTGACATGTAATCAAATAATAAACCAGGCCCGGATGTGGTCCCACCACAACACTTGTAATTAGGCTAACCGTTCACCCGTTTGACGAACGTTGTGCTAGCGCGACTAGCCCGGGTGGGTATGTCAATCCCAGTAGTACTACTAACAATTACCTCGTTAAGTCCATATTAACGGTCCGTTGGGCAAGTATACACCATAGTATCAAGTATATACAGTATTACAAAAATCCAATGTAATGTAACTTTTATGAAAACAGCATGTTTCTCTCCCCCAAAAGAGTATATAAGTAAAAGTGGGGCTGTAAACTCACCTTGAATTGATGTAATGAAAGCAACAAGAGCTTCAAAGAATAAGGCAATGCACGATCAAACACGATCAACACCTATTATTAATTGTAATTAAGCCTTTAAAATGTGTTCAACACGAATAGCTATATTGGTTGGATTCGGGTCGGTTCGGTTTGACGTACACGATTTGATATACAAATATCACCATGTAATAATAATATTACTAATATTACTAATATTGATATTAATTATAATGATGGTATTGTTACTAATAATAAAAAATAAAATAATCATAATCATAATTATGATAATAATAGTTATGTTATTACCGAATTATGTTCAAAATGATGTAGTAATATTAATAAGTTCATAATAAGAATACGAATAATAATAATAATAATTTATTAGTCAAATCTATTAACTAAGGTATATTTTATAGAAAAATACCTATAGTTATATTTGTAAATAATTTATGAAAATATAATTCCTATATTTATCATGATTAATCCATAATTTAAAACAATATAATGTTCATTAATAATTTGATGATTTAATATATTATTTAAAGTCCCTTTTTTAAAAATAATTATTTGTAATATTTATAAATAATTTATTTCTATGATTTTCGTGATTATTTCATAGTTATACACGGTTTAGAATCCATTTTATAAGAATAAATATTTTAATGTTTATGAATAATATTTTATAAAAATTTATTAAGGTTTTTAAATAAGATAAATTTACAGAAAATAATTATGTAGGATTTAAAATATGGGAGATTTATAATATTTATTTTTATAATTTTTAAGAATTTTTGTATATTTTAAAGTGGTTAAAAAGCTTTTAAAAAAATAAAAGAGGTTGCCCGGGGTCGAACCCGGGACCTCTCACCTGCCCACACACGCACCAAACCAGTGAACCAAGGCTCTAAGCCGCGGTAATACTCGGTTTTTAAATCACTTAAACACAAACATCAACCCTCCCTCAAACCCGAAGAACCCTATAACATTTGAATCCAAAATTGAAACTCAATTCGATGTTGATAACGATCGAATCCATGGGCTTTTCTTCCCCATGATCAAACGAGTATTTAGGTGTATTCAATTACCGTATGTGTTTGACTTGAAGTTAATCCCAGCGAAGAACAAACCGCGACAGAGGAGAAATGATTCGAGGTTCAAATGATAATGATAACCAAATTAACCTTGTGGTTAGCTTCGTGTGATGTCCTATATGCAAAGCCTTCTGCTAATTCAGAAAATAGAACTCAGAGGATGTGATTCGACTATGTTGCAGGTCGTGTTTAATGAGGATGATCGAATGTGGTTTCTGTGTTTGTTTTAGCTGAAATTGAACTTGTTGGATGGTTTTAAACGACTAATGATTGTTAGTGCTCCTTATTTTTGATTATTATTAGGTTTAGTGCTCGACAATGGTGCGTGGTCGGCCGAAAGTTTCGGTCGAGTGGGTTGACCACATTATCATCTTCTATTATTCAAATTTTAGTGATGTTAGTGTTCGAATTGCCCACGAGAAGATGTCGGGATGTATAATTTGGTTGAAATCCGACTCAATTGTCGTTTAGGGGCCGCCGGAATCATTACCGGAGCTCGCCGGATCCGATGGCCGGAAAAACGGGGTTGGGCGGGTGGTTTGGGATTTTTATAAAAAAAAATTACACAACTAGTCCCTGTGGTTTTAAAACTTATCATTTCATGTAACATATTCTTAAAAGAAGTTTCAAGTTTTGCATTTTAATCCCTAAACTCTTATAAAACATTATTATCATTATTATTATTATTATTATTATTGTTATTATTATTATTATTATTATTATTATTATTATTATTATTATATTATATATTATTATTATTATTATTATTATTATTATTATTCTTGCAAAATAGTAAAGTAAGTTAATTCGCGATAAACGGAGAAAGTTAATAGTGTTAACCAAAAAAAAAAAATCGGGTTGTCACATTATCCCCTTGTTGCAGGAATTTTCGTCCCGAAAATTAGGAAGTACCGGCAACATTCTTGAACAGGTTAGGATACTTACGCATCATTTCGTCCTCTCGTTCCCAAGTGAACTCAGGACCACGCCGGGAGTTCCACCGAACTCTGACAAATCGGAATTTTGCTATGCTTTAGTTGTTTAAATTTCCAGAATATAATTTCGTGATAAGACCAACAATGATAAGAAAAGTTATCCGTCGGAATTTAAGAATCCCAAACGTCACCATATGAAACGACCTTAACGCATATCTTGTGAATATGTATTTCTCCTTTAACCAACCATCGGTCTAAGAATAATACGCTATGCGAAGATCTTGAAATGAGTCCACAATGATGGTTAAGAATATTATTAAAACAGGAAATGAATCAATCATTCAGAATAACGATTGATGTTTTATCGTTCTATCACGGTGTACGAATATTTGAAACAGATGCAGGTTAATTTCTCGACGTTATGAGATAATGGGTTTGCTATCACATAAAGGTTACTCTGAACCTTTCCTTGGTGGGTAAACTTGATAGCATTGCTGATCAAGTGGGTGAGAATTTGTAAAACATCACCATTAACCTCCACTGGGACATCACCTCTTCTTGGCCTAAATTTTGTGGCCTCCAACCTCAGAACTCCTGACTCAACTTTGGAAAAGTCGTGGATATCACTAATAAATTGAAGGACTAGATCATCAGAAGACAACATGACACTCAAAAGTTGTTTCTGATCTTTATCAAGTTTTGTTGTTGATAGAATTTCTGCTATGCTAACGACCCCATGATAATGGAGATCTCATCTCGTGTGACATGGTTGCTAGCATTTGTTTTGCTCTCATCGTTACCTCTGTAATATGAACAGTTTTATAAGTTCTGTCTCCTTGGTCTTCTGTACAACTATTTCTTCTCTTAGTTTTGCCATCTTTTCTCTCTTTTTCACCTGATCAATGATTTTCATGCCCATGTAATTAACACCAATTTCCTTCCCATCTTTGCTGAACACGGTTCAACATATATTAAGAATGTTTTGGCTCCAAATAACTCAGTCTCAAAAGTAATTCCTCTCTTTGCTGGTGACTCTCTCTCCAGAACTTCTCTTTTAAAGTCTTGTGTTCAAATCCAAGATAGAATTTTAATAATTTTTAAGCTTAAGGATTCAAAAGCGATTCAAGAAGTGACTCGAACAATAGGAAACATGCTTTGCAGGGTATCAATATTTAGGTACGTTTACATACGCAGTTTCAACAAACCATAAGCACAGTTGAGAACATTTGTATGACTAGAGAACATGAACATAAGTTGACAATATCTTCAGCAGAGAGATTGTTTAGGAAGGCTAACATCGCACAATCACGTTTTGTTGATAGCTCAAATGAAAGTCGATAGATAAGGAATAAATGATTCTATATAGCTAGGTCAAATGAGAATAAAGGAAATAAATCAATTTAAGAAGTTAAGTGATCCAAGCTTAGAATAAAAATCAACCTAAAGCGCTTGGGTCTCCTTTCAGATTTGGACAGTCCCTTTTAAAGTGTCCGGGTTGACCACATTCAAAACACACAGTCTGATTGTGGTTCTGCTGTTGTTGAGGTGCCTTCCCCGAGAGATTCACCCGGCAATAATTGGCAACATGCCCGAACTTCCCACACCTCTCACACGTGCTCCTTGTGCACTGCCCAGTATGATGGAGCTGACATTTGTTGCATTTTGGGAGATTTCCATGATAGCCGCCCGAATGAGAAGGTTGGGACGGATTAAACTTCTTATGTTGAGGTTGATAAGTGGAGGATGAAGATTGCTTTCCGTTGGTAGATGGTTCCCATTTTCTCTTGTTCTCCTTGGAACCCGATGCAGCACCTCGCGGGGGTAGCTTGCCCTGTGCGATAGCCTGGTCAGTCAACTTGTGGGCCAATTGAACAGCTTCCTGAATGGTAGCTGGTCTAGCAGTGGTGACCATGCTCTGGATTTCAGGTACCAGTCCGTCGATGTATCTTTCAACCCGTTTGTAAGCCGGGTTAATCATAGTAGGGCACAGAGTAGCCAACTCGTGAGAACGAGTTGTGTAAGCTTCAATTTCAGAACCTACCATCTTCAGGTTCCAAAATTCGGTTTCCAGTTTTTGTATTTCATCTCGTGAACAGTACTCCTCTTTCAGCAGATTCTTGAATTCTACCCATGTTGTGGCGTTTGCAGCTTCAACGCCCAGCATCTGAACTTGTGTGTTCCACCAGCTCAGAGCTGCACCATCCAGTGTGCCAGCAGCATATTTTACCCTATTCCCAGCAGGCAGTTGCAGATCTCGAACACCAATTCTAGCTTTTCGAACCAACGGAGCAGTCCCACCGCTCCCTCAGTTCCATTGAACGGGTTAGGTTTGCAGTCCATAAAGGACTTGTAGGTGGGGCTGTAAACTCACCTTGAATTGGTGTATGGATTAGTATATGTGCGTGGTCGGGTTGTCACATTATCCCCTTGTTGCAGGAATTTTCGTCCCGAAAATTAGGAAGTACCGGCAACATTCTTGAACAGGTTAGGATACTTACGCATCATTTCGTCCTCTCGTTCCCAAGTGAACTCAGGACCACGCCGGGAGTTCCACCGAACTCTGACAAATCGGAATTTTGCTATGCTTTAGTTGTTTAAATTTCCAGAATATAATTTCGTGATAAGACCAACAATGATAAGAAAAGTTATCCGTCGGAATTTAAGAATCCCAAACGTCACCATATGAAACGACCTTAACGCATATCTTGTGAATATGTATTTCTCCTTTAACCAACCATCGGTCTAAGAATAATACGCTATGCGAAGATCTTGAAATGAGTCCACAATGATGGTTAAGAATATTATTAAAACAGGAATGAATCAATCATTCAGAATAACGATTGATGTTTTATCGTTCTATCACGGTGTACGAATATTTGAAACAGATGCAGGTTAATTTCTCGACGTTATGAGATAATGGGTTTGCTATCACATAAAGGTTACTCTGAACCTTTCCTTGGTGGGTAAACTTGATAGCATTGCTGATCAAGTGGGTGAGAATTTGTAAAACATCACCATTAACCTCCACTGGGACATCACCTCTTCTTGGCCTAAATTTTGTGGCCTCCAACCTCAGAACTCCTGACTCAACTTTGGAAAAGTCGTGGATATCACTAATAAATTAAAGGACTAGATCATCAGAAGACAACATGACACTCAAAAGTTGTTTCTGATCTTTATCAAGTTTTGTTGTTGATAGAATTTCTGCTATGCTAACGACCCCATGATAATGGAGATCTCATCTCGTGTGACATGGTTGCTAGCATTTGTTTTGCTCTCATCGTTACCTCTGTAATATGAACAGTTTATTAAGTTCTGTCTCCTTGGTCTTCTGTACAACTATTTCTTCTCTTAGTTTTGCCATCTTTTCTCTCTTTTTCACCTGATCAATGATTTTCATGCCCATGTAATTAACACCAATTTCCTTCCCATCTTTGCTGAACACGGGTTCAACATATATTAAGAATGTTTTGGCTCCAAATAACTCAGTCTCAAAAGTAATTCCTCTCTTTGCTGGTGACTCTCTCTCCAGAACTTCTCTTTTAAAGTCTTGTGTTCAAATCCAAGATAGAATTTTAATAATTTTTAAGCTTAAGGATTCAAAAGCGATTCAAGAAGTGACTCGAACAATAGGAAACATGCTTTGCAGGGTATCAATATTTAGGTACGTTTACATACGCAGTTTCAACAAACCATAAGCACAGTTGAGAACATTGTATGACTAGAGAATCATGAACATAAGTTGACAATATCTTCAGCAGAGAGATTGTTTAGGAAGGCTAACATCGCACAATCACGTTTTGTTGATAGCTCAAAATGAAAGTCGATAGATAAGGAATAAATGATTCTATATAGCTAGGTCAAATGAGAATAAAGGGAAATAATCAATTTAAGATGTTAAGTGATCCAAGCTTAGAATAAAATCAACCTAAAGCGCTTGGGTCTCCTTTCAGATTTGGACAGTCCCTTTTAAAGTGTCCGGGTTGACCACATTCAAAACACACAGTCTGATTGTGGTTCTGCTGTTGTTGAGGTGCCTTCCCCGAGAGATTCACCCGGCAATAATTGGCAACATGCCCGAACTTCCCACACCTCTCACACGTGCTCCTTGTGCACTGCCCAGTATGATGGAGCTGACATTTGTTGCATTTTGGGAGATTTCCATGATAGCCGCCCGAATGAGAAGGTTGGGACGGATTAAACTTCTTATGTTGAGGTTGATAAGTGGAGGATGAAGATTGCTTTCCATTGGTAGATGGTTCCATTTTCTCTTGTTCTCCTTGGAACCCGATGCAGCACCTCGCGGGGGTAGCTTGCCCTGTGCGACAGCCTGGTCAGTCAACTTGTGGGCCAATTGAACAGCTTCCTGAATGGTAGCTAGTCTAGCAGTGGTGACCATGCTCTGGTTTCAGGTACCAGTCCGTCGATGTATCTTTCAACCCGTTTGTAAGCCGGGTTAATCATAGTAGGGCACAGAGTAGCCAACTCGTGAGAACGAGTTGTGTAAGCTTCAATTTCAGAACCTACCATCTTCAGGTTCCAAAATTCGGTTTCCAGTTTTTGTATTTCATCTCGTGAACAGTACTCCTCTTTCAGCAGATTCTTGAATTCTACCCATGTTGTGGCGTTTGCAGCTTCAACGCCCAGCATCTGAACTTGTGTGTTCCACCAGCTCAGAGCTGCACCATCCAGTGTGCCAGCAGCATATTTTACCCTATTCCCAGCAGGGCAGTTGCAGATCTCGAACACCAATTCTAGCTTTTCGAACCAACGGAGCAGTCCCACCGCTCCCTCAGTTCCATTGAACGGGTTAGGTTTGCAGTCCATAAAGGACTTGTAGGTGGGGCTGTAAACTCACCTTGAATTGGTGTATGGATTAGTATATGTGCGTGGTCGGGTTGTCACATTATCCCCTTGTTGCAGGAATTTTCGTCCCGAAAATTAGGAAGTACCGGCAACATTCTTGAACAGGTTAGGATACTTACGCATCATTTCGTCCTCTCGTTCCCAAGTGAACTCAGGACCACGCCGGGAGTTCCACCGAACTCTGACAAATCGGAATTTTGCTATGCTTTAGTTGTTTAAATTTCCAGAATATAATTTCGTGATAAGACCAACAATGATAAGAAAAGTTATCCGTCGGAATTTAAGAATCCCAAACGTCACCATATGAAACGACCTTAACGCATATCTTGTGAATATGTATTTCTCCTTTAACCAACCATCGGTCTAAGAATAATACGCTATGCGAAGATCTTGAAATGAGTCCACAATGATGGTTAAGAATATTATTAAAACAGGAAATGAATCAATCATTCAGAATAACGATTGATGTTTTATCGTTCTATCACGGTGTACGAATATTTGAAACAGATGCAGGTTAATTTCTCGACGTTATGAGATAATGGGTTTGCTATCACATAAAGGTTACTCTGAACCTTTCCTTGGTGGGTAAACTTGATAGCATTACTGATCAAGTGGGTGAGAATTTGTAAAACATCACCATTAACCTCCACTGGGACATCACCTCTTCTTGGCCTAAATTTGTGGCCTCCAACCTCAGAACTCCTGACTCAACTTTGGAAAAGTCGTGGATATCACTAATAAATTGAAGGACTAGATCATCAGAAGACAACATGACACTCAAAAGTTGTTTCTGATCTTTATCAAGTTTTGTTGTTGATAGAATTTCTGCTATGCTAACGACCCCATGATAATGGAGATCTCATCTCGTGTGACATGGTTGCTAGCATTTGTTTTGCTCTCATCGTTACCTCTGTAATATGTGCAGTTTTATTAAGTTCTGTCTCCTTGGTCTTCTGTATAGCTATTTTCTCTTAGTTTTGCCATCTTTTCTCTCTTTTTCACCTGATCAATGATTTTCATGCCCATGTAATTAACACCAATTTCCTTCCCATCTTTGCTGAACACGGGTTCAACATATATTAAGAATGTTTGGCTCCAAATAACTCAGTCTCAAAAGTAATTCCTCTCTTTGCTGGTGACTCTCTCTCCAGAACTTCTCTTTTAAAGTCTTGTGTTCAAATCCAAGATAGAATTTTAATAATTTTTAAGCTTAAGGATTCAAAAGCGATTCAAGAAGTGACTCGAACAATAGGAAACATGCTTTGCAGGGTATCAATATTTAGGTACGTTTACATACGCAGTTTCAACAAACCATAAGCACAGTTGAGAACATTTGTATGACTAGAGAATCATGAACATAAGTTGACAATATCTTCAGCAGAGAGATTGTTTAGGAAGGCTAACATCGCACAATCACGTTTTGTTGATAGCTCAAATGAAAGTCGATAGATAAGGAATAAATGATTCTATATAGCTAGGTCAAATGAGAATAAAGGGAAATAAATCAATTTAAGAAGTTAAGTGATCCAAGCTTAGAATAAAAATCAACCTAAAGTGCTTGGGTCTCCTTTCAGATTTGGACAGTCCCTTTTAAAGTGTCCGGTTGACCACATTCAAAACACACAGTTTGATTGTGGTTCTGCTGTTGTTGAGGTGCCTTCCCCGAGAGATTCACCCGGTAATAATTGGCAACATGCCCGAACTTCCCACACCTCTCACACGTGCTCCTTGTGCACTGCCCAGTATGATGGAGCTGACATTTGTTGCATTTTGGGAGATTTCCATGATAGCCGCCCGAATGAGAAGGTTGGGACGGATTAAACTTCTTATGTTGAGGTTGATAAGTGGAGGATGAAGATTGCTTTCCGTTGGTAGATGGTTCCCATTTTCTCTTGTTCTCCTTGGAACCCGATGCAGCACCTCGCGGGGGTAGCTTGCCCTGTGCGACAGCCTGGTCGGTCAACTTGTGGGCCAATTGAACAACTTCCTGAATGGTAGCTGGTCTAGCAGTGGTGACCATGCTCTGGATTTCAGGTACCAGTCCGTCGATGTATCTTTCAACCGTTTGTAAGCCGGGTTAATCATAGTAGGGCACAGAGTAGCCAACTCGTGAGAACGAGTTGTGTAAGCTTCAATTTCAGAACCTACCATCTTCAGGTTCCAAAATTCGGTTTCCAGTTTTTGTATTTCATCTCGTGAACAGTACTCCTCTTTCAGCAGATTCTTGAATTCTACCATGTTGTGGCGTTTGCAGCTTCAACGCCCAGCATCTGAACTTGTGTGTTCCACCAGCTCAGAGCTGCACCATCCAGTGTGCCAGCAGCATATTTTACCCTATTCCCAGCAGGGCAGTTGCAGATCTCGAACACCGATTCTAGCTTTTCGAACCAACGGAGCAGTCCCACCGCTCCCTCAGTTCCATTGAACGGGTTAGGTTTGCAGTCCATAAAGGACTTGTAGGTGCAAGTCGGTTGTCCAATAGGGTTCTGCTGTGGAGGGGGTTGGTTTGCCAATGCCGCGGTGATACTGTGATTGATTATTGTTGCCAATTCTGCAGGCGTCAGCGAGATGTTACCTCTTCCACGTCCACGTCCTCCTCCAGACATTCTTTACATTACCAAATATCAAAAGCTATCAGTCATATGAAAATAGTCCTTTTGTCTTGGAATGAAAAGGAAGAGATTATTCAAAGATTTAAAGAAATAGACTATCTAGAGAATCAGTCCGAATCTGAGGGATTAACATAAATGTCATAGTTTGAATTTCATCCAAATTCAAGGTAAGTGTGCATTCCTACAAATAGAACTGATAAGTAGTTTCCACATTAGTGGCTATGTTCTATGAGAACCGAGGCTTTCTTACTCAATGTGTAGGAATGATGACTTATACTGACTATAATGTTACCACCCGACCAGATTCACCGGACTTAGCATGCACGACAAATTACAATTACGTGTGCACCCGTAATGGTAACTTGCTTTGCATGATCACCCTGGTTCTTCCTATCAGGTTAACATATCTTGTCAAGTATAGTGTCATCAATGATTGGAGTACCAAATATGTATGTATTATATCAGGAAAACGAAATCAAGGACAAGAATTATTCAACACGACAATGAGATGTCCCGAGTGTATTCGTTTGATTTGTGAATCAAAGCGAGTACGTTGACTAATCAAAGTATTAGGTCAATCATAACTTTGTTGAAACATGCGTACCTATAAGCAGATACTCATCCCAAGGGTTCCCAGGTAAGGTAAACAGGTCCATCGGTTGATTTGGATATATGCGAATACCTTGCCTAGACAGAACACCTCGAGATACAGGCATCTTACTCTTCCAGCATTGCATGTATTCAAGTTGTAAGACACAGACTTTGACGAGACTTTGAAACCATTAATAACAATCGAGGTTTTGGAGTTTGAAATCACTTGAATTAGGCACTCAAACCTTCCGTTTGTTAAAGTAAAAGTTTTCAAGCATCCCGATTAAGTAAACATAGCTTAAAAATCTATGTGTGTGTAACTAATGCAAATCCAGCTATAGTCTAAAATGCAATGCAAATGAGATGCAAATCCATTTTAGTTCGCTATAACTAATGCTCTGATACCAATCTGTCACACCCTCATTTTCCACGTACGGGGTTTTACCGTCAGGCGTGTGACATAACCAGGATCTCAGATAAGCATCAGTTACACCAAACGACTCGATAATTACAAATCATATAAGTTGTTTAATTTTAATGAAACAAACCAAATATATTTAAGTTGTGCGGAAGCGAAAACAGAAAAACATTTAACAATAGCTTTGGAACACGCAAACACGCGTCCAATCCAATTTATGTAAAGTAAATACAATTTAAATCTTGAAAACAGTTGAGATGAACGCAGAATGACATGCAGTGGATGCTGTGCTCCTAGACGTGCCACATCAATGTCCTGAGAGAAAACATGCAAAAATCTCAGTACAAGACTGGTGAGTTCACAGGTTTATCAGAAAACAGTAATTATCAGTAATGAAATTCTCGGATTGTGTAATCCGATAAATATGTAATTCCCGGATTATGTAATCCGTCAAGTATGAAATTCCCGGATTATGTAATCCGTCAAGTATGTAATTCCCGGATTATGAAATCCGTCAAGTATGAAAATCCCGGATTATGTAATCCGTCAAGTATGTAATTCCCGGATTTATCAATCCGATAACTATAATGAAATCCACGGATTTATCAATCCGATAAGAATAATGAAATCCCCGGATTTATCAATCCGATAAGTATAATGAAAATCCCGGATTAGTAATTAAAGCATATAATGGGTAGCTAGTCCATAATAATCACTATGTGTATGAAGGCGCGGCCGAACTGACATGTAATCAAATAATAAACCAGGCCCGGATGTGGTCCCACCACAACACTTGTAATTAGGCTAACCGTTCACCCGTTTGACGAACGTTGTGCTAGCGCGACTAGCCCGGGTGGGGTATGTCAATCCCAGTAGTACTACTAACAATTACCTCGTTAAGTCCATATTAACGGTCCGTTGGGCAAGTATACACCATAGTATCAAGTATATGCAGTATTACAAAAATCCAATGTAATGTAACTTTTATGAAAACAGCATGTTTCTCTCCCCCAAAAGAGTATATAAGTAAAAGTGGGGCTGTAAACTCACCTTGAATTGATGTAATGAAACAACAAGAGCTTCAAAGAATAAGGCAATGCATGATCAAACACGATCAACACCTATTATTAATTGTAATTAAGCCTTTAAAATGTGTTCAACACGAATAGCTATATTTGGTTGGATTCGGGTCGGTTCGGTTTGACGTACACGATTTGATATACAAATATCACCATGTAATAATAATATTACTAATATTACTAATATTGATATTAATTATAATGATGGTATTGTTACTAATAATAAAATAAAATAATCATAATCATAATTATGATAATAATAGTTATGTTATTACCGAATTATGTTCAAAATGATGTAGTAATATTAATAAAGTTCATAATAAGAATACGAATAATAATAATAATAATTTATTAGTCAAATCTATTAACTAAGGTATATTTTATAGAAAAATACCTATAGTTATATTTGTAAATAATTTGTGAAAATATAATTCCTATATTTATCATGATTAATCCATAATTTAAAACAATATAATGTTCATTAATAATTTGATGATTTAATATATTATTTAAAGTCCATTTTTTAAAAATAATTATTTGTAATATTTATAAATAATTTATTTCTATGATTTTCGTGATTATTTCATAGTTATACACGGTTTAGAATCCATTTATAAGAATAAATATTTAATGTTTATGAATAAAATTTTATAAAAATTTATTAAGGTTTTTAAATAAGATAAATTTACAGAAAATAATTATGTAGGATTTAAAATATGGGAGATTTATAATATTTATTTTTATAATTTTTAAGAATTTTTGTATATTTTTAAAGTGGTTAAAAGCTTTTAAAAAAATAAAAGAGGTTGCCCGGGGTCGAACCCGGGACCTCTCACCTGCCCACACACGCACCAAACCAGTGAACCAAGGCTCTAAGCCGCGGTAATACTCGGTTTTTAAATCACTTAAACACAAACATCAACCCTCCCTCAAACCCGAAGAACCCTATAACATTTGAATCCAAAATTGAAACTCAATTCGATGTTGATAACGATCGAATCCATGGGGCTTTCTTCCCCATGATCAAACGAGTATTTAGGTGTATTCAATTACCCGTATGTGTTTGACTTGAAGTTAATCCCAGCGAAGAACAAACCGCGACAGAGGAGAAATGATTCGAGGTTCAAATGATAATGATAACCAAATTAACCTTGTGGTTAGCTTCGTGTGATGTCCTATATGCAAAGCCTTCTGCTAATTTCATAAAATAGAACTCAGAGGATGTGATTCGACTATGTTGCAGGTCGTGTTTAATGAGGATGATCGAATGTGGTTTCTGTGTTTGTTTTAGCTGAAATTGAACTTGTTGGATGGTTTTAAACGACTAAATGATTGTTAGTGCTCCTTATTTTTGATTATTATTAGGTTTAGTGCTCGACAATGGTGCGTGGTCGGCCGAAAGTTTCGGTCGAGTGGGTTGACCACATTATCATCTTCTATTATTCAAATTTTAGTGATGTTAGTGTTCGAATTGCCCACGAGAAGATGTCGGAATGTATAATTTGGTTGAAATCCGACTCAAATTGTCGTTTAGGGGCCGCCGGAATCATTACCGGAGCTCGCCGGATCCGATGGCCGGAAAAACGGGGTTGGGCGGGTGGTTTGGGATTTTTAAAAAAAACAATTACACAACTAGTCCCTGTGGTTTTAAAACTTATCATTTCATGTAACATATTCTTAAAAGAAGTTTCAAGTTTTGCATTTTAACCCCTAAACTCTTATAAAACATTATTATCATTATTATTATTATTATGTTATTATTATTATTATTATTATTATTATTATTATTATTATTATTATAATTATTATTATTATTATTATTCTTGCAAAATAGTAAAGTAAGTTAATTCGCGATAAACGGAGAAAGTTAATAGTGTTAACCAAAAAAAAAAAATCGGGTTGTCACATTTGATTCTTATACAGTGATTCCATCTCATCATTCATTGCTTCTGTCCATTTCTCTTTGTTTTCTGTTCTAACAGCCTCTTCATATGACAAAGGTTCATATATACTTTCATTCTCAGCAACCATGAAAGCCACCATACTTGTATTATCACCATCTCTGAACCTTAATGGAGGAACAATCTACCTCCTTGGTCTATCTTTTGCAATACTAGACTCACCAGCAGGAACTTTTGGACTATGTTGTGCGTTACTAGAGCCATTTGGTTTCTCTTCTTCATTAAATCTTGGATCCTTCACAATAGGCTCCACCTCAATATCAACACCCTTTGATTCATTGAGATCATCTTTAAACTTTCCTCCCACAACATCTTTGTAGAAAACATCTTCTCTGAAAGCTACTACATCTCTGCTGACAAACACCTTTGGAGTTCCATTATCTAGTCTCCACAACTTATGCCCTTTAACTCCATCTGGGTATCCCAACACAACACACCTTTGAGCTCTTAGATCAAGTTTCCCCTGACTTATATGTGCATAAGCCAAAGTACCAAACACCCTTAGATTACTGCAATCCGGCTGTTCTCCTGACCATACTTCTATAGGTGTTTTCATACCTATAGCAGTTGAAGGAGATCTATTAACCAGATAAGCTGTAGTTGTCACTGCTTCAGCCCAAAAACTCTTTGGCAGACCAGAGCTAATCAACATACACCTCACCTTGTTTAGTAAAGTCCTGTTCATCCTCTTTACTAAACCATTTTGTTGGGGTGTTCTTGGAACTGTCAAATGCCTTCCAATCCCATGCTTCTTACAATATTGATCAAACTCCTTATTACAAAACTCCAGCCCATTATCTGTTTTGAGTTTCTTAACCCTCCTGCCAGTTTTGGTTTCAACCAATGACCTCCACTCTTTGAACTTTCCAAAGGCTTCATCCTTGTGTTTCAACACATACACCCAGACTCTCCTGAAAAAATCATCAACAATAGACAGGAAATAACTAGCTTCTCCTAAAGATTTATGTTTTGTAGGCCCCCATAAATCTGAATGAACATAGTCTAAGATGGCTTTAGACTTATGTTTGCTTCTTACAAACTTCAACCTATGAGCTTTGCCAAGAACACAATGCTCACAAAAATCAATGCCATCTGAATTCACATCAACAAGAATTCCTTGTTTCTTTAATTCCATTAACCCCTGCTCACTTATATGCCCCAATCTATGGTGCCACAACTGATTTATTTTATACACCTCAGTTCCTTCGGCTGAATTAGCACTAACACTTATCTTACTATTCAACAAATAAGTGTTATTTGCCACCCTTGTGACAGATAAAACTACTAAGGATCCTTTTAACACCTTAGCCTTCCCATTTTTGAACACTACATGGTGACCCTCCTTTTCAAATGTTCCCAAAGACAACAAACTTTTCTTAAGATCAGGAATGTATCTTACTCCCCTGAGCTCCACCTTCAACCCATTATCAAGCTTGAGTTCCACTATTCCAATACCCACTATTAGACATGGATAATCATTGCCAAGCTTGACTACACCAAGGTCTTGATATGTCAACTCTTTGAAGTAATGTTTCATGGGTGTCATGTGGAATGAACACCCTGAGTCTAACACCCACTGATCACTATTTTGCCCTTCTTGAACACTCAAGACATCAGAACTTTCATAGCCATCAGATGAATCTAGTTCATCTTGTGCAACATGACTATTTTGACTCTTGTTTGCATTAGAATCACCGTTCTTCTTCTTCCATTCTGGGCAGTCTCTTTTAAGGTGTTTCTCAGAATTGCAAACGAAGCATCTTCTTTTGTACTTTGATTTGGATCTTGACTTACCCCTGTTCTTGGATCCTCTAACTTCAGTTCTTCCTCTTACAAACAACCCTTCACCACTATCATCTTTTGGATCAGATCTTCTTTTTAACTCTTTGGAGTTTAAAGCAGCAAGAACCTCCTCCATGGTGAGTGTTTCTCTCCCATACATTAGGGTATCAACAAAGTGTTCATAAGACTGAGGTAATGAAGTTAATAACAGAATTGCTTGATCTTCATCATTAATTGTCACCTCTATGTTTTCAAGATCCAAGATCAATTTGTTGAATTCGTCACAATGATCTTCTAATGTCTTCCCGGACCCCATACAGAACGTGTACAATCTCTTCTTCAAGTACAATCGGTTGGCCAATGACTTGGTCATGTACAAACTCTCCAACTTCGTCCACACACCGGCGGCAGTCGTCTCCTTCGACACCTCATGAAGCACACGATCACCCAAACTCAAGATGATCGCACTTTGGGCTTTCTCCACGACTTCCTTCCTCTTCTCCTGCAACTCCTTCTTCTTCTCTGCAGTAATTCCATCAGGAATTCTGGGTTCGACACCAAGAGCATCCACCAATCCCTGGTGTACCAACAATGCCCTCATTTTCAATCGCCATAGACAAAAATCGTTCTTTCCATCGAATTTCTCAAGTTCGAATTTCATGGAAACCATGGTCACCTTCTTGATTTCTCTTCCTTCGTCCAATTGTCTTATCTTCCTCCCGAATTGAGCCAACCTTGGCTCTGATACCACTTGTTGTAAAATCAGAATAAAATCGACAATCAAGAACACACCAGAAATACAAAGAATACGCGATTATTGAATCAATCGAATACAAGAATCAGAGGAAACTGGAATTGAGAAGATTTTAGTGTGTCCTTAACTCTAATCCCACCGATTCCTTATATACTAATCAGACTTAACTGAAAATAACAAACTAAAAACAAACTTTACACTTTACACCCACACACAATTCCTGCAGAAACAATTACACCCTTCTACTATTGCTGCGGAAGCAATACAAACTATTCCTCCTGCGGAAACACTTCTTCCGTAGGAAACAATTACTCTTCCGCAGGAACCAATTCTTCCGTAGTTCTGAACTTGAACTTCTGAGCTTCCGTAGGAACAAATATGATTCTAACCAACAAATTGGTCTTCATTTTCTTCACATGATGAGCATGCACATATGAACCATGTGATGAGCATGCACATATGAACTATGTGATGAGCATGCACATATGAACCATGTGATGAGCATGCACATTTGAACCATGTTATGTTCACTAGTCTACACAAATGCATTCTGCACAAACTTGGTCCAAAATATCATAAATTTGGTCAAATTCCATACATACATAGAAATGCTTACGACAAATGCTTACTTCAAATAACTTGGTCCAAAAAATCAAACACATATTTTAGTTCAAAATGCCATTTTATTAATCTAATGCCATTACATTAAACGGATTGTTCAATACATCTAAATTGGTCAAACATACATAGCATTACACAGAAACTTACATGAACCTCAAAGAAACCAAAATATAATAAAGCCTATCCAACTAAAAAGCAAGTAGTTCCACAATTGTCTTGCCTTCTATTAACTTGATTTTAATTCAGCTTCAAGTTGGCTCCTTAAAACTTAAGATCATTATTTGATCTTAGTAGACTTAGAATGATACTTGAACACCTTTCACACATTTAGAGTCATACCATTAAAAATTACATTTGAACCCTTATCAAAAGTTGGCAAAATTAAAATACAAATATTCAAATTAGGGTGAATATGAACAAGAAAATGAAATTAGAGTAAATATGAACAGGAGATACCATACCTCTCAAAGACAACAATAGAACCGTCTACTTGGATTGTGTTAGGTCCATGAAGTTTTGATCGTCACTTGTTTACCACACCGATAATAAATCGTCTTATTCATCTAGGACGTCATGATATGAAGACTAAAATCGTTCGAACGGTAAGATGAGATGGAAATCTTTAGAAGGGGAAGATAAGTTGAAGATGGAGATGGAGATGGTGAGATTTGGAGCCCCAATGGGGAAGAAGGGGAATAGTGGATTTTACAATAGGGTGTTGTATATGTATTAGGGAAGAGTGAATTTTACAAAAATACCCCATGCGATTTGCTTGTGTCAAGATTTAACATGAAAAATTAACCCAGGTTAGTTTAAAGAACCTTAATTGCCATAAACATTGATGGTAAATGATGTTTGGTGTAATTTTTAATAATAAAAACAACATCTGAAATCATATATAAACAAAAATAATGGATTATGTAAATTTGTCTAGGAATATACAATCAAACTAGTGGGAAGCCCGCGCGATGCGACGAGACTGACAACTTACAAGCCTTTAGAGCGAGTGCTTGTTTCATAATCGCCAAACCTGAATTTATTCAAATGCCGGGATTTAATCACCGCAAAACTTATATCCATGAAGAAATCACAATTAATAAAAGTCAATGGTGTTCAATTACTCTATATAAACTCCTGAATAATCACTTACATTTAATTTATAAAATCTATTGTATTGCTTTTGAAGTCAACCTGTGATAAATATGTCTAGTATGATAAATGTTTTAAGAACCTTGTCTGGCCCTTTGAGTAATAAACTTATGTCATTGACACTTATTGTGGAGATCTAGTTTAATATTGACATAGACTTAGAAAGTCATTTCTAAAAGCTCTTAAAATAGTTTTCTAACCAAACGCTTTGCACTTAAATGCATATATCAAAAGTAATTTGGTGTCAACCTTGACTTTTTATGTTCAATAGTCATAAAAGAGAATAGATGTTAAAAACAAAAATAGTTTCTTTAAAAGGAAAAACAATTTTAAAAGTAAACGTCATACATACCGCAACAGTGCACGAACACATGTCATGCTCAATTAATTATAGTGAGTATAAGTTACATAATGTAGACCTTTTACCATTAGCTACAAAATAAAATTTAATCAATGATTGCTTTTTGATAGATTGTATTAAAATTTCAATATCCGGTTTATCGTTTATTAGAGGTTTAAAAGTAACTTCCATAATTGTTCCTTAAGCATAAACAATGTTAGTGAATGTTCAAGCGAAAGAACTAACAATTTCAGATGTCTCTAGGTTGATGACCTTATATACAATTCCACATGTTCCATCTCCAATTTCTTGTATACATTTATATCTGAAAATAATTATTAATCAGAAACCATACACAAAGAAATGAAGCCATAAAAAAGATATCATTAATAACAATATTCCAATGAGAACTGAAATATCATGTAATTTACCTCTCCATTATTGACACAATAGCAAGTAATGGATCAATTTATCAATGGACATCCAAAGTACAAAAGAGGCTTCTACACTATTAAAACAGTGTTCTTCGCTCGCTTGTAGATTACCAATAATGATCAAACAGGACTTGTTATTCGATCTGTTGCAGAAACCCCACTTTTCACTATAATTTAGCATCAAGTTAAAAGTAGTCAACATGCTTAAATACAGCCTCTACAAGCTGCAACCAACAGATTTCATTTAAGAGTCACCATTTTATCTACCATTTGCATAATTCTACTCTAACTTCATAAGGAATTCAACCTGGTTGAAAAGACTAATTCATGTGAATCGAATTTAATCTCCATTTTCTTCATACATCTGTTGTCATCTGCAAAAGCAAAAAAAACGTAACATGTCAGCCGTAAGAACAATCTGTTAAGAAGTCTCGATACAAAAAGTCAAAAATCATGGATTGGTCCATTTCTTCTTCTGTAAATAAATTTATCTTTCAAGTTTAGCAATATCCTTAAGCTTAACCAACTGAATTTCAAGATCTTAAATATCATATCTCTTATAAAAATTCTTAATTATCAGTATCAAATATTGACATAATATGCACAAACATCATATCTGTAAAAAATCCCCAATTCAAAAAATCAAATATTGAAAAAATATAAGTAACCTTAAACTAGTCATCAAGAAATATAAACAATATCATTTGATAGATAAACAATTTCATACAATCATCTCGAATAATCAAAATCTCCACACCCAAATACTAAATTCCCATCCCTAAATTACGAACACAGTAGTTTCACCTTCGCCAACAATCTTGGAATTTTAAAAATAAAATTAAAAAATCACAAAATCAACAAGAAAACACACGATTAAAAGACTAAAACCTAGAATGCAAATGAAATTGAACATGTAATCACTTTGTTTAAAGAACTGGATCGGAAATTTGGGACAAATGCAAATTGAATTGTAGTGAAAACTCACCATGAACGATAAGCTGAAGATCTTGAAGGCTTAACAGAGATAAACTTTGGGATTGAGATCAGCTATGCAAGAACAAATTCTTTGAGATTACGAGAGAGAATAAGGGAACCATACATGGATGAAATTCAGGTTGGTGTGCTGCTTCTAGCACCTCCTCTAACTCACCTAAAAACATAATTGCTTGTAGCACCTCCAGATCCGTCATCGGTGTCGCCTTCACGTACATATTCTGAAATAAAAACACAACAAAGATAAGCAAAAAACAACATAGATTCATAGTCGCAAATCCTTAAGGAACATGAAACAACAAGCAAATTAAACGACATCATATACGTAACTTTGGAGATACGACTGCAAACGGATCCGAGAGGTGTTTGAACTTGAGAAGGCAGGATGTATGTAAATGTGGGCCTGGGATGGGAATCGAGCAGGGGGTTTGAATGAGGGTACGGAATCGCCATGGATTCCATGTCGTGTGAAGGAAGGTAGGAGGTCACCGGGAGGTGCGACCGGAAGGATCGAAACTGCAGGGGGATGGGAACAGCCTGAAATGGAGATGAACGGGCGTATGCAATGTCACACCCCGACCGACGGCGGAATCATCGGAGCGGACGAGGGAATGATTGATTGTTCATAACTCATGATTGTCTAATAGTGAAAATAATATTAAAATCAGATTACAGGATAACATGAATTTAACAGATACAAATACAACAGTTAGAGTCACAAATAGTAATTGTCTTTTGTTTTGACTAAGTCCAGGTCTTATATGATCAAGTAGAAGTCCACTAGCTTGCTTAACCTGAAATCATGTGAGAAAATAAAGTCAGCTAACGAATTAGCTGGTGAGTAATCATAGTTTTGAATATACATATAGATTTATTGATTGATTGAGAATAATCCAATTCACAAGGTAACGTTAAGACTTATATTGCAATAGTAAAGCATATAGATAAACTGACACAATAACAACCCCTTGACTTGACACTTGCATATAATAGACTCTACACATAACCATAGATTGACTCCTGCCTCTGGCACAATCACCACTCGACTATTCATATGGGGTGGGTTATCCAAACCAGTAGATCTACATTGTTGCCAGGATTGATTGATTGATTGAATTAGGGTTCTACTGTCGTCCAGTTTATCACAGTATGTTCACGTAATTGCAAGTAATAACATAACCTGTCTTGAATTGAATTGAAAATGAAATAACAATAGAATATCATGATAGAATATATTGTATCACATGATTTCCCCCAAATAGGAAATGATATAAAAAGGGGATATGAAAACTCACTTGATTGATGAGATTAGAATCTGGATGTGATAGATTAGACACTGTGATTTCCTTACGGTTAACCTAAGGAACGGTGTCTCGTGTTAGAATAATAATGATTTGAAAGTTTGGGAATGTTTTAAGGTTTCCATTTTGATTTTGAATGGTGGTTTAAATATTCTATCTAATTTGTATGTCTTGAAACAAATAGATTTATTGAAAATGATTATGTTTAAATTTTAGAATAAACGTATTAGTTTACGTATCTGTTTGATTTATTGTGAAAATGTGGAAAAATAAATAATTAATCTTATTAATTAATTATGTGATAATTAACTAATATGTTTAATTATTTAATTTATTAAAAGAAATGAAATTGTTATTTAAAATGATCTAAATATAATAAATTATATATTTAATCATTATTTAAACAATAATAAATATTGTGTGAAATTGTTACAAATAATATTGTGTCAAATAATAATTCAATAAATTAAATTATTATTAGGAGTTCATTTTTATTTAAATAATTTGTGTATTATTTATAACTTTATTTATTTAAAACATTTATTAAAAATAGATAAAATATTGAAATAAATTCCAGAAAAATAATTTAGTTGTTTAAATATTTTTAATGTCTTAAAAATATTTTTATGATTTTTATGAATTTTTTTAGAATTTTTAGAGGCTTAAAATGGCCTAAAAAAATATTAAAAAATATAGGAGGCTGCCGGGTTTCGAACCCGGGACCTCAAGGTTGAAATGGGGCGCAGGAACCATTAAGCCAAGGCTGCATCCGCGAAAGAAACCGGGGTTCAATCCTTTTTAAACACACGTTCAAATCAACCCCAATTTCCACATAAGAACCCTAGATCGAATCCCCCCAAATTGAACATCGAATCGATTTCGATTGCATCTGCAACCATGGGGCTTTCATTCCCCATGTAAAAACGAGTATGTGGGTGTGTAGAATTACCTATATGGTATCGATTTGAAGTTGATCCCAACGAAGAACAGGTCGCGGCACAGTGATGATCGTTTGATGCTCAAACAGTGATAATAATCGAATTAAACTCTAGGGAAGCTTTGAATGATGATCTAGAACCAAAGCCCAATGTTAATTTCGAAGTTTGAAACTCGATTAATGGTGTTCCACGGAGTTGCAGGTCGCGACCGCAGGAGGTAGTCGAATCATGCTCAAACCATAACCATAATCAAATTAATCTTAGGGTTAGCTTCGTATGGTGATAAGGAACCATAACCCTATGTTAATTTCGATTAAAATTGATCGGGGATGGGGATTCGAGAGTGTTGCAGGTCCGAACGGGGAAGGAGGTCGGGTGTGTTGTTTGGGTTTGTTTCGATTGAAATTGATTACATAGGAAGTTTTTAATGTTCCATGATTCGTTAATGCGTGTTTGCTTTTGATTATAATAATCCATAGTGCGATTGGTGTATGGATCTCGGCCGAAAGATGAAGAAAAGCCAAGGAACACAGCGAAGGGGAAATGGGGGTGGGGTTGGGATGTTTCCAAAGTTTACAAGAATGGTCCCTGAAATATACCTTTGTTCCATTTTAATCCAAAGTTTATGTTTTAGTGTTAATGTAAGTTACATTTTAGCCCTTGTGATTAGTAATGTTAACATTTCATGTAAAAATATTTGTTATAGGCTTTAATTCAACTTTATATTTTCATTATTATTATTATTATTATTTTTGTTATTATAATTATTTGAATTAAAAATCAACGTAATAAACTTGATTGTTTATAAACTAATTAATTAATTTTTTTTTTTACGAAAATACGCGATGTTACAGTCTCCCCTGCTTTAGGAAATTTCGTCCCGAAATTTGTTTACGAGGAGACTGAAACGAAAAGATGAGTATACTGGGTTTTCATCTGATCCTCACGTTCCCAGATGAATTCTGGGCCACGTTTAGATTCCCAGCGGTTTTGACAATGGATATTCGACTATGTTTAAGTTGTTTAACTTCCCGTCCATACCTTCCACGGGTTTCTCAATAAAGTGCATAAATTTATCATTCTGGACTTCGTCGAGTGGAATGTGGAGATTTTCGTCGGCAAGACACTTCTTGAGATTTGAAACATGAAACGTTGAATGTAATTTGCTGAGCTCTTGGGGTAGTTCAAGCTTGTAGGCCACTTTCCCAATTCGCTCAAGCACTTTGAATGGTCTTACGTAACGAGGTGCTAGCTTCCCTTTCTTTCCAAAGCGAATCACTCTCTTCCAAGGTGATACCTTAAGAAGTACGAGATCACCGACATTGTATTCCATGGGCTTACGTGTTTTGCCGGCATAATGCTTTTGACGATTCCTAGCAGCGACCAAGTTATCATGGATCTTATCACGACCCATGATTTTCAACAAGAGGAATCTTAGGTTTCCTTTCTGATTGGGAATATCTTGTATGCTTCTAGAACTTTGTTCATCAGAGATAGATCATAATGATTTTTTCTTCTTCTTTCTTGATACAGTTTGTGTTTTTATGTTTCCGAGGTATACTTTCAAGAACTTTTCGGGTTCTGATGACGTATCAAAAGAAGAAAACTCGTCATCGATTAAGCTGACCTCTTTAGTGTTTTACTTTATGTGCAATGGCAGAGCCATTAGAGGTAAAAAGAGAGTCTAAAGTGTTTTACTATTTTAAGACCAATAGATGGGAGATCGACATTTTCGGCCATACAAGGCCTCAAATGGTGCCATCTAAATGTTGGTATGGTGATTGTTATTGTAAGAGATTTCGATCGACGAAAAATAAGAATTCCACGACCCACTGAAATCACTGACGCAAGCCCGGAGCATATCCTCGAGGGTCTGTATCGTTCTTTCAGTCTGACCGTCGGTTTGCGGTTGATAAGCTGTGTTAAGATTCGGTTGAGTTTCGAGAGCTGATTGGAGACTTTTCCAGAAATGAGAGATGAAGTGACCATCACGATCAGAGATAGTATATTTACTTGCCAAAAGATTGTTTAGGAAGACTACCATCATGTAATCAGGTTTTGATGATAACTCACAATGAAAGTTGATATGTAAGGAATAAATGGTTTGATGTAGCTAGATCAAGTCAAAACATGAAGATAAAAGAAACGATTTAAGAATTTAAATGTTCCAAGTTAGGATTCAAAATCAACCTAAAACGATCGCGTCTCTTTCAAGTTCAGAGATCATGCTTTGGCTTGATAGGTAGAATCACCATCATTGATTCACCCTTCAAGTTACTACATGCTTCTCGTCACTTGATTACAACCATGGTAAGTTGGAGATCAAGAAGTGAGAATAGTCCTCAAGGTATGGTTTTCACCCCTAACTTGATGGTGTACTCTCAAGGTATGACCACTAACCTTCCAATCAAAAAGTTCGATCTGAGGATCTACAAAATAAGACGAGATAACTCATCATTAAGGTGAGGGATTCACTCCTATCTTAACGATGAATTTTTACAAAACAAAATATAACAAGATAGACTTCCTCGTCAAATCCAGAATTCACTCCTACTTTGACAAGGTCGTTTCATTTGAGAAAATACAATCCATAAAATGAAATTATCATCAAGGTATGAATTACGTCTATCTTGATGATTGAACTTGATATTAACAAGAAAACAATCGAAGATTTGACATTTGTCACCAAAGTACGGGTTTCAATCCTATTTTGGTGAGATCATGTCATTTGTGAAATGCAAGTTCCAAAGTGAATAATTGAAATCAGTCCTCGTGATAAGGAAATCACCCTAATCCAGAGGATGAAATTTCATAAAAACATAATTGGAAAACCATTTATTGAAATGAATAAAGAATCATCACCAAAGTAAGGGAATCACCCCTGGTTGATGAGTTAGAATCATTTAGGAGATTCGAGTGTCCTTAGTCATAGGTTGACTTGCAAACTCTTGCATCTCCATGGTGCAAACGGTTCAAAGTTAGACTTAACAACAAAAGGAAAAATATCTCAATTAGAAATTTAGAAATTTTCAAATTACATCAATGTAACAAAAGGAAATCACGATTACAAATCTTGAATTAAATCAGGAAGATGAAATCAAGGACAAGAATTATTCAACACCACATTATGGTGGCTTGAGCTTGTTGAGCATTAATGTTGAAAGCATGTCCTTGAGCCGTAGGAATTGGGATGACAAGTGAGGGCATCGATTGCGAAAATGGTTCGGATCACCACATTGATAGCATGCACGACCCTGGGTAATTACAGGAAGATGTCGGTGAACTGGTGCATTGGTCGGAGCTTTAGCAGCACTCCTGCACACGTTGAATGTATGACCCAAACGACCACAGTTTGTGCATTGACGACACTGAATGTTAGCGGGATGGTGATAATTGCAGATGTTACACAGTGGATGGGGTCCAGCGTATGGCTTTCTCATCAGCGATTGGTTGTTTACCGCTTGTTGATGTGTTGGAGGGACTTGAGTAATTGGCACAGCAGGGGTAATTACAACAAAGTTTTGAGATTGAGCCTTCCTCTTCTTGTTCTTGGAAAGCTCAGGTTGATCGGTTTTGACGGTTTCGTTATGAAGTTTATCGGTATTCTTCTTCGATCCTTTCCTGGTTAAGGAACCAGCTTTCACATGATTATCGGTTAACTGTGCAGCCAGCCTGATAGCATCTTCTAGTGTCGAAGGATTCCTTCCTAGCACCGTATCCTGAATCTGCATGGGTAGACCACCAATGTATTTCTCGATGGCTCGGGAGGTAGGGGTAGCAAGATGCGGTACCAAAAGGCTCAGTTCGTGGAATCGGTCAGTGTATGTGAGGTTCTCGCCACTGTCTTGGGTTAATTCCCAGAACTCAGCTTCCAGTTTCCAGACTTCATTTTTTGGGCAGAACTCTTTAGTCATGAGATCCTTAACTTCAGTCCATGTTAAGACTAGAGCAGTTTCAGTTCCACGGGTTCGTTTTCTCCCCGTTCCACCAAGTAAGTGCGCGTTTCTGGAGAACACTTGTGGCATACCGGACTTTCAGATTTTCAGGGCATTCACTGTTTAAGAATGTGTTTTCGATGCTTTCGAACCACTGTAGTAATCCGGTAGCACCTTCAGTTCCACTGAACTTAGTGGGGTTGCAAGAACTGAATTGTTTGTAAGTACAAGTTTGAGGAGGGTTTGGTGCAGTTTGGTTTTGAACAACATTGTTTCCTTGGTTCAAATGGGTAAGTAGAGTTGGGATGACCGCAGTAACTTCACGTGCTACAATAGCAGAAATCTTACGGCCAGAGTTTCTAGATCGTGAACGGATTCGACGAGAAGACATTCTGAAATATCATTGAGATAGTTTATGAGAATTGGATTAATATGAGCTATGAATACGACAATCGAGAATTTGGCATAATAACGATGATATGTTCCGAGTGTAATCGTTGATTCGTAAATCAAGCGAATACGTTGACTAATCAAAGTATTTGTGTCCACCACAACCTTAGTGAGGACATGCGTACCTATAAGCGAATACTCATCTCGAGGGTTCCCAGGTAAGGTAATCAAGTTGTATGAATACCTTGCCTAGACAGAACACCTTAAGATACAGGTATCCCACTCTTCCAGCATTGCATGTTCCGGTCATGTGACACGGACTTTGACGAGATTTGAGAACCATGAATAACAATCGAGTTTTGGAGTTTGAAATCACTTGAATTAGGCACACAATGCCTTAGAATATGATTTAAGATTCGTGTGTACATTGATAGATTCAAAGTATAAGAATAATCACATAAGGCAGATAATCACATAATCAAGTATAAACACGTAAGGCACATAAAAATCCTATCTAAGCATGTAAAATACATGAGAGGACTCATGTGTAAGGGTACTTAGTTATAGTCTAGGTCATTCCATTTCTAATAACCTAATTCCCTATAACCATGGCTCTGATACCAATCTGTCACACCCCGACCGACGGCGGAATCATCGGAGCGGACGAGGGAATGATTGATTGTTCATAACTCATGATTGTCTAATAGTGAAAATAATATTAAAATCAGATTACAGGATAACATGAATTTAACAGATACAAATACAACAGTTAGAGTCACAAATAGTAATTGTCTTTTGTTTTGACTAAGTCCAGGTCTTATATGATCAAGTAGAAGTCCACTAGCTTGCTTAACCTGAAATCATGTGAGAAAATAAAGTCAGCTAACGAATTAGCTGGTGAGTAATCATAGTTTGAATATACATATAGATTTATTGATTGATTGAGAATAATCCAATTCACAAGGTAACGTTAAGACTTATATTGCAATAGTAAAGCATATAGATAAACTGACACAATAGCAACCCCTTGACTTGACACTTGCATATAATAGACTCTACACATAAACCATAGATTGACTCCTGCCTCTGGCACAATCACCACTCGACTATTCATATGGGGTGGGTTATCCAAACCAGTAGATCTACATTGTTGCCAGGATTGATTGATTGATTGAATTAGGGTTCTACTGTCGTCCAGTTTATCACAGTATGTTCACGTAATTGCAAGTAATAACATAACCTGTCTTGAATTGAATTGAAAATGAAATAACAATAGAATATCATGATAGAATATATTGTATCACATGATTTCCCCCAAATAGGAAATGATATAAAAGGGGATATGAAAACTCACTTGATTGATGAGATTAGAATCTGGATGTGATAGATTAGACACCTGTGATTTCCTTACGGTTAACCTAAGGAACGGTGTCTCGTGTTAGAATAATAATGATTTGAAAGTTTGGGAATGTTTTAAGGTTTCCATTTTGATTTTGAATGGTGGTTTAAATATTCTATCTAATTTGTATGTCTTGAAACAAATAGATTTATTGAAAATGATTATGTTTAAATTTTAGAAATAAACGTATTAGTTTACGTATCTGTTTGATTTATTGTGAAAATGTGGAAAAATAAATAATTAATCTTATTAATTAATTATGTGATAATTAACTAATATGTTTAATTATTTAATTTATTAAAAGAAATGAAATGTTATTTAAAATGATTTAAATATAATAAATTTATATATTTAATCATATTTAAACAATAATAAATATTGTGTGAATTGTTACAAATAATATTGTGTCAAATAATAATTCAATAAATTAAATTATTATTAGGAGTTCATTTTTATTTAAATAATTTTGTATTATTTATAACTTATTTATTTAAAACATTTATTAAAAATAGATAAATATTGAATAAATTCCAGAAAAATAATTTAGTTGTTTAAATATTTTTAATGTCTTAAAAATATTTTTATGATTTTTATGAATTTTTTTAGAATTTTTAGAGGCTTAAAATGGCCTAAAAAAATATTAAAAAATATAGGAGGCTGCCGGGTTTCGAACCCGGGACCTCAAGGTTGAAATGGGGCGCAGGAACCATTAAGCCAAGGCTGCATCCGCGAAAGAAACCGGGGTTCAATCCTTTTTAAACACACGTTCAAATCACCCAATTTCCACATAAGAACCCTAGATCGAATCCCCCAAATTGAACATCGAATCGATTTCGATTGCATCTGCAACCATGGGGCTTTCATTCCCCATGTAAAAACGAGTATGTGGGTGTGTAGAATTACCTATATGTATCGATTTGAAGTTGATCCCAACGAAGAACAGGTCGCGGCACAGTGATGATCGTTTGATGCTCAAACAGTGATAATAATCGAATTAAACTCTAGGGAAGCTTTGAATGATGATCTAGAACCAAAGCCCAATGTTAATTTCGAAGTTTGAAACTCGATTAATGGTGTTCCACGGAGTTGCAGGTCGCGACCGCAGGAGGTAGTCGAATCATGCTCAAACCATAACCATAATCAAATTAATCTTAGGGTTAGCTTCGTATGGTGATAAGGAACCATAACCCTATGTTAATTTCGATTAAAATGATCGGGGATGGGGATTCGAGAGTGTTGCAGGTCGAACGGGGAAGGAGTCGGGTGTGTTGTTTGGGTTTGTTTCGATTGAAATTGATTACATAGGAAGTTTTAAATGTTCCATGATTCGTTAATGCGTGTTTGCTTTTGATTTAATAATCCATAGTGCGATTGGTGTATGGATCTCGGCCGAAAGATGAAGAAGCCAAGGAACACAGCGAAGGGGAAATGGGGGTGGGGTTGGGATGTTTCCAAAGTTTACAAGAATGGTCCCTGAAATATACCTTTGTTCCATTTTAATCCAAGTTTATGTTTTAGGGTAATGTAAGTTACATTTTAGCCCTTGTGATTAGTAATGTTAACATTTCATGTAAAAATATTTGTTATAGGCTTTAATTCAACTTTATATTTTCATTATTATTATTATTATTATTTTTGTTATTATAATTATTTGAATTAAAAATCAACGTAATAAACTTGATTGTTTATAACTAATTAATTAATTAATTTTTTTTTTTACGAAAATACGCGATGTTACATGCAAGATGAATGCAGTTGTCGATGGTTTCAGAGAGGGAATGACGGTGATTGCAGAGTAACGATGGTGAGGAGGAGAAGAAAAGGCGCGTCTTACGCTTTGGGATGAAATTATCTCTTTGTCCATGTTTCCTGTATTATAATAGTAGTATAGATAAGGTAAGGAGGGTTGGAAATGTCAAATGAAAGATCCCCAATAAAACTAACATGAGTTTGTTTTTATGTCTTCCACTTACCCAGTAAAATATACAGTTTTTTTATGTTTTATCAAACTATTAGTTACAAATTAATATATAATGGCAGTTCTATACTTGTTTGTTTACAATCTTTGGTAATAAAGATTGCATATTGTGACAACCCGAAAATTTTTCATGATTTAATATAATATTTAAGTGAATTTACAATTTGTTTTTATATTTTTATAATAAAATATGATAATGATAATAATAAATAATATTATTATTAAAAATAATAATGTTAATAATGATAATAATAATAATAATGAAAATATTATTACTATTAAAAATAATAAATTATAAAATTTATTAAACTTGATTTAAGTCCAGGGGGTGGTTTGTAATTTTGAAACCTGTTTTAAAAGCTTTTAACATGAAATAATAAAGGTTGTAAACCTTAGGGACCATTGTGTAAATATTTTAAAACCCAACCCCCCTTCCCCGTCGACCCCTTTCTCCGGCCACCCTCCCGGCCAACAATCCGGCGAAGAACAAACACCCAAATCACATGGTTTTAACCCAATCAAAACATCCCGACCGTTTCTGGAACAAGATTCGAACCTAACCCACAATTAATTGAAAAACATGAGTGCAATCTATACCAAACCCACCGAACCTAATTTTGGCCGAAAGCTCAACCATTATCGAGCACTAAACACTTTAATAATCAAAGTAATCGAATCTGAACAACTATATAACCACTACTAATCGTATGCAACTTTGAATCCATCTAAAACACTTCAAAATCGCACCATTGATCTTCATCCTCTATCGCGACTGTTCTTCAATGGTCTAGCACCTATTCGTCTTCAATTCAGGTAATTAAATACATGTTTATGCTCGATTTTGGCTGGGGAATAAAAGCCTAACATCAATTGGTTATAAACATCGATTGGATGTTCAATTTGATTCGGATCAAACTAGTGTTCTTGGTGGAATTTGAGTTTTTGGATTTTGGGTTTAAAAGAATTAAAACCGATTCCTTGTGCGGCCTTGTGCCTTGGTTTACTGGTTTGTGTGTGTGATTGTGAACAGGAGGTCAGGGGTTCGAACCCTGCCCCCAACATTTATTTTTTTAAGCCTTTTTGAGCCTACTAAAAATACAGAAAAATTATTAAGAATTTTAAAAATAATTTTTATAAACTTTGTTTATTTTAGAAGTTATATAATATTTTCTGGAAAATTATTCTTTAAAAACCTTATTATTTATTTATTTATAAAATTATTACAAAATTTATAAATTGTTATTTTTAAAAATAGATTTTAAATAATGATTTAAATCATCAAATTATTAATGGACATTATATTGCTAGTTATGAATTAATTACATAAATATAAATTAGATTTTATAAATTTAAATATTTATAAAATCTTACAAAATTAAATATAAACTTACATGTTAAATAACGTCTAAGATTTATTTGGAACATAATGATATGTTAAAAATCATTATTTAACAAATTAAATATTATGAAATATAATCTTTAGTTATTAAAGAATTAACAAATAACTAAATGATTTAATTATATGTTTATAACAAATCCCAGAAAACCAAACCCTAGATCAATTGAACACCAGGTTCAAGATCTAACTTATTAGGTTTTGGATTTGTATCTGTTTGCTTACGTGAAATATAATTCCTTAGTAGGAATTTACTAGCTTGTCAACACCACACAAGGACTGAGGTGAGTTCGTAATTGCTCCCCTTTTAATCATTTAAATATTTTGGGGCTGGAATACATGTTGTGATTGAAATTTCAGATTATTTTGTGAGTTCATACTTAACTGTTCCCTTTTTAATCATTTAATATTTTGGGGCTGGAATACATGTTGATTGAAATTTCAGATTATTTTGTGAGTTCTCGTGTTTCCCTTTTTACTTTGTTTTGGGATGAAGCATGCTGTTGTGTTTTATGAACTCTGATTGTGCTTTACTTTATGCTTGAATGTGGGATAGCGAGTTCACCTTATAAAAGGGTTCGACAGGCTATTCATATACAAATAAACTATGATACATGGGCAAATCTTATGTGATGGATTTGTTGGGCTTGTACTTAGTAAGTATGTGGGATAGCGGGTTCACCTTATAAAAGGGTTCCATATCTTCACAAAATAAACACTTCTTTGAATGATAATTGGTGATTTATCATTATGTTTTTACTGACCTATGAACTCACCAACCCTGTGTTGACACTTGATTTTACATGTATTCCAGGTATCTATTAGGAGCTTATGGACATGCACGTATGATCATATAAGAGCTCCAGATACATATCGGTTATTGATAAGACATGATTAGACGTATTGTTAAGAAACAATATATATATTTATTTCCGCTGCGTATAATACCTAATGCTCTGAATAATAATGGATTGGTTATCTAAAACTTATCATATAGATAAC